>VZTE01004966.1:1479305-1547148 GCA_013397775.1 Eulacestoma nigropectus | reverse complement strand
CCGGGCCGGGCCCGGAGGCCGCCCGGGGCTCGGAGGCCCCGCTTCTCCCTCAGGAGACCGGGAACCAGAGAGAGGAACTTCCCGCCCTTGCACGGGGTTTAATTATGCAAAATTCACAAAAGCGCATTGGCTTAAAAGCTTGTCAATCAACTCAGTTTCAACCCATGACAGTATTTGAATTAACTTCATTTATTTTAAATTAATTGATAGTATAATATTGAGGAATATAATACTAATAAATAAAACAGTAGTGTTAGTTTTGAGATTAAAGAAAAGCATCTTAAAAACATGCCCCTGTCTGAAAAGTTAACATTGAAGATGGCTGAAACTGAGATTACACATTTATAGTCTTCTGTACAAAGTACTCTTTTGTATATGGTCAAAATTGCCTTCTGTGTTTGGTGGTTCTTTACCATGAAATGAAGGTGAAAATGGCTGACAGAAGATAAAACTAAGGCCCAAAAGAAGAGGCTATGGGAGAAAATTTAATAAAACTTGATGGGTGAATATATTTTATATTTTTTCCCAATTATATTCAAATTGAACTTGATCCTTTCTTCCTTCTCAGTCTAAGGCAGATTTTTACATCTTGTGCCCTTTTATAAATTCATTATGTTCAAAATAACTTCTGGCACCTTTGGCCAGTGAAATGTTATTGTTTTAAATATTACAGTAGTGACTGATTCTTTGAAAAACAGAGAAAATACAAATGTCTTGGTTTTAGATGTTTGAAACCATCACTTACAGTTTTCAATTGGCAACATACATGGGAAACAATTTGCAGGTTGTTTTTTTTTTAATTAAAAAAGTTGTCATAAAAATAATCACCTGTAATTTTATGTCTGAGAGCAATATATTATTTCAGATTTTATTCAAAGTTTGATAAGAAGAGAGAGAAACAAAAGCGTCTGGATGATGAAGAAAGTGTGGAAGATGTGGATGATGATGAATTTGAAAGAGCATTGGGTAAGGCTGGCTGTGTTCTTCCTTGCAGTAATTATCCCAGTATTCCCTGCTTTTTCAAATTACTAATTTATCCTTTTTTTAGTTCATATTGTGTAAAAGAACCAGATAGAGGAATATGGGAGTGGGAGAAAACTGGCTTTCCAGTTGCCCTTTATGCTCCTGCAGACAGCAGTTCCTGCTATCCGCCGTGTGAGCCGGCTGGGTGGCCATTTGTCCAAGAGGTCTTGCTCCCACCACTGCCCTAGTCAGCTCGTTTGACTGGCTGGGAGTTGTCTGATTTTGAACTTACACCCAAGAATGGCAGTTTGTGCCCTTTTGTTCTTTTCCTAATGTAGTCTGAGTAACCTTTTCTAACAGCATGTAACATTTGCCTCTGTTTTTTCTTTACTGCTTGGCCTTTTTCAGTCTTACTTACGGTTTCTCTCATTGTTTCTAACATCTTTCATGAGGTTATGAGTTCAGTAAGGTCATTGGCAAACTTCTGCAGTAGTCTTAGCTCTTCTGTAGAATGTACTTTGCTTTGGAATTAGTGTATGATTTGCTCCAGAATTTAAATTTGTTAGTGTACCAGAAAATGTCTATTATTTTATGACTTTAAATTTTACTTATATGTATTTTTAAAAAAACCCAGTTAGCTCTCTACAACTATTTTCTACAGTACTTTGAGATAGTTCTGAATTCTTGTATCCCGGTTCTTACTTAGTGACTCATTTAATATGGTCTTAGTTATGACAAGAATCTCTTACTAATTGCGTTTGTCTTTTATTGTTAGTATCTCTAATGAGAATTTGCTTCATAAATTCAGAAGCTTAAAATAATGACCCTGTATCTAAAAATTAGATATTTTGCAATGCTAGAATCATAGAATGGCTTGGGTTGGAAGGGACCTTAAAGATCATCTTGTTCCATCCCCCCTGCATGGGCAGAGACACCTTCCACTAGACCAGGTTGCTGAGAGCCCCATCCAGCCTGGCACTGAACACTTCCAGGGGTGGGGCATCCACAGATTCTCTGGGCAACCTGTTGTAGTGCCTTACTACCCTCACAGTAAAGAATTTTTTACTAATACCTAATCTAAACTCTCTGTCAGTTTGAAGCCATTCCCCCTTGTCCTCTCAGTTCATGCCCTTGGAAAAAAGTCCCTCTCAGCCCTCCTGTAGCATCCTCTAGGTACTGGAAGGCCGCAGTAAGGTCACCCTGAAGCCTTCTCCTCTCCAGGCTGAACAACTTCAATGCTAGGAGAGGTGCTCCAGCTCTCTGGTCATCTTTGTGGCCTTCCTCCAACAGGTCCATGTATTTACTGGATGCAATAACTTCATATGTCTTTTGATTGTTTTGTAGTAATAACATTTTGTCTTTCTCCCTAGATACATTTGAAGCTGCTGATAATGCCACTGTTGGCCAGGATGACCTTGATTTTGCTGGGTAAGACTTCAGATTGGTTCTTACTCCTCTTGTCTTATATCTACGTAGAGTTTTACTCTGTGAAACTAGATAGGTCTTTTTCAGAAAGGCTCAGAATATCACCTTGCAAAAAAAGGCAGTATCAGTTTTACACTGAGTAATGCTGGTTTTCTGCATGTCTCATAATGGATCATGATGACCTTGCTTATAGTCCTCACAGGAGACCTGTAGTGACCCAGTAGGCAGTGTAAAATCTTGCTTTTCATTGTCTCAGGTTTCTATTTGAGAATTACCAAGTACAAAAGGAAGCAGAATGAGGCATAATGGCACTGCTGCCATAAGGACTGGTTGTAACTGGACCTAACACAGTTAATAAGCTTTGTGAGACCCAGAGTCAGAGAGCTCAGTTTTCCTGAAGCCAGCAGTTTCATTAATCATAGAATCATTTAGGTGGGAAAGAAGCTTTAAGATCATCAAGTCCAATTGTAAATAATTAAGTAGCCTCTATTTTACTCAAAATATCTATAATGCAGTGTGTGAATTTGCAGAGACTTTTTCCCTTGAGGTGACAGGAGAATTAAAGTCCAAACTCCTAGTGAAACCTGAAACATTTTTGTGATCTTCACTGGTGTTTAACAGAGCAGTTTGTGTGTTTTACAGATAAGACTTTCTGAAAAGGAGCAAAGATACAGAGGAGATAAAACACTGAAGCTGACATTTCTGCTAATTTCAGAATAGGATTCTGAAACTTCTTAAAATGGTTGACTTTTGTAACACAACTCCCTATACTAATGCTGAAAACACACCTCAGTGAATAATATGTGTATTTTAGGTCACAGCCCACATTTGCAGTAGTTTGCAGTGATGTTGAACTTTCCTAACATAGTGTTTGCCAGTAGATAGATGTTATCTAGATGCAAACAGTATTTTTCCAGATGAAGTGCTAAGCTTGTTACATCTTCTCTTAGTAATATAAAAAAAAATCCCAAAGGCGGCAAGAAAGGCCAAAGTGGTGAGGGATCTGGTGCTGACTGGGAGGATTCTGATGATGAAGATGACTTCAGTGATCTGGATGATGAGGAAGTCTCCTTAGGAAGTATGGAGGATGACTTTGAAGAGGATATGGATGAAGAGGGAGGTGTATTTATGGATGTGTCTGAAGATGATAATGACCTAGGTAAAGTACCATTTATTACCGAAAAACAACAAGAAAAAGCTTTAAAAATAAGTCATCTAATATGTAACTACATATGCAAATTCCAGTTTAGTTATCTAGGTGGGAAGCTTGGCTTTTAAGCAAAGAAATGACAAGTCCTTCTCTGTACAATGAAGTCTTAAGGGAAGCATTTCCTGGCACAGTCTCCTAGGCGAGAGTGGGAATTAGGCATCTGGGTATAAAAACTTCCAAATGAGACATGTTTCTTTCATTCTGAAAACATTGGCATAACAAAAGTAGCTTTATACACAAGTAACTGGCTGCAGTAGGCAGAAATATTAGAAGAGCTCAAGGAGAAAAATAAAAAAATCAGGTAATTGATAATTTTTGTATTTCTTTAGACATAGTTATGTTGATTTTTTTAGATGAGGTAACTTACTAAAATTGCTGTCTCACAAGTAACAGCTTAACTTGTAATACAGCTATGGACTCAAGTTTTTATTACCACTGTAATAATAACTGATTCTTGCATGGTTTTATTTTTTCAACTGAAAAGTACAGTTTACATGGAATACACTGCATGTGGCTGGAAAAGCACAGATTAATGGAGTATTTCAATGAATAACTAAAGGTCACAGGAAGATGACTGAGGGTAGAAGAGGTAAACTCTTCATACAGTTGTTAACACAATCGTTCATGCGATTATTATTTCACCAACCTTACCACGCAGACATTCAAGGTTTACCTACTGCCTGCTGTTAGCTTTTGTATTTTATGTGTCTAAGTATCATTCCCTTCTGGTGCTGTGGAAAAAAGCATAAAGAACAGCACACCACAGACCAATTTTTAATTGTCTAGCTTGAAAAAATACTAGATTTGCTTGTGGGCACTGCCTTTTAAAGACCTGGACCAGTATGACAAATATGCCTAAAAAGGAATTTTGGTCTCTGCTGCACTTTAAATACATGTACATGGTGTGAGAATTGGAGACTGATGTATTTGGGTTTTTTTTTTCTATCAGACCTGAACAATGACAAGCAACTGAAATCTGTCAGTAAAAAGGGCAAGAAAAAGAAAGATATGAATTTTGCGGGATCACTGGAAGGTGAGAAAACACTGACATGAAAGCTCAATACAAATAAAAGAGTCCAAAAAACTTTGGAATCAGAGGGATTTACTACAGTAGATTATCACATTTTGGATCTAGGTTCAGATTTGAATAAACCATAAATGAAAAGGAGGTTGCCCCCCAACCAGCATAATTCAGAGTAACAATCTGCTGTTGAAGAGCTAAGAGTTGAAGGAGGAATTTTGAAGAAGGATGGAGTTGTACTGGTGGTTTGTGCATCTGTTACTCACACCTGATACACAAATTTGTGCTATTTAATTCTTGGTTGGAAACTTTTTTTTCCTTTTCTTTTAGAGGAGGTGGGGAACAAAGATTTTCAACACAGCTAATTCAGATGATCTCATAAAGAAAAGTTTTAAAAATTTAAAACATGGTAAAACTTTGTTTTAGTGTCTTTGGGAAATTGAAGTTCTGTCTCCTAAGAATAATACTCTTTGTTTGAAGGATCCAGCCGAGGAAAGAAGAGGAAACTCCAAGATGCTGGTATACTGGCATCTGCAGAAGAGGTGAGTTTGATCAGTGCTTAACAAAAAGTGATCAAGCATTTCACCTGTTGCTTTGTAACAGAATACTAAAATTTCTCTCTTTAAAGTTTGGCTATCTGCTGGATGAGAATGCTGGGTCTAAGTTTGACAATATTGGAATGAACGCCATGGCCAACACAGATAACGCAAGTAAGTACATGCTGCAGGTAGCAGACAGTTGTAATGCTGTAATTTACTTCTTTCCCTTCAGGTTCTGCACCTGAAAAAGTGAACCGCCTTTAACAGGAATACAGGGTCAGAAACCACACAGCAGGGACAGTAGCTCAACGTCAGTAAGACGTGACAGTTTTCTCCAGTGACAGGAGATGCCCAGCGCTAAATACTAACTGGGAGTAGTGGAGTGAGTAAGGCTTCAGAAAAGAGGGAGAGGCTGTCGTTGGCCCTTTCACTCTATAAATAGGCACAGGCAGAATGCTCTTTGCCAAGCATTCGTGTGAATTCTGCTCTGGTAAAGTGTCCTTGATTCCTTGGGAAGAGAAGGCATGAGGTATGGCTGTCTTTCCCTACCTAGACTGTCTCCTTGCAGTATCAGTGAAGCAGAAAGTAGTTTCCCCAAAATAATTCTAATGAATTAAATGTGTATATACTGTTGAATAAAGCTTTGTAAAGCTTTTACAAGTCTTGCTGGTGTCACTTGAAAAATGTTAGGAGCACTCAAACACTGCTTCTAACACAAGCATGTCTAGCATTAGTAAAATACAAAGCAACGTCTAGAACTCTGAGATGGTAGGGTTTGTTTTGTGAAATGAAGAAACGCACAGCTTTCTCAAAAAGGCAGTTTGCACTTCATTAACTTTTATAAATACAGTAGTCAAGTTTTAACTTTGACATGATTCATCTGTATGTACGTATCATATCATGATGAGAGGTATCCATCGGCTCTTTATTTCTCACCTTCCCTCCTACAGATGTCAAACAGATCCAGTGGGAAATAGAGCGTGACAAATGGCTTCACAACAGGGATGTGAAGAGCATCATCAAAAAGAAGAAACAGTTCAGGCACAGAGGGCTGAAAAACAAGTACAAAGGAAAGAAATCGAGAAGATAACCTGGATGTTTTGATGTGGACATTTTAAAAATAATTATTCTTAAATAGTTTTTTATTTAATCATACATCTTTCTTACTTCAGTTCTTGCTGCTTAACCATGTCATTTGGTCATTCTCCCTTATGCCATGAATTCCAGACCACTCATTGGATTTGTAATAAACTGAAAAATAGGAAAATCCATGTCAGCTCTAAGTTAGACATATCTAAAGAGCAGCCACTTTGTGGCTAGTTTTTCTCTCAGTGTATAGCCCTCCAGTTCTGAGGTCTCTATCCAACAGTCTGACGCTCCATCCATGCCTTAACAATAAAAACTTCTGCAGTGTTTCCTGGGGAAAGTTTCAAGCAATAATAAGATTGGTTTTATACATTAAGATGCAACAGAAGCTTCAGCCATCCTTCTGAAGCCAACGACTACAAACCCACCTTCCAGAATTGATGGAAACCTCTTCTGCATTGTGTATCTGAAATCTGACAAGAAAGACAAATCACAGTTACTTTCCCAGTATATATTAAGATGAATAATTAAATGCATTGTTTTTCTAACTAGATCTGTTTTATCAAAATTTGTTTGAGCTCTTTAGTTACAGCCACCATTAAATAATGTCATAGAAATTAATTTTTTAAAAATAATTTTAGAGACTATTCAGGTTACTCGTTTGTGCGGCCCCCATCATCACAGTGTCTTCTGAGCTTCCTCACAATTTTGATAACCAGGTCCAAGCTACAGATTCACAGGAAGCTGCATGCCTCTTAAAGACTGACATGCAAATAAAACCAGGGAAAACTGTTTTGTTTCCTTGTGTAGCTTTAGATGTTCACTGAATCATTTTGTGGGCTGCTCTGTAGAAAATCACAACAGGTTTAGGCTATTTCAATTACTTAGAGCAGCTCATAAAAGGATCTTACCCATTCTAGTACTAGCACAAAGAAAGCAGTAAAAGCCTCACTCTGAGCTCACTGAGCTGTTAGATTAGCTCACTGCACCTTACAGAACTGCAGTTGAAGAAAATAGGCAAAATGCAGATAAGAATGAGGACCTAGAACTGAAAAAGAGGAGAAAAAACCCAAAAGATGAATGCCCAGCACCAAGTTACAAAAACAGGCTGAAAACATGTTCTCCATGTTTTTGTTATATGTATTTTCTAATAAAAATGCAAAGACAACTGAAATTTAACAACCTGACATCACGTGGATCTTCGAAAACAAATGCGAACCAATGTAGATTAGGTGAAGCTCAGCTTGAACTGGGCATAAAGACCACACCACTGCTGAAATGGGTGGACTCCTGCCCTCCCAGCCAAAGCAGCAGCTGCCTTTTGGCTCGCCCTGACCCTGCAGGTAGCAGGACAGGCTCTTTTCCTGCAGGGACACAGATTTGTCGAACCAGCGCTGCACTCTGCAGAGCCCTGCACGCAAAGAGCACACCTCCTCGTAGTAACCAAACCGGTGCTTTGCTTATTATTTCTGTGTTACCTGGGCACGGAGTTGTAAGTCTAAGACACCTGAGGGACTGAAGCTAAATAATCCGGAAGACGACGCTGGCCGCCTCCCGCCAGCCGGGTCAGTCCTCGGCCTGGGAAATGTCAAATCACGGAGGCTGCGAGACCCAGACACAGCCGGGGCATCCCTTCAAGGGCTCAACACCAGACGCCTGAAACAGGCCTGATCAATTCCTACCTCATTTGCGGACAGCCTCTCTCCCTTTTTAAATCCCTACCTGGCCCGCTGCTGTTACTGTGAAAACACGCAGGAGCCGGCTGTGCTCCTGGTGCGGTCGCGTGCTGCCTCCCGAAGGACTGCTCGCGGGCTTGGGTTTGTAAAACTACAGCAGCAGCTCGTTCTTCAACAGGTATATCCTCGGGGTGCGCCCAGCAAGACAGCCCTGTGTACCTGCACTCACCCAAGCCGAACTCCTGACGCCAACAAGGCAGGATTTCCTTACAAAACCTGGGCGGTGCGCGGTACTCCGCACACACCNNCATCAGGACGCGGCCCCCGCCCGCCCCACCACACCTTGGCTGCGGTCCATGGCGCGGTAGAGCAGGAGGGCGCCGAGCAGCCCCGCCGCCTCCAGCAGGAGCAGCCCCCTCACGATGCCCCGCGCCATGGCCGGGGCCCGGCGCCTTCCGCCCTCCGCAGCGCCGCGCAGGCGCTGGCGCACCGCGGGCAGCCTGACAGTCCCGGCATGGCCGCCGCGGCCCGGCCCAGCCGCTGAGGCGGCCCGGCGGCAGGTCGTGCGAAATACGGATTGTGTAAAAATGTTCTCAAGAAAGGATGAGCTTTGGTCTTTGCATGCTTTCCGGCCTAATCAACGAGAAAAGAGATTAATCCGTGAGGCAGATAGGGGCTAACAGGTGAGCGCTAAGTGATGCCCAGGTGTTAGCAATAAAAATCACTTGTCGGTAGAACTGACTTGTTAAGGTCTTGGGCCCGACATGCTTCAGTAATCTCAGACCTAGGGAGAGGTTAATAATGCCAGGCAAGAAGGATGTACTACTGATAGTGGGCCCAAAGAATGCATCATTTATAGGCCACAAAGACATCCAGCAGAAATCCCAAGATAAGGAAAAAACTGATAAAGCCAACTCAGCTCCGACTGGGTAAAAGGTAATTTATGGCAGGGGCAGATTGTGACCACCGACTCATGGCCGTGGACCTAAGAAAACCATCGACCCAAAAGAAGAGAAAGACTGAGCATGTGGACTGATTAGCATGAGAAGCGAGAGAATCATTAACCAACAGAAGATAGAAGACTAATTAATGGGGGAACTCTGTCACTTGCAGCCAATGAACACTAATTCCTTTGTTTGCTGAATTGCATAAATAATAAAAACTTTGGCAGTTGGCATGCTTGATTTGTGGAATACCTTGGAGCACCCAGGCTTGTGCAACTCACGCCTCATCTCTCTGACAGTATCAGTGTGGAAGACTAATTCTGGGGCCATATCCTTTTTTTGCACCCAAGCAGGTGGCACTGAGGGAAAACAGCTTGGGGACAGTGGGAGTCTTATGATGCTTGGGCTCTCTTAGCACCCCCTACAATTTACAGTAGCCTCAGGGGTGTTGGAGTTGACATAAGCGGGGACATATGTAGAGCTGTTGCAGTGCTCTGAAATTGCTGGAGTGTCACAATTTCCTTTTTTATGCAACTCTTTTCAGTGCACAACCATGATGGGAATGAATGTGGCACCAGTGTCTCTGGGACATTGGCTGTCTCCTTGCAAAGAGTCACGGGGTTAAAACTTCAGTGTTTCTGGTACTTGGTCACTGAACAGTGGCAGATACTTAGCACTTCCAAGATGTACCACAGATGAAACAAATAATTGGTTAAGGGATAGAGATTTTTTTCATGTATTATTGTTATTTTTTCCTGCATGAGGCAGGAAAAAATAAAATGTATCTGGCAAAAATATTTAATGTGTATAATGTGTTTTCAGAAGTGTTTATGCTTCTCTGAGGATTGCAGTCTCTTAAGGTTTTCGGGAAGATTATTGCCATACTTTGAAAAATGGGAGATTATTTTAACAGATGTGGTTTTCTAAAGGAGCTTTTCCTGGAGGAGGAAAGCAGGAGGCAGGAGGCTGGCACATGGTTCCTTACTATTTCCCAGGTCCTAGGTAGTTATGGGATAGGATTCAATGACCATTTTACAGTCTTTCCAGTTACTTCTTTCTACAATTGCTTCCTGACATAAACAAACCTTAGAAGTGGTGATAAGGTCCTTGTTATGATCATGTTGTAATCTTGTTATGCATGTCTTTATCAATAAAATATTTTATAGCTCCCAGTGTGTTATTGGTTGCAGAATGTTTGGTTATACTCTCACTTTGGTTGCCAGGGTAGATGAGTGATCTAAAATTGTCGACCTCTTTCTCCCACTCCAGGTACTAGTGTTGTTTCGAAACCCTAAAGATACAGCTGTTTCATTTTTCCATTTCCATAACAATGTGCCAAGCGTCCCCAGTTACAGCTCCAGGGATGAGTTCTTCTCAGGATTCATGACACATCTCTATTGTTACAGATACTGATTGTAGATGAAAAAGAAACAGAAAAAAATATTTTAAAAACAACTGAATGGGGCCAGTGGGAAAACAGCTGTGCCATAATTAATTTCCTGATGGCCCTACGTCACAATAAAGGAGGCAGCTGAATGCCAGAAGGGGAGAATGTCCAAAAGATGCTTTGCTTCGGGGTATTTTGCTCTTCCAGGAAAGGATGAGGGAATTGCATGGCAGCTGGACAACAGCATTGGGTCAACATTCTGCCACTTAGTGTTGGAGGAGATGCTGCAGGTTCAAAGTGTTAATAAAATGGCAGTTTATTTCTTTACTGTTTCTCCACATTAGGCCAAATACCTCATTAGCAACCTGTATTTTAGATTTAGGCTGATGTCAGGCTTTGTCTGTTAAGAGATGTTTACATGACAGCATAGTCCCAGAAGGGAAGCGCATAGTGAGATTCATGTTTATGTGTGGAAACTTTACCTACAAAAGTTTGGAGGAAGCCTCTGTCATTCTCTTGTACAGACAGTACCATGGAAAGGACAGGCTGTTCTCTTTGTCTGCATTGATGTAACTGGCAGGCAACAGAAGGCAATTCTTCAGTTGTACAGAAAAAAAGTACCCAGTTAGAAAGAAAGGTCACAGCAATGCTTTTTTCTCTTCTTTACAGTTGGCTGGGGATCCTGTTTTGATCCTACATTCACCTGGAACAAAAACACTGAGGATAAGAATACTGTGTTCATTATATATGAAGACCTGAAAGGGGTAAAGCAGATGCTGTTTGCTGACAGCCAAAACACATCTGAGCCCATTCCTTGAAATCTGCTGAAATTAAGAGGAAATGGCACAGGTTTCTGAAAGAGCAAAATCGAGTTGATTTTAGGGACAAGTTGAGTCTGGCTATACAAAAGCAGAGCTCCAGAAAACAGAAATACAACACAGAAAACAGTGAATGAAATTAGTAGATGATGTCAATGCACATCCCAAGTGGGCAACTCCCTTTTTTAGATGAAGCATTTTGCATGTCTCACTTTCACTGTATTGCTTTCAGAACCTGACTGCCAGTGTAAAGCAGGTAGCTGAATTCTTTGGATTCTCCCCAACAGCTGAGCAGATGCAGGCCATTGCAGAAAGGGACACTTTCCAGCCAGTGAGTGGTAAAGCTCAGGAGACTCACGATGCTGTTGGCTCAGTTCTTTTCCATAAAGGTAAATTTGTTTGTGTTTTGCCAGAGTGGTGAATGGTAGCTCTTTGTCTTGGGCAGACAGGAATTTGGATCAATAGATGATTAATATCGATGTATAATTTTCAAGGCTGGGTGTTGTTTAGGAAACACCAATTGTGCGTCAGGAATCTGTCAGTTGATTTTGCCCCAAGGGCCAGTACCGTTCAGTAAAGCCCTGTATAATATGATTAGCAGAAGTGCCCTGCAGCCCAGCCTCTGTTGTGGTATGCACTAAGCACCAACTAAAACAAAGAAGAGTTTTGTTTTGGCTTCTGTGACTGCTGGGGATTGCCTGTAGACTGAGTGCCTCTGCAGATCTTTCTTCTTGGATTTTCTAAATAACCCTCGGGATTGCCTATGGACCACAGTCAACTCATGGAATCCAGATGCTCCACGGATTGATCTGTGTCTTTTAGCCATGGATCAGGCTAGAACATCGGACAACCTCCAACTGTGAGCTCTCCAAAATCTAGATTAAAGGTAGACTGCAGCTTAGAGCAGTGTCTAGTTGCAGCACACAAAGCTCTTGCAGTTAAAAGCCACACTTTTGAGCTTTCTGGGTTGGTTTCACAGCTGCTGGTCACTTTTTTTAGTCTTCTGCAGCTGTATGAGGCAGGTGCCAGAGCTGTGAAGGCAGACCAGTAACTTCCTGTGGTTCACATTCTATAGAAGACTCTAAACACAAGGCAAATGTGAATGTTTATTCTTGGGTCAGATATTTTTTCTTAAAGGGGGGAAAAAAAAGAAAAAATTGATTATCCTGAAATATAATGAGAGAAAAGTTAGTATTTTATTTTAAATTATGCTTCTTGGTCCTTAAAATCAAGGGTAATAATTTCCTCTTCTTTATATTCACAGTGTTTTTGGAGAAGGGAAGAATGTTTTTGCTGAAGCTCAGAACCAGAAATTGGCTGCCAAATTCAAGGCGTGCTTAGAAGTAACTAAGCTGGGAGTGAAGTTTAAGTATGATGTGTATTGCAAGGGCTGAACATCCTTTACAGAAAAAATCCACTAATGTTCAAGCTGTTTTTCATTCACTTCTATGAAATAAAACAGAAACCAGGACAACATGCAAATTAGAAAATTTTGAATATCCATGCAAATTGTGAACCTGTTTCTGCTAGCTTAATTTACACAAGCAATCCTTGCTTGTGCAGTTAGTATTATTGAAACCACTGGGCTCTCTTAAATGACCTGTAAAGCTTTGGCCTCCCATGTGTTTAACACTGATATTTGGCTTTCATTTCTTGTTTCCTGGTAGAATCCTGTGTGGATTATATATGCAGTAGTTAAACCTGCTGAAATCATTGGAAATATATTCAGTAGGTTGGAAGTGATTTTCTGAGAGGTTTTTTATAGCAATCATGAAATGTCATTTTGAGTCTTAATTTCCAAGTTAATGGGATTCATATATAATTTTAATTTCTAAATTCATAGTGTAAAGGGGAGTTTCAAAAAGTCTTGTAGTTGCATTTTGCTCCTTTCTGTGTGCTGTTCAATGTAGGAAAAAAGTAAAGGAACTCAGTGGTGAAAATTTTCTCTCTGTTTCAGCAATACTGTTTTTCTTTCCTTTGATAGTGTGAGATTGCTGGAAACTGAGCCTTTTCCTGCTTTGTCTTGGTTTACCTGGTGTTGCTTGGGTTACTTCATGCTTAACAGTAGTACATATGATCTCAGAGCCAGGATGTGGACTTTTGCTGGATGTCTGAGAGCTCTGAGGTGTTGCTGTCCAGAACAGAATTGTGCTTTGGTGGAGCCAGAAGACAAAAGTGTACAAGATGGTATAACACTGAATGGCCTCATAAAAGGGTGTCTTTTTAGGCTGCAGTTTTCCCTTGAGAGGCTGGTTAAACACCAGTCTTTGGCAGCTGGTTGTCTTTCTTACCAAAGACATTTCTTTATCTCTGAAGAAAAGGAATCCAAGGGGAAAAGGACTCGGAGAAAGAATATGTGGATAATGGGCACACAGTTGCTAATTTGGCCAGTGGAGAAGGTTACAATCTTCTTTCTCATAGTTTGTCAACTTCTGTCTGATAAATAATTGCTTGTGGTAGATGTGCGTTGGCCAGACTGAAAACTCAAGTGTTGGATACTTGAGGTGTTGACACAAATGGACTCTGTGAGAGCATGTGCTGCACACTTTGTTAGCTGATGGTAAGCATAGAAACTCCCAGCCATTCAATGCTGACGAGAATCCCATTCTAAAAGTCTGCCACTGACAGGAGAATGATTAAGACAGCTTAACTTCAGTGCATAGTTAGGAATATCTTGTAATTTTGTATTCAGGTCTCCACAAAATCTTGTTTGTCTGTCTTTCCTAACATATTACCCTTTACTTTTCTTCTCCTCTTCTAGCCATGTTTATTGCAGCAATGACACCTGTGTACAGCTCATTGATGGTGCAAAACCCTCCAGCTGTTGCTCCTTTAGGTTGACTAGCTAAGATCCTAGTCTCCTGAAGACTGACATTCACATCGTGGAATTATTTCAAAATTAACAGTTGTAATAATGGTCATTTAAAATAAGTAAACCAAAAGTGAGGTACCAGTGAGGATGGAAGAGTAATTAAATAAACAAATAAAATAAATAGAAATCACAAAAGCCATAAGAATGGCTTCAGAATGAAGTGGGTTAACACCAAACAAATGAAAGTTTCAGGTCACTAAAGCTGTCTTAAATAAATCTGAGGTTCCCTGTAACTTTACAGAGGCACTGGAAAAAGTAGCAGCGTTCCATGGCTATTTGCCTCAGCTGTACCTTCTGCAGCAGTAGGTCAAGATCATTGCTAAGCAGTTAGTAAAAGTAAGTTCAAAAGGGTTTGGTCAAGGATGATGTTGAAGCAGGAGCGCTACTTCCCATTAAAATAGATTGTCTGAATTACTGATAGAGCAGTAATAGCTAGCCTGTGCACTTAAAGTTCAAGATTACAGTGAAGCGTTCCAAAACAGTTCAAGAGGAAATCCTATCTCAAAATGCTAAATAGGCTGCTCTTAAACATACTCTTAAAAATAGACCTTTTGACCAGCCTTGTTATTTAAAATGAGGCTGTTTAGCTATCTGAGGGAATATTTCATAGGTGACATTCTAAAATTCCTTCTCTCTGATCTGCACATTTTTCTCAGGGCATACTCAGTAATTGCCAGCCAATGGTGGGCATTAAAGAATGAATATAAGACCAGTGAGTGTGAGGGTCAACTGATTTTTTTTTTTGCAGCTTTCTATATGTTACAGGTTTAGTTCTGTTAAAAATGATGTGGTGGGGTAAGAGGGAAGAAAGCTAGACCTAATGTCTCTGGAGAAAGGGAGAATTTTTACCTTCCATAAGCACTTCAGCACATTCGGGATGAAAAACAACTGTGAGGTGCTTTGAGGTGGTGGCATTGGGGGTCAAATCCAGTAGCCCGCAAAGATTGCAGCTATTGATAGCAGCTAAACCAACCAAACAGAAAAATTAGGTTCCTCATTGTGGAAACTCACAATATATTCTTTCCATCATAAATTTAGGAAGCAAACTTGTATGTGTATTTTCCATTTCTTTATGTTATACTCTCTATATATTTTAGCTTTTATGTTTTTTATTATGGTAGTCAGCAATAAAACTTTGAATGGTGTTTTTGACACACAACATTTAAGGAATATGGTGGATCATTTAGCTTCTAAATAAGAGGGTGTTTTCCATTCTCTGACCACAATTTTGATATAACCTTTTTTCTTTATTTCTAATCTGCTTCACACTTACTGTTTTCCAGCAGTTGTAGGTATTTATGATGTCTGCATTTATGGTAACTGGTAAATGCTGTTCTATTAGTACTTCTGTCACTTCAGTTTTCCTAATGAGCTATTCAGTAACAATCATAAGGCAGGAAAGTATATCTAAATGGTATTGAAAAATAAATTGGAGGTCTTCTCTTGGAAAAGAAAAGAATAAATGTATCTTTTCCATGCAGGAGGTAGCTCCCTTGTGTGTGTTAAGAGTGTCAATAACCCAACCAAGATGGAAAAGAATTCTGGTACTGAATTATAATAAAAGTAAAATGGGATCAAAGCAGACAGAAGTGAGCTCAATTCTCTCATTTGCAAAATGTGAGCATTTTATATTGCAGCGTTATGCAGTACATTAATTGGAAAGATAATTAATGTTGAATTACAATACAAGTGCTGAAAAAGCACAGGGCACATATGACATCTACAGGAACATTGAATAATTTTTTCTGAGGGTCGGCTGGCTGTTATAAAGGATGCCAAATGGATTTATAATGAAAAGGGACATGAAATACAACAATCACAATCTTTTTATGACAGCAGATGCCTGGACTTGTATTCTGATGTGGGATTTTTTTTTTGTTAAAGTCCAAACATTGATCTGAATTTTGGCTGAAGGACGTTTGGTGGGGATTAGCACCTTCTGTTTTACTTGTAACACACTGCGGAGCTTGGCAGTGTACACCGGAAGTATCAAAATGAGAGTGGTCAGTGATTGTTACAGATGTTAATATTGTCAGAATTGATGTAGAGGAGAGAAACAAAGAACAGCAACATTCTGAACAAGAGCACACTGTATCAGTGCTGTGTCTGAGTGCATTGCTAGAGCACTCTGGTAAAATGTCATTTACATTCAGGTGTTTATGGTCTTAGATACAATTGTCCTGTATTGCTATTGCACTTTGCAATTCATGTCAATTGGATACTATGAAGTATTAGCCAATAAAATATTCAATTTGCATCTGAACAAAGTGTTTTTCATATGATTATTTGGTTTCTGCAAAAACTTTAGATGCTTGAGGAAGACAGAAAATTAGTCTGACTTTGCTCGAAATGTGATGCAGTCAGGAGCACTCAGGGAATGAAAGGGGGCTGGGAAGCTGGTATCTTGGGAGGCTTTTGTATTTGTGAATAATTTAAGTTTATTGACATATGCTTGTGGGGTCTCCGGTGAGTTCCCTGCTGTTTTATATTTTACAAGCCAGTGAAGCCATTTTCATTGCTAGAACACTCATTAGCATTGCCCCAGCAGGTAAATAACTCATAGTCGCATTATTGTGTACTTCTGATATATCCATAGGCAATGTATTTATATTCAGAGGAAAAACCAAAACACTAGTGTTAGGCATTAGACATACATCCCAATAAATGTTTGAAAAAAAAAACCCAACAAACAACCAAAAAATAGAACACTTACAATCTTCTGTCTTTCTCATTTATTTCTCACAGAGAGCTGTTGGAACAACTTCTGCAGATGTGGTGAGACCTTGTGGAGGCTGGGCTTCCGTGCATCTCCATCCCTCCAAAATCAGGTGGGTAGGCCTGGCGGTGTCATGTCAGGTGTGAACCCAGGGCCCTTGCCACGCTGAGAGGAGGCTGCACTGGGAAACCCCCTCTCCCCTCACCTTGAGAGCAGTGGGAAAACTCCATGGCTGCCACAGCCCACTGCCTTGAGGCTCTCCTGCTGCAGGAGCTATCTCTCTTGGCCTGTCCAGTGCTACCTGGCCAGCTTTTAAAAGTGAGAGGAGTTGTTCTCCCAAGTCTGAAAAATGTGGCTTAGCTCTTGGAGCTGGGGCAAACACAGCTGGGAGTCTGTTCCCCTCCTGGTGGCCGAGGCTGCCAGCCTGCCTGGGGTGAGCAATGGTTGCATGGTGGTGAAAAGCACAGTAGGTTCCCCATTCTATCTGAATCCCAAACTCCTAATGATTTTTCTAGCTGTAAAGCTTGACTCTGTTCTTACCAGAGAGAGAAAAAACATGGCGTGGGGGCATGTGGGGGAACAGAACCACATAAAACAAGAGGGTACAGAAGGGAGATCAGCTCTGAAGGTTGAATGTGTTTGATGAGTGTGTTCTCCATATGGCTGGAGATCATAATTTGGAGCAGAAAGCCTCAGGAAAGCCACCTGCACAATGGTGCCAGTGGGAAGTGTCTGTGCCCTGCAGAGTCTCAGCAGAGCAACAAATGTGTCGGAGCACTGGGGTTTGCTCAGGTCCTTGTTGTACGCAAAACACAGTACTCATAGTCAGGAGTAAACAGGGCCATAAACAATCTTCTGTTCTTATCAAATCCAAATGTCTCTGTGGCACTTAATTGTTTTTGCAGGCCATTTTATGCGTCTCCAGCCCACATGCCCTGATGACTGTTGCCGTTTTAACTCAGCAATCTGAAGCACAAGAGACAGTGTATTTTCTACATGAGTGATTTCACAGTTTCTGGACAGTGGAGGGCAGGCCCTCCAGGTCTGTCTTGTGTTGCATTTTTCACTGTCCATGTTTTGAATGGTTTATGATTTGAGGGCCATATAAATGCTTTGCCCACAAATGAATTGTTTGCTGGAAGCCTAAGGGCACTGAAAGAGAAGAAAAATGCATTAAGATAGAAAGATAATTATGTAATGAGTAGAATAAATATCATTATTAACTGCTGTATATATAAAGCTGTTTGCTGGCATGGCAGACCCTCCAGGATAACAATGGCAGAATTAGCCCGAGTTTGCTTCAGAAGGAAAACTGCTCAAAGTCCAGCATTAAATCAGTCATTGAGGATCGGATGAAGAAAGGATCCATAGCTCAGGTACAGCTATGCTGCAGTCTTTCAGAAGATGTGGAGGCTTCCAGGACTGAATCCTGCTTGCTGCCTCTGTAATCCACCCGTGGCAGCATATCCCCTGCTGGTCCCACTGCACCCCGGAGCTTCCCTGCTGTCCCCATAGGCAGCGCGAGGCGTAGTGTCTCGGGCACAGGAGCTACTGAGGTGCTCCAGCAGTTTTATGGTGAGCTTAAAGAGACAAAGGAGCTTGAAAAGAAACACATTGAATGTTTGCTGGGTGGTTTGCACACAGACATGAACAAGCTAACCAGGCAGGAGTCAGCTCCATTCTGGGAGTCATGATTACTGCAGTTCTGAGGACTAGCATCAGCAAGGGCCAGCTCCTCTGAGCGACACTGATGCTCAGCAGTGTGACCCAGAGGAAAGCAGAGTACCACAGCAGGGATGCAGTAGGTGTGAGTAATCCAATTTACCGACTCTAAGCCGATTTGTGAAACGTCAGTGTATCCCGAGGTGAAGAGGGTGGGTAAATGCATGGCACCATGGAGCTGCTCGTGGGTGTACATGGGACAGTGGCTGCAATATCAGTGCACTGGAAGAGTGAAGCAGTGAATGAGTTTGTTTGGGGTTGGTCTGGAAAATGACGCTTGTTATTTGCACATTAAGTATTGATACCTGCAGTCACTAATCTTTTTAATGGCAAAACTGAGTGCAATTTGATTGTGTTCTGGGATGATTATATATGAATCAGCTTCTTTTAGAAATGGTTTAGAATTAAATGCAATGTTATGTTGCTGGGGTTCACAGACTTTTGCTAACTTATATGAACACAATAGTTAGTTGGCATTTAATTGTGTATAGCTAATCCAAAGCAATGCAACATTTTATAAGGATAATTGGTAAGTTGTCATGTAGGTGGTTTCTCTAAATGGGTTCATAGCATTTAGGAGGACAAAAGAAATTGCACATAAATAATAGGTTATTAGAAATAAATGGGTATGCAATTATTCATAGTATCAGAAGTGGACAATTCAGCTTACAATAGAATTCTCAGAACACTACAGCTACAGTATTTGCATAAAATAACCTCTGAAATTTGTAGTTGGCTTTGTTTCCCATTTAGAATGCCTTGTGTAATTGTTATACTAGTTCCCTTTTGAAGAAATCCATTATAATGTTAATTATGTTAATTCTGATGCTGTGAATGGTTGGCCATATATTCAGTAAAATCGATTTGTATTTTTGGCCCCTTAAATCTTGTCTTATGGGGATATGTGCTTGATGTCTTTGGGGCCATTTTTTTCTAATTTTTGCCTAAGAGTGTCATACAATTAATGCTCTATTGAGGAGCTAGTTTTAAGTTGGGGAGGAGGTTTGGACCTGTATTTACCTTTGGAGAGCATAGCTGGATGTTGGAGATTGTTACAGAAAAAAAACCTTTATTTTTTCTTTCTGTGGACCATAAATGTTACCTGAAATTAACCAGAAGAAAAGAGCAGTGCCACGTTCCGTTCTCGGATAAATACTCTCCTTAGAATCAGCTGCTGCTGTGGCACTGGCATCAATCTATTGGGGATGAGTTTGACCTCTTAAGTGCTCTCCCCTGTATGCTGGAAAATGCTCCAAGTCTCTTTCTATTGAGGGGAACAGGAGGAAATTAACGTTGTGCTGGTTTTTTGTGCCATGCGAACACAGCTGGGTTGCTGAGGGGCCGGCGCTGGTTTGGTGAGTAAGTACTCGTTTTGTTCCATCTGTTTGATTACCAGGTTTAGTCAAGAGAAGTGTATGAAAAGACCTATCAAAATGCCCTTCAGCAAAACATGGCATGATCCTGCCCTGCAAATGTCACATTATTATTTGTATTGTGACAATCCATTTCTCTGTGCAGATGAAAAAGCCTGTTATATTTTTGCAGCATTACAGGAGAGAGATGTTGAATTATGGGGAAAATCCAGAGGGACAATGAAGTCTCTCTACTTGTATGTAATTTCATCACTTCTACTCTCAAGGCAATAATCTTGAGAATGAAGCTATCAACATCTAGGTACTGCCAATGGTTACAGGATATGAGGAACATACGGGACTTTTTGTTTTGTTCTTTACACTGCTTTCTTTAAAATACAGTCTCAGGTTCCTTCAGGTGGATTTCAGTGTCTCAATGCCCTGAGGTCAGACACTGATGACTGACGCTTTTTTGCTCTTCCCCACCCCACAAAACAAAAATGAGCAGGGACCAGTTTAACCATCTTTTAGACCATCTCTTTGTTTAACCAAAGTGATGATGCTGGTGTCCCCTTCTCATGCTTATGGAATGGCCTTATAGTGAGATCTTACTCCTAGCTTTAATTCCTTCTGCAGACGGAGGGATCAAACCTGTGTCTTCCAAGACAGAACAAAAGTGCCAAGTCGTGGACTCCTGTCATATAAAGGGGCTACTCTCCTGTTGAAACTATTGCACAATCAAAATTAATCGGGCAAGACAGAGTGACTGTGACTGACTGGGCCAACATACATGCTATTGGGAGATGGGAGCTAAGGAACTCCCATCTTAAAATTGAGGAGGAGGGAAGGAAATTACTGGTCTCTTGCACTCTGCAGTAGTACATTCTTTGATCACTGAACTCTGCATTGTGCTGTATTTCTCGAGTGGAAATTGCTGCTGCTGTGGCTGGTGTGGACAGAAACCCTATGGGTGCATGTCAGGCAGGCACGTGAGGTCAGAGGTCCTCAGGGAGACTGGGAAATATCCATCTGCTGATTCTGGCATGGGAGAATGAAAATATATGGACATATAGGCATGAAAAAAATACAATTCTCAGGTCAAGTGGAAATTTCTGCTTGCAGAGCAACATTCATCTGGGCAGACTCTTTTGCCCATCTGTCTTATACTGTGCTGGATATGGGAGCAGTACCTTGTCTCCATCATTTCCATGTATCTCAGTGCAAGGGACAGGACTGCTGGGAGATAAATGTAAAGAAAGGAGGCTGGAGCAATTTGAAAAAAAGCAATTTCTGACAGATGAATGATGATCAAAGGTATCTGAGGATTGCTGAAAAATTCTGTACAACCCACAGTTCTGCTTGTACTTCCTTGTCCAACTGTTCTGTAGCTTTTCACCTCTGGTGTGGCTTGCCTATGTTATATCCTAATCCTTGTCTGACAATATCCATTCTGCCATGTGCAAGAAAACATAGCATGGCTTTTGTGACTGCCTTGTCCCACTCGCTCTGTGCCAGTGTGGACACACCTAAAGCAGCACAGAAAATATAGGAAAATTGTAGTACCGTAGAACCATGGAATTGTAGAATGGTTTGGGTTGGAACGGACCTTGAAGATCATCTAGTTCCAACCCCTCTGCCACGGAGAGGGGACACTTTCTGCTAGACCAAGTTGCTCATAGTCCCATCCCACCTGGTCTTAAACACTGCCAGGGATGGTGCATCCACCACTTCACTGGGCAACCAGTTCAGTGCCTCACCATCCTCACAGTAAAGAAGTTTTCCTCTAATATCTAGTCTAAACCTACTCTCTTTCAATTTGAACACAATCCCCCTTGTCCTGTCAGTTCATGCTCTTGTAAATAGTCTTGCCCCATCTTTCCTGTATGTTCCCTTCAGGGACTGGAAAGCTGCAGTTAGGTTGCCCAGAAGCCTTCTCTGCTCCAGGCTGAACAATCCCAATTCTCTCAGCCTTCTCTAATAGGGAAAGTGCTCTGTCCTCTGATAAGCTTGATGGCTCTCCTCTGGACTCATCCAACAGGTCAGTGTCCTTCTTGTGTTGTGGAAAAGAAATGGTTTGTTTGCTTTTGATGGCACTTTGCCACTGATGCCCAGATGGAGAATGGGTGGGTTAATCTTTAGTTTGCAGTGTCATTTCTAGCATGTGCTGTCTCTGCAACTCTTCTGGACAGAAGAGATAAAAGAACTCCAAGATTTGCCAGCATTATGTGGAAATCTGGGAACATCAGTCATTTTTCAGCTTCTGAAGTGTTATTTTTTCCCCCACTGTTTTTTTCCAGGGAATCTATTCAACAGCACAAATCCTGCTCGCCTCTGATCCTCTAGGGAAGGCCTGCTGAAGAGGTGAGCCCAGTGCTGCAACCTGCAGGTGTCGAAGATTTGTTAATCACCTCAGGCCTGTTACTTCAGGAGGGATAACTGAAGGGATTAGCAAGATGGAGAAGAGGGAAAGGAGACAATGGGCAAGAGGAAAAAATGAGAGGTATCAGCACGTTAACCCTGACTTTTTTTACTACATTTTTATCAGCATTTTTTCACCAGTCTGTTCACACTACAGAAGACTTCCTCTCACTGTAAGTTGCATGTTGTTCCAAGGCTGCATGTGTATTCAAGGCATGTGCATCTACTAATGTAGGTACTATTATTTTTACACAAACGTATGTTAAAAAACAATTTTTGCAGTCTTGTGAACTTTTCATTATCAGTTGTATTAATCCCCAAACAAAGCTGAAACTACTGTAGTTACTGCTTATTGACCAGCTAAATGACAGTTTAGCACAGAGTTTACTGACTTTTTTTTTGTGTATGTGTAACTGCTAATAAAATTTGATAACATTTTACTTGTAGGGAGATTTTCATTGATGTTGAAAGACTAGTGCTAAGAATTAGCCAATTATATTACACAACTTTCCACTACAAATTCTAATTCTGCTTGAACAGAAGGATGCACTCTGAACCTAGTTTCCCCCATGGTATTCATTTTGAATCAAAAGTAACTGATTTTTGTCTTTTCCTGATAAATGCTTCTATTGATTTTTCTACTGCTTAAGTTCCTGTTTTAAGGAACACTCTTGTTTAAATCAATCCCTATTCAGAAAAGCATTTGAGAACAGGCTTAGTTGCAGGTCCTTCGTAGGCCTGATGGGTATTCTCCCTCTGCCATAAGAATGTTTCTATTATGAGGCTGTTTGGGTTAGGTCCATTAGTCATGGTCTCCCTCATCCTTCATCCAACTTCCTTGATTTCAAATGGTGATAAAATATTCCCTCCAGATAAATGACTGTTCTAAGGTGGGTGAGCCCCAAAGTCCTTCAGGAGATTGTTGCACAGACTGCCCCTTGAAAGCTTGGAACTACTTTTTCTCCTTCTCACCTTTGCTCTGGGCTCCTTTGTCCTTGTGGGCTGCAGCTGTTCTGGCAGGTTCAGGATGGAAGTGGTCACTACAGTTGAAATGTAATCCCCCAGGTCCCTAATTAGGAAAAGTCCAAATGCTCAGTTCCTTAAAACATGAGTATGTACCCTTATATCTAGGATTGGTCCGTCCTGTTTTCGATAATGTGACCAGCTGAGAAATGCAGATGCAGAGTTTTAACCATGCTCACTTTAAGAAGGCACGTTTGTAGCTAGGATACCGATTCAGGCACCAGTTGGTCGAGAGCTGCTCTGCCAGTGCAGCGTATTGCTAGGCTGAGAACTTATCTTACCTGGTAAATATGGAGACATTTGGTAAAATAGTACATATTTTAGTGCAAGCATCTTTCATATGGAGCATCGTAGAATGTTCATGAGGGTGAATGGAGTGGAAAGGAACCCAGTTCCACAGGCTGAGGCACATCCACAAAGGCAGAGTGCTTGGCACAGCAAGCTTTTTCTCAGACCTTTAGGTGAAACTAAAATGTAACTAAAAACAAGAGTTCATTCTCTCATCCTTCTTCAACTCGGTTATTCTAAAACAGTTTCCTCCAGTCTGCTGGACAAAATGCCTGACCTTCTGTGAGGTTTTTCATACTTACATGCATAACCACAGTGGAAAGCAAAAACGTATGCCCTACATTCAGTCATCCCTGCATTAGCTACTCATCAAATAAATTTGACTTATACTGATCTTTTTACTGAAGACCTTGCATAGCTTTTTAAAAGTACCTATTTTTTTTCCTGTTCTTTGTAGTCTAGTACTGTATGAGACTTAATGTTTATGGTGACGGAAACTTCATGTTCTGTTGTTTATCTTCAGAAGATATTTTTTGCTGTCCTTCAGAAATACACCTGGCATCAGGTTACTTTGGGTTTTGGGGAATTTACAAGATCCATGGGAGAGCCTCATCCTCGATAAAAGTTTCAGTCTTACCCCTAACAATTTATTGAGCTAAAGATCAGGTGTATGGTACTGAAAAAATTCCGATATAGTTATATTTCTTTCTATAGTTGATATAATTCTAGTTATTCTTCTTTGAGTCAAGTAGGGGTGGTTCTTCCCTTCAGATTGCTAATGCAATTGCTTTGTAAATTTGTAAAAGTATTTGCTGTTCCTGTGGCTTAAAGGGTCAGCTGTTTCTTGAGGTTGAAATGTAGTTTTGACGTAGCTTTCATGTATACTGCCAAATGCCAAGGATTACTAAAACCTTGTTTTGTCACAGGCATGGAGTGAGGTACTTTTTTTTTGAACAAGATAAAGATCCTAAGAACAGTTCATTTTCTGGAAAAATGTAAAAGGCTTGCTGACCTTTTGAAATTAAGTGTAACAGAACTCCAGTGTTTATTGATCTGCACAAAAAAACCTCCCAAATACCACAAATTTCTTTGCAAAGTACTCCTGCCTTCTGGTATGAGGTGAAGTATTGAGCACTAGAAAGTGCTTTGATTATGCATATAAAAATGGGAAATGTGTGAATATACATTTATATGGATTCTGTGGGTTATGATGAACTCTCAGAGTGCTAATGCCAGGCTGCAAACTTCATTTTGATTGCAGGGTCAGCCCTTGCTTTCCTCCTCTCTATTTATCTCCAGTGTGGACTGTAATTTGAAGACACTGAAGGGCTGCGAGTAGGAGGCTGTCAAATTCAGAGTTATTTCCGTGTATGTACAATGCTGAGCAAGATGAAGTAGGTGGTGTAGCTTCTACATCAGTGCATTACATGACTGAGCCCTCAGAGATGTCTGACTCAAAGAAAATGAGTAACGTTTCTATTTGTGGTACAGTGAAAAGGTATAGGAGGTTGAATCTGGACTGTTTTCTCCTTAAATAATATTCAAGTTTTAGTGATTCATATTAAAGTCCAGTATTTCTAGGCAGTTCACAATGACCTATAAAAGGAGTTTCTTAGGTTTTTAAAAGGTACCCTGAGAGGAGGAGCCACAGAACCCACAGTGGGCCCTTGAAAAGTTGTTGGCCTTGTGACTTTGTTAAGCTGTGTTCCTGATCCAAGTAGTTGGCAGCACTTTTTCCTGTATGTTTTCTTGAACATATCTTGAGGACATGTTTACTTTCTGCCAGCCTTCTGTGGAAAAGCTACTTTATTGCAAGCTGCCAGAGGTCTTAAAATGAGTGACTGCCCTTCTCAGTTGTGCTTACATCTGTGCCATGTGACTTCTCCAAACAAGAGTGGATCATGGCTGATGGGTCCACAGCAGAGGAAGTAGGCAGTGTGTTTCATACTAACACAAAATATTCTTGGGTAACACTGAAAAGTTGCACACCCAGGCAGCCTCTGGCCATTTCTCTGTGTGGAGTCATTCCCTGCTGTGCTGTTTGCAGCATCCCTCAAAGGCTTTGTGTAATATGCAAGAACAGGGCATATACTGCATGAGCAGTTGTAACTTATGCCCAGTCAGTTCTTGAAGGAGTTTTCTTTGTGTCAGCACATTTTTATTGTGACTTTGAAGTTGCCTGTTATGAAATGTGATTGCTATCTTAAATGTTTATGGAAACCTTCAAATGGGTCTGTGCTTCAATAATAACATTTTAAGATGCCTTCGACAGAAAAAGCAATACAGACCTTCTCTCTGTTTCCCTTATCAATTTTTTTTTTTTATAGCTACATGATTTTATTTAGAAACCTTTAGTAACACCAGTATTGGAAACACTTTCAGTTGAGATCACACCAGGTTTTTGGCGATAATTTCCAGCACTGGAACTTCAAAAGACCACTGGGGTGCACTTCAGTAGATAGAGGGCCAGTTCCATAGCCCTACACCACATAACCTCAGACAACCTCAGGCTTGCATAGAGATCCTAATCAATATATTTTGTGAATAAAAATTATATACCTGTGTTGCAGCCATCTTAGAATAGACTATTTCAGTTGCAAGGTACCTACAGTAATCATCTAGTGCAACTGCCTGAGCAATTCAGGGCTGGCCAAGTTAAAGCATGTCATTATGGGCATTTTCCAAGTGCCTT
Organism: Eulacestoma nigropectus; assembly: GCA_013397775.1. Taxonomy (NCBI): domain Eukaryota; kingdom Metazoa; phylum Chordata; class Aves; order Passeriformes; genus Eulacestoma; species Eulacestoma nigropectus. The sequence goes on along the minus strand of VZTE01004966.1, from coordinate 1,520,996 downwards.
GTAAACACTGACAGGCTTGTGGCATCAACCACCTCTCTAGGAAGCCTGTTCCAGGGTTTGACCACCCTCTTGGTAAATAAATGTTTTCTAACGTCCAGTCTAAACTTCCCCTGGCACAGCTTTGAACCATTCCCACATTTCCTATCATGAGATACTAAGGAGAAGAGCTCAGCACCTCCCTCTCCCTTTCCCCCCCCTCAGGAAGCTGTGGAGAGCAGCGAGATCACCCCTCAGCCTCCTTTGCTCCAAACTAGGCAAGCCCAAAGCCCTCAGCTGCTCCTCATGGGACATTCCTTCTGGTCCTTTCACTGGCTTTGTTGCTGTCCTCTGGATGCATTCAGGGACCTTCACATCCTTCTTAAATCGTGGGGCCCAGAACTGCCCAAATATTCAAGGTGAGGCTGCACCAACTCTGAATTCAGTGGGACAATCACCTTTTTTGACCAGCTGATAATGCCCTTTTTGAGGCACCCCAGGATGCAGTTTGCATTCCTGGCTGCCAGGGCACACCCTGCTGACTCAGACTGAGCTGCTGCCAGCCAGCCATCCCCAGGTGACCAGTGGCCAGACAGGTGTAGCCCCAATCAGTACAGCCCTCTCAGCTCTGCCCTTCAGCCAGCGCACCCTGAACCCGCTCATCCCACAGCTAGGCAGCTTCTCCAGAAAGATGCTGTGAGGGGCAGTATCAAAAAGTCTCCCTAGAATCCAGAAAAATTGCATCCACCATCTTCCCCTCATCCACTGGGCAGATGACCTTATCATAGGAGGGTGTCAGATGAGTTAAATGAGACTTTCCTTTGTGAACCCATGTTAACTGTGCCTGATGATTGCATTATTCTTCAAATGCCTTTCAATAGTACCCAGAATAATCTTCTCCATAATGTTTCCAGGTACTGAGATGAACAGGTCTGTTCCCTGGATCTTTCCTCACACCTTTTTTGTAGCCAGCTTCAGTCAGCAGGTACCTCCCCAGACTCCCAAAACCTTTGGTACCTGATCAAGAGAGGTCCTGCCATAACTTCCACTAGCTCAGTGCTCTGGGATGAATTCCGTCAGGCCCCAAGGACTTGTGAACATTCAGGTGATACAGCCGCTCCCTTACAATTTCAGTGTCCACAAATGGAAAGTCTCTATTCCCACACTCATGGTCCTCCTGCTTGGAGAGCCAGGCAGCCCAAGGCTTATCTCTACTTTCCAAATGTGTGTATCTGTAATTGCAGTGGCATATTCTAAGCATATTGCTACAAAGCAAAATCTTCATACATAGATATATCTATAGCTATATCTTTTTTTAAAGTGTCTTGAGAACCCCTCTGTGTGGAATCTTTTACACAGGAAAATCAGGATCATACAAAGACTTGTGTGGTGTTATAGAACACTCCCTCACCATCTGCTTGATAGAATTGAATTACAGAGTCTTATCTTGTAATTTGGAGAGTGAAAAATCATTAGATACAACTAGACCAGTCTCCTACTCTTATCTTACGAAAAGTTTAAAAATTAATTATTTTCAGATAAATAGGATCACTCCTGTGAGTAATAAGCTAGAAAGGTGGGCTAGAGGTTATACTTCATCTGCAGTAATCTCAGTGACTAATACAGAAAATGATGAATAGTAATGAAAATATCTGCTTTGAGTTGTTTTTAAAATTGAACCAGATAAACAACCGGTCATCAATTTCCAGTCATTACTGTTTTCTAAGAAAGAAATTTTAGAATTGTGTCATGGCTACAGCCTTGGACTCTGTACTGAACATTATTTAATAAAAACTAGGTAAATAGAGCAAAAGTGGTATCATTAGCTAAAGTTACTGTAAGAAGAGCTAAAGGCTACTGCAGACTTGAAATGTGGAATCTGTCTTCAGTGACAGATTTGTTTTCCTCTTTGTTTGAATTAATAGTAAAATATGAAATACTCTGAAAACTGGTTTTTAACAGTATTTCCTTTCTTGTAGATGTCAAAATCTGTCCAAAATACTGGGATCCAAGTCTCATTTTAATCAACTGTGTTTCCTTGATTGTTTTAAAATCATACTCATTTTGTCCTTCGCTGTCATGTGATTCTTGAAGTCACCTTTTTTTTTTTAATTACTGATGTGCCAGCACTTGTTCCATGATTGAGAAAATCAGTGGATGCTTAACTGACCAATGTGAGCAAATTTCATGCTTAAAGATTAGCATGGATGAACCATAAATCCCGTTTATTTTCATGTGTTTTTTTCTTGGACAGTCGAGCAATCCAATGAATGGCAAAGAAATGCCCTTTGAGATTTGAGCAGCCCTGCCCTTTGAGCACTTTTCGATACACATGTGGGTAACCTTTCTCCACAGATCCATTTGCTCAGAAGAGCTATCAGGATAACCTTTTCTTCCACAGATCTGTCTGCTCAGGAGAACTATCAGCATAACCTTTTCTTCCTTGCAAAGAGTGAGTTTGATGTCTGTTTAACTCAGGAAGACCTGCTTTTCCCTGCAACAATAGTGTTATCCAGGGAGGCTGGTTTAAGTGTTAAACCTTCCAGTGCAGAAGGCAGAGCTCAGAATGAGGGGTTGAGCCACAAGAATGGGATTCAGATGACGTGTATGGTAATTCTGATTCTCCTGTGTGACCTTAAGCAAATTGTTTCTTCTTTTGCACTTTAATTTTCTCTGAGCCGCAGGCAGATTGTTTCTTGTTCAGAGGCACTTAGCACCACGGGTCCAGCTTTATTCGTGCTTTCATCCCTTATGCAAAGCCTCTACAGGGGCCTTGGGAAGCTCATATAACTCATTGGGTGAGCTGACCTGCAGCTCCTGAGCTGTTACTGTCAAGCCAGGGCAGCTCTATCTGGTTAAACACTGTATGCCTGCAGGGTTTCAGGTTTGATCCAAACCCCTATGGGTCTCTTTTCACTCATTCCAGTGAGCTTTGGAGCAGGAATTTAATGCTTCGTGGGATGTTTGCAGTGTGGGAAGCATGCACTCATTCCTGGTGTTTCACTACAGTTTTAAGCTCCTGACTAATTCTCATTTACAGGTTTTGCATTCTAATGATTTATAAATTTGTAAAATGAAGGTAGAATTATTTAAGTTTTCTGGGGAATGCAGTTCTAAGCACACCTGGTCTAATTAGAGGTTTAATTTCTCTTCTGAGTTAAAGTCTAAATCCTTTTAACTCTCCAGAGAGACAGAGAATACAAATGGTTGTGAAGTATTGAGCAGAGCCAATTACAGAAAGAAAAGGGTATTGTTGTACGGCCATAAAACCTGCAAAGCACTGTGACAGATACAGAATAAGATGGCTCACAAGTTTTCTATGAATCTATCTCCACAGCAGTCTTGTTAGTACAAGAGAAGCAATTTTGAGGCATGAATCTTTGCAGGTGTGGCTGTAGATTATTAATGCCTTTCACATGTGAATGGTTTTTTTTCCCCTGTTGCTGTAGTTTCATCTCCCTCTGAGTGTTCCTACTGCAACTTCTGGCTGTGGTTACTGTATTAGTGGTCCTACAGAGTTTAGGAACCTCCCTTACAGCTCAAGGCTCATTGTATGGAAAGATGATAGGAACAAGACCAAGTGCAAGTTGGAATTCATATGCTTGACATTTGATTTAGGATAAATTCGGGTCCTTGAATCTTAAATTATGACCCAAAGAGTTTTATTTCAATAGCGTTTAGACCCTAGAGGTTTCTAATTTATGCAGGGGCATCTTTGCTGACTGAAGTTCCCCGAATGCCTTCACTCTGCACGTGTTAGGGATTATCATTTTCTTGGCAAGTGAAGCACCTCAGGTATTAAATGATGTCTGAACTCTGCAGGCACAGGAATTAAAGTTCTCTTCTGCCTCTGGCTTGTGGGCTGCTTGATTCTGCACATGCTTATGGAGTTGGTCTATGGTAGGAGATATCCTACAAAATACAGTTTTGTGTTACTGATTTCTTTTTAATTACACTTAGAGAAGGGGTAATGTTGCTGCTTAACGTGGTCTGTAAGCTTTAAAGTTCTGTCTAGAGTGTCTGTGTTTGTGTTTTAGTGGTTAAGGTCTGTAGCTGGGAGGAGGCAGACTTCAGTTCCAGTCTTTATTTTCTGGTTGTGTTTTAGTAAGGGTTGAATCCAAAATATGGACTTGGTTTGTCTGAAAAATCAACTTGAAAGAAAGAACCTACTCAGCTGTAAGAATAAAAAAGGGAGTAAATAATGATTAAATTGCAGTTGAAAAACTCATTTTTCAGGAACAGAAAGCTGTAAGAAACATTGTAGTTAATCTCTATTGTATATTTGAATTAGGCCCCCAGCCAATAGCACTTACTAGTTTTCGGAATCTTTCTCTTACAACATCAAGGTTGAACTAAAAATGCTGTCAACAGAACGGTATTCAAACAGAGAAGCATAAAAATGTGTGAAGGGAGGATAATTCATTAGGTCTGTTCTAAATAAACACCTTTCCTCAAGTCAAGAAAGTGGACAATCATCAGCTCATGATCCATGTTTGGATAAAATTTTTCATGGCAAATATATACTTAAAGTGGGGAGAGAAACAAATATCTGTAGCTGTTGCTGTGCTGTCTTCTTTAGAGTACGTGGCTTTGGTGGGCAGTTTTGGTGTGTTTTCTCAGGTGATTATTACAGACCTCTTCAATACATCTTTGTTAAAAAGGCAGGTAGACGACTTTTTTTCCCCACAGGTTCTTTTGCTCTTGATTTGTATTGATTTATTTCTTAAGAATACCTGTGCTCTCACTGTAAGTGCTCAAATTATGAGAGGGGAGGATAGCGAATTAGGAGCCTCGTAGAAGGACCTGTATGCACACACAACTGGCCCTATAAATGGATTTTTTTCTGAGTGTTTACAAAAAGCTCATTAGTTATTCATGGCATTTTGATGTGATGCTTCCTCAAAGGGATGAAAAATTAGACCTTGTCTCCTGAAATACATAGGAGAGTGCTAAATGTGATAGTAATCGCCTTGTCAAATAGTCGAGAAGAATGAGACATCAGGTGAACAGCTTTTCATTGTTTTATCTATATGATTGTACTATTGTGTACACTTAATGCCTTTCTGTCTTTGAGTAATTTTATTTTGATGATTTGGACTTGCAACTAATTTGTTTCTTTTGAGAATCTGGCCTTTTTAATTCTGGCTCCTTCCAGCGTATTTTGAACCATGTCTAAAGAACAATAGTAAAACCTTACTGCTTTATTTCACTTCAGTTTTTGAATTACTTTCATTATTTTTTCTTCCTGATCATTATTATTTTTATTAAAAGAAAGTGCAATGGTGCCAGCAACCCAGGGTTTGGCAGGGGACAGTGCCTGGGCACAGTAAGTTGGTGATTCCTTTTGTTTTCTCCTTCTGAAGTTATTTAGATCTGCTGTTTGCACAGGCACAGCAGAGTTTTAGATTAACAGCAAATTTTTTGACTGGCCTGTCTTGAGTCTCCTAAACTCCATCGATCTTTCCCATTGACCACCATCTAAGCCAGACATAAGAAGACCTGAGGGTAAAAATCATTGTGAGAATCTACCTTTTAAAATATCCTGTAGTGCTGGTACACAGCCAGGACACACAAATATTGCCTCTCAGACTGCCTGCTGCCGACACTGCCAGATATTTCAAAGTTCTTCATGCTGAATGGATTTGGATGTGCTTTCATCCTTAAAGGTTTTTCCCTGGTTGTATTTCTTCACTCGGTGTTTGTTTTTATTGTTGCTCACTGCTCTCTCCTATCCCTCTTTCTAATGTCTTGGGTATCTGTATTATTCCTGTTGTGGGAAAACTGGCCAAGGTGATTATCTGCTGAATTTTCAAATCTGAATATAGAATAAGCATTGGTGCAAGTTTTCTCTTTTCCAGTAGTTATCTTCACTGCTGACTTCCAGGCAATTTCTTCTATTATCCCTCTTTTTATAGATCACCATTAACTTAGAGCCTTAAGTAGGGTAAACAAAATCTGTTTTGGTCAATGGATTAGGAGCCAACAATTTGTTTGTATCTCTTTATCCTGAAGATATATATATATATATACACATATATAAATATACATACGTATGTATGCAGTGTATATATATAGGGACAAACTTTTTTGGCGGGGGGACAAAGTTTTTGCAGGGCCTGTTGCGATAGGAGGAGGGGTAATGGTTTTAAACTAAAAGAGGGTTGATTTAGATTAGATATAAACAAATTCTTTATGATGAATAGGGTGATGAAACACTGGAACAGGTTGCCCAGAGAGGTGGTAGATGCCTCATCCATGCCTGGAAACATTCAAGGTCAAGTTACACAGGGTTCTGAGCAATCTGATCTAGTTGAAGATATTCTTGTTCATTGCAGGGACATTGGACTAAATGGCTTTAATGGTCCTTCCAACCCAACGATTCTATAATTTTGTGATATATATAGAAAAGATGTCTCTCGAACGCTGCTACAAATCAGTTTGACTGACTTTTGTCTGCCAGGACCGAGTGTCTGATGTGAGGTTCCCGGGTGATTCAGGATAAGGCCAGGAGATGCAGGCACAACCGGGTGGGACCTCTCATGTGTAACATCTGGAGACGATCACTAGATGGCAACGTTACACAGCCGAAAGGGCCGTCTCGTCTTCCTGTAGCAAGCTTTCAATTTATTTCTTATAATCAGTAGATGAAGCAGTCTTTTTCGTTCAGATTATATAGCCAGGGGAAAGAGTTTCATGAGCCTGTAGGATGAAGTAAGTTATCATTGCAGATTACACAGCCATCTCAGAAAATAAATAACTATTTAGAGAGCTCTTGTTAATTGTTCTCAGGTTGTCTAAGGACATACGCTGCTATACTTACTGTTCCTTTGGGTAGTGGCTTGAATTTTGGATAAAGATCCTTAAAGTGTAAAAGCTCAAACTGAAGGATTGTTACTGCTTTGTTTCTTCACGAAAATATGCTTTTGAAGTTGCAATGATCTCTGACAGCCCTAAGCTTATGCTGAGATATTGATCTTTTGCACTACTTCAGTTTTGCCCATTCTGTTGTTGATGGATGATTTTTCACGTGACCGTTTTAGAACCAGATGTGATCTAGGTTCCGTACAGGTAAACAAATAAAGCATGAGCAGCATGCACCTCAGGCTGATACTCAAACTCTGACCTGATAATGTGGTACACTGTATGTGCCAGAATGAGTAAATGTTTTCTTACAGCACAGGTCTTGTGCTGAGAGCAGGCAAAGCAGAGGATTTCCTGAAAGTTGTGGGGTGGAGAGGTGAGAGGCCAGGCATGCACTGACTTCTCTTTGTTGTGAAGTTCTGGGTGCTTTTGGTCAGAGGTACTAGTGCACATCACAGGTTATACAAAAAAGGCCAGAAGTCTGTCCTTAAAATTTCTTCAGCTCCTACCAAAGCAGTTTCCAGAGATGAAGATACAGAATATCTTTGGAGTGCATAGATATACTATTAGAGAGGTAGAGTTCAGAAATCACTAGTGAAGTCAGGAAATACTATTTCTTAATTAAAACAGATCAAAATTATATTAATCACTTGTGGGTTAAGGAAGTATGTTCCTTTAAATACAATATGAACATTGAAGGTTAACCAGAATAACAAACTTCGCTTATGGCAGAGGAGAAACAATTTTCTGCTGATAGAGTAGCAGATGAACATTATAAAACAGTAGCTTTCTTGAGGACAGAGACTCCAGATTCACCACTTCACACAAGAATTTCTTTTGCATATTGAAGATTGTAGGCTGGGGAAAGGCTACATATATATATATATATATATATATATATATATGTATGTATGTTAGTGTGTATGTAGCCATAGCATCCTAGTATCAAAAGTAAATGTAGGATGTTTCTTTTAAGCTATTCCCACTGAAGACAGGAAAGAGTTAAAAAGAATTAATGCTCTGGAGAAGTTAATCTCTGATCCTGAGACATCTCTATATCTTATCTCTCTATAGCTATATATCATCTATATCTGATAGTTCTGGTCACACTGTGTTCAAGGAAAGTAAGCTTGGAGTAGGACAGGTGTTAGCACAGTCCCAGGTCTACTGAGCCATAAAGTACAAGAAGAGACTTCAACAACTTTCCTTGTTTTACCAGCAAAATGAAGGGTGAGAGGCTGTTTAGGGGTGACAATGACAAGAGAAGAAGGGGAGGGAAAAGCTAAAGAACCATGGTATCAAAAGAGCAAGTGGATGTACATTAGGTATCCATTCCAGATGGAAAATATGTCTTGCCATCAGAACAGGGATGTCAACATGAATTTCTGACAGACACAGTGTGGGCAAGATAAACCTAACTGATGCTTTTCTTAAATGAATTATGTGGCTTGGTTGACTGTGGGAGGACGTACCTCCTCAGCTCTTTTCATTCCTTGAACACATATACAAGTAAAATATTTGATGCCTCTAGTGAATAATCATGCAACAGTGGACTCTAAGCCACCTGCTTTGGGAAGGGCTGTGTGCTGAATAGCTCAAGGATGTGTTTGAGGCACCCACTGTTTTCAGGACTACTGTGGGAATATTTACTTGTAGCAGTAGTCTGAGTCTTGAGATGGGGATTTCGAAAGCTGAACTGCTCCTCTGCTGGTATTGGAATGGACTTAATTTTTCCTCTTATCTCTGCCAAGTTGCAGATCTTTTGTCAGCAGTAGAAGCCGCCTTCTTTTTTTAATTTTGCATTAAGATGAAAAGGGCAAGATTTTCAATCTCCATTCACTTTTGTTCTGTTTCCTGGCTGCTCCCATGGTCTGGGGCGCATAGAAACAGATCTGAAATGGGAATGTGGAACACCAAGATGTTATATCTCCCTTGGGTCTTCAGATGTATGTTGCCGTGTGTTTTCTCACCTGTACACCTGCAATGACAATGTTTGGACTTGTCCAGTTCACAGTCTATATAGCACAAGGTGATAATCACAGAATCACAGAATTGGTAAGGGTTGGAAGGGGTCTGTCAAATGTCTGCTGTGGTGTTGTTACCTTTCCAATGCTCTGATCCTGAACACCACAGCAAGGAGAGATTCCAAGGAGATCAGCCAGCTGATCTGTCCCTCCTTGTCCTATTAGGGTAAGGGGTGGAAGGAGACGTTAATATATTCATATATTTTTAACATAACTAACATAGGCACTGAAAATTCCAGGCATGTTGAAACATGAATTGAGCTTCTTTCTTCCTTCCTTTCACAGGAATATGTGCAAAGCATGCAATTTTGCAAAGACATCCACAAGGAGGAGCCCAGTGCTTGCCAAGGACGGATCTATCCCTGTCCTGTTTTTCGCTGCTGCATCCACTGAGGGTAGCCTTCTCTTGAAGCATAATTAGTTCTGAGGCAGAATTTTATCAGCATAGTCTTTGGGGAGTGGTAGCATGTAAACACTTATTAAAATGTTATTTTGGGGTCATAATTCTGTCATGAGCCAAACTTGACAGATGCAGATAGAAGAAGGGGTTATCTCTCCACAAGGGACCATTTGTGTTTCCTTCTGATGATTTACATCAAATGGTGCATTTCCCTTCAGTCTGTGGGATCATACAAGGATAGAGAACATTTTCATATTTAGAGCAAGAAAGCACATAGCCTTTTATGCTGGGAATGATGTGGACAGTATTGATTCTTATAAGTAAAATTTTCCTTCTAGTAGTTTCAGAAACAAGAGTAATGGACATTAATTGACAGGAACATCAGGTCTGTTTTTTTTTCCTTTTTTATCCCTTCCTTCCTGGAAACTGCCACTCAGCTTCTTTTAAGTTAAGGTGTTAGGAGGGGTAAAAGAAAAGTGTTTTCAGCTCTGTGATCTTCCATAGGCTTGCTGTGTTACTGGATGGATTACTTCATCTCTGTATCTTTGTTTTCTTTGGGGAGAATCATAGAATGGTTTGGGTTGGAAGGGACCTTAAAGATCATCTATTTCCAACCCTCCTACCATGGGCAGCAACACCTTCTGCTAAACCAGGTTGCTTAAAGCCCCATCCAACCTGGCCATGAACACTTCCAGGGATGGGGTGTCCACTCCCCTGGGCAATCTGTTGCAGTGCCTCACCACCCTCACAGTAAAGAGTTTTTTCACCTCTTTCACTTTAAAGCCATTTCCCCCTGTCCTATCACTACGTGCCCTTTTAAAATGTTCATCACCAGTTTTCTTGTAGGGTCCATTTAGAAACTGGAAGATGCTATAAGGTCTTCCCAGACCCTTCTCTTCTCCAAGGTGAACAGCCTCAGCTCTCTCAGCTTGTCTTCAGGAGCAGTGTTCCAGGCCTCTGATCATCTTCATGGCCTTTGGACTCACTCCAGCAGGTCTAGTCCTTCTTATGTTGGGGGCCCCAGAACTGGATGCAGCTCTCCAGGTGGGGTGTCACAAGAGTGGAGTAGAAGGGCAGAATCACCCCTCTGGACCTGCTGTCCACACTGCTTTGGATGCAGCCCAGGATTCTGTTGGCTTTCTGGGCTGCAAGTGCACGAGTGCACGTTGCTGGCTCATGTCAAGCTTCTTGTCCAACAGCACCCCCAGGTCCTTCTCCTCAGAGCTGCACTCAGTCCATTCTCCACTCAGCCTATATTTGTGCTTGGGATTGCCTTGACCCAGGTGCAGGACCTTGAACTTGCTCTTGTTGAACTTCATGAAGTTTTGACAGGTCCACTTCTCAAGCCTGTCAAGGTCTCTCTGGACGGAGCACAGTTCTCACTGCTTTCTGTTGTGAAGACTACGTCTTTCTGTGGTAAGGCCTCAGATACTGTCTCACATGAGAGGGTGTGGTTACACAGAGGCTGTCTAAGAGAATGTCCCAGGATGCCTTAATCTTTTTTCAGTTTTCTAGTAGGGAGTGATTCCACGTAGATTGTAGCCACAAACCTACTAGTGAAGGCATATGGGGCTTTGGGGCTCTCTGCCTCTGATGGATGGATGCAGCCCCCTTCTTAGTGAGGGGAATATTGTGTCACACTGTCCTGTGTCACACTGTGCAGTGTGTGCTTCCTTGGGCAGTAATGCATGGAAAGGTGGCAGGATTACAGACATCTAACTTCATGCCTTCTCCTCTCCAGTTCATCTGTTCTTGTGACATGGTTGGCAAAATTTCCCCAGACTTCAATTGGGACTAGGAACAGGCATTTAGAGCATGTTAAAATGTTTTTTTAAAATTTTTTTTGGAATGAATTGCATTTGAAACGTGAGTAGGAATTTAAGTGCAACCTTCTAGTATCACCTACCATTACCTTTGCTAGCTGAATGCACAAATACACTTCAAAAGCAGGATACCAACATGTTCTTAAATTCTTACTTTTATCTTGCTGTTGCACATTGCTGAATCAAATGCCCCAAGGTAGTTGACTTCACTTAGAAGCCTAATTCTCATCTCACCTCATGGAATTTTTATTCTGGGGCAGCCCCAGTACCTACATTTTGATCTTGCCTGTGTAGTTTTTCCAGCAGTGTGCCTACCCTGCTAACACTGGTGCTTCTCCTAGTTTAGAGGGATGGCTGAACTAGCTCCAGGAAATCATAACATTCAGAAGACCTGCTGATATCTGTTGTCATTTCTGGACACAGGTATCTGCCTCTGAGGGAAGGATATGCAACTGTTCTCTGTTAGTATGTGCAAGCAGCACCTAACACTTTCATTTGTACTTACTGAAAACTGTTCTGTTCCTCAGTGCTCATTAGCAGTGAAATTGATAACATCATCTGATTGTCCCAGCATGATCTGGGGATTCAGTGATTGATTAAATGCAGAGGCAAATTTGAGACATTAAATTAGTTGCAGAAGTGGTTTCTTGCAAGTGAACTGTGGAAAGTAGTACTGATTGGTATTGCACAGTGAGCCACAGGGGTCTTTGTCCTTTACTTCTATGGAGGCTTAAATGTATTGTGACATTTTGTTTCCTCCATGGCTTTGTAATGAAGAGGGATTAGGTTGTGGTCATGGAAAGGAGCAGCATGAGGGTACGTGTTGAGATTTGTATTGTGGCTTGGCTGTTTCAGCTGGACTCCCTGCTCATGTGGAGGTAAGCATCTTTGCCTCTGCTCTCCATCTACAGAATTAAGCTAATGTGACTCTGCAGCGGCCTGGGGACATCAAGAGGCTCGATGTTAAAAGCTGATAATGACCACCAGCAAGTGAGCCTCTGGAGGGGGATTATACTAAATAGATTTTTCAGAAAAAAATACAACCCTTTCTGTTCTTCAAAAGAGGTGGGACTTGGGAGCTGGTGGCTCAGGGTTATGGAGATTTTTGGGTGTCTAAGAAATGCAGAGCTGGGTTGGAAGGCTCTGCACCTTTGCACACCCAGAAGTGAAGAGTGCTTGGAAGCCCAAGAACAGAGTGCAGGCACATCTGTAGGGCTTTGAGAGGAAGGGAGGTGACTGATTTTTGCATCAGAATTTACAGAAATGGCTGGCCTGGGATTTCTCCGAGTGAGAGAGTAGCCTACTTTGTGTTTCTTGAATTTAGGGACAGGACATTCCTGTTTCCTCTTAGCATAACCTTGCTAAAGGTTAAAAAATTTAATTCTGTCTCAGGTTGATTGACCTGCTGAAACAGGTCTCCAAACCTCAACCACTTGTAGCCTTTCCTGTCACAAGAGCCATGCTGGTATTTGTTAAGTGCATTTTGGATCCTCATTCTGACAGTGCTGTATAAAACCAGAGACTGTTCCTGTGCAGAAACCGAGGGAATGGTTAACATCAATAATTGAAGCATTTAAAATTAACCACTAAGATTAAAAGTTCTATTAGGGATTCAGAGATCTCTGTCTAGTAACTAATTGAAACAAAAAAGAAATTACCCAGAGACTACTCTAGCTCTTTTAAGGATAAATAAAGGACTTCTGTTGTGGAGTTTTTCACTGGTGTCAGTTTTTGCTGGGGCACTGTTATCTGGTGAGGGAAAGGATCCTCCCATCCTCCTCTGTGGTGTGCAACCAGCTGAGCAGTGATGCTAAGCATAGTATTTGTGCCATGCTTTAATACCTGGAAGCCTATTGTGGCAATAAATTTAACTTCCCTCTTCACTGTCTCTTCCCCTGGTCTCTCACCAGTGCTGGTATTACTTTCAAGGCTTGATTCTGCTTTGCTGTAGCATCTGCAGCACCTGTCAGCCATGTGCAGAGAGTGCAGGGGACCAGCTCCTCTGGATCTGAGGCTTTTTGAGCAATTTGAAGTGCTCGTGCTCTTTGCAAGTACAATTCACTTTGTTTCCCTCTGGAAAAACTCAACAGGGTAAGATAACATCTTGTAGCCTTCTTCTCATGTTTCCTTAGCGACGTCCCTGCCACCTTGTCCACATGAATAACAAAGCCAGATCTGCAGTTTTGTCTTGAGAGGTAATAAAAATAAACTCCAGCTGCCTTTGTTCTGGTGTATATAAATTGTTAGCCCTACCGTATGCTCCAAACTCAGAATTTGTTTTCTGTTTTCTGGCTATTGGTGGTGCTGATGTACGGAGGAAATGCTGTAGTCTGCATTTTGCAAGCAATGTTGACGGTGTGAAGCAGAAACTAATACAAATATGGCTATTAAAGTATATAATAAATTAGGCAATGCTGACATGGATGTGATAAGATACAAATAGGTAACATCGAGTAGTTGTGCTTACTAGGGCAGTTTCTCCAGAGGCATAATCAAGTAGTGATTCTTACGTTTTTTCACTTGTCTTCCCTCCCTCCTGCATATTTTTCTGTCTTTTTTTCAACTTAATTTTTTTGTATGCATCTTCCTGACATGTCAGCCTTGAAGTCTAAAGAGCAGCTTTTTGAGGGGGGATTATTTCTTTAGAGAGAAGGACTAACAGTAAAAATTGGACATAACTTATTGTTTTCTGAGGCAAATGGCACGGACCCAAAATAACCTTACTGACTTACACATGCTAAGGACATACTGCTCAAAGTGCCATTTCCAGTTTTTGAGAGTACAGGCTACTTCTGCAGACAGTTCTCCCTTGGGGGGCATTTGACATGAAGCATGTTAGTGGGATGTGAAATTTTGGCAACTGAAGTACATTCAGGAGACGTTTGTTTGAAACCTCTGGGTTTATTTTGAAGGAATTTTTGAAGATGTGCTTTTTTTCCATTTGGGAAGGGAGATGGGACAGAGGGCTCAGGTCAGGCTGTCCTACAGCCAGCTCATCCCTGCCAACCTGCAGCTGCCTTGTGCTCAGAAGGAAGTGCTGTAACCCTTGGTGCTATGAGATAAAAGTGGTGTTGCACTTCAGTTTGATTACCCTTTCCCAAGTTCATAAGGCTCCTATCATTTATTGCTTGATGTCAGCGTTAGGGTTTTAGTGTAGTGAAGGTCACCCATCTGTGACTTTGCCTTTGCTACCTAATTGTGACACCCCCTTTCCCCAGCTCACTTTTAAATTAAAAGAGAAAGGTTACAATTTGGAGCCTGAGAATTTTTTTTTAAATGAAGAGAAGTCATGTCTTTCCTCTAAGGAAACACCTGGAAAATTAACATTTTATGGTGTGCCAAATTAGTTCCTTTGAAACTGCAAGGTGAGAAAGGTTGTTAAGTCAGACACTCACAGAGGATTTCTTCAGCTCAGTGAAATACCTGCATGGCCAGCAACAACCTATTCCCTCTACAAGTAGCTCTGAAGACAAGATTAACATTTTGCTTGTATTGATCACTTCTCCCCACTCAAAAGACTTATTCAGGACTGATTTTAAAACCTGAATACCAGCAGTAAAATAAAGGCTTGAAACGTTTGAATGAACTACTACTGAAAGAAAGGTTCAGCACTGCATGTGGAGGCTCTGAGGCCAAATTTAGCCTTGATGTTACTATTCTGGAATTTTGTTCCCAGTTAGGATGGTCTGGTGTATGTCTGCAATATCTGTGTATGATTTTTTTGCATGTAGTCTTTTCTAAATTGGAGATACACATTTCCTAAATGTTTACACTAGCTCAGCTGTAAGGAAGGTTTGGGACCAGGAAATAATTTAAAATCTTGAATCTTTCATGTTGATAAAATCCATCCAGGTCAGAAGTTCTTATGTTTGTTATGCATGGCTCTTACCCAGGAACCACAAGCAGGAAATAAATAAAAAAGAGGTAACTCTTTCAGTTGTGCCAAGCTCCCTGAACATCCTCTTGACTAATTACAGTTGTTATGTAAGAAAAACACAAGCTACTTTTAGGAGTTTTTTGTATTCTAAGGAGGGAGATGGGAGAGAAGTTAGAGCAAGATGCCAAAACATTTTCTACTGAGATACCATCACCTCGGTCACTCTTTGTCTGATTAATGATTTAAATATGTAAACAAAATAGAACATTCTTGACAACAACTATTGTTTGTATTATACAGATCAGTAGGCAAGGCAGCTGCCTAGGACCAAAGTTCAATTAATGACTTTGTATGAGGATTTGCCACACTCTGGTCTTCAAGTGCTGTTATAATTTCACATATTTTAGAAGACAAGATGCTGTGATGATTAAGTTCGTTCTGCTTCATTTTTTTACCTGTTAAGAAAAACCTTGCATGCTGAGTTAAAAAATAGATTGTTCAATAAGCATGCCATCTTCCAGTGCCCTTATACTTCAGCAAGGAATTGGAGCTACTAAATGCTTGGCAATGATGGGGCCCATCAGCTTCTATGTTGCCTGATTTGGGAGATTTATATTCAGTCATTTGAAATCCCACAGTGATGAAACTCAATATCCAGGTTGTCAGGCTAAATGCATGACCTTTTTTTAATATAAAATGTTTCCGATCTGTTAAGGTGGTTCTGGAGTTATAAAGTGACAGAGGACTGCTAATTTTTTTAAACCTTAATTTATTTAAATGCTGAGCCTAGGCCTGGAATCAGCTTCATTCTTAAAGTTAACATGTACAAATGGTTATTTTGGCTTCTGAAGGTACCATGCCAGACGGTTTGGCCCGGTAAGGCTCCTAGCCTCATAATAAAGCTGTTGAATGAAGTGACCTGGCTTTCCACATCTGTGAAGTATCACAGACTTGAGCAAGAGCTGGGTGGGTGTCTTGAGCAGCACAAACCTGGTGTGGTGATGGGGGGCAGGGGCGGGGGGCACAGAGCCGTGGGATGGCTGCAAGCAGAGCCCAGGCCCTGCTGGGGTACCTGGGGCTACCTTGCTGTGCAGCAGCAATGCCAACTTCACATTCCCATCTCTGGCAGTGGGCACTGCAAGGGAGAAAGCAGCCTCCCTGGGGAGATGTTTGGACAGCTGTCTGGTTTAGATAGGAACTTAACCAGTGTATTCTAAATGTCAGCTAAGGCATGTGGTATAGTGTTGCTGGGGAAGAGTGCTTTTTAGGACCTCTCCATCCAAATTCAGCCTGGTACTAATGAAGCATTTGTGGTGCTTGGTTTTTTGACTTAGTCCTGGCTCTCTCAGAAATGCTGGAGAAAGACCATGGGGTTTGTCACTGTTTAGGGTAGTAACTGGCTTTTCTAAGAGTCCCGGGGGTATGGTATCACTGTAACGAGGGATGTTTCTTAGAGAGCAAACAGCACCTAAATTCTCAGGGACATCCCTGAATGGCTTATTGTCACTTTTTGGTCCCAGACACTCAACAGGATCCTCAGCCCTGAATTTTGAACCTGGCCTTCCCATGGTATACAGTGTGCCTGTAGGTGTTAAACTGCAGAGGAACATATGCATAAATAATTCCTTTTTTTCGTTAAAGGCAATCTAGTAATATAAAATTGCCATAGGGAGAAAAAGTTCTACAGTCATATTATAGAATTTCAGGGGATTCTTCTTATTTTCATTGGAGGGGGTGGGGAAAGCCCTGTAACATTTGCAATGGGACATAAATGTCAGCTTTCCTCTAAGGAAGAGTCCTGCAGGTTGATTGCTTTCCACTTTTGAAATCATGATAGAACTAAGCCCGAGGAAAAAGAATAGTGTGTTTTTTCCCTATCCTATACTGTCTCAGAGACACCCACAGAAAAATTGGTAGAAAGTGTCTCTTGATCATGAAAGATGGATGGGCCCATGGCAAGAGCTTAGCTGCCAGATTTCAAGTTTAGTATGAATTTTTGCCTCTGGGTTTGAGCTGTTTACAACAGGTTTTAGCTTGAAGTGCAAAATTCAAGCTAAAAGTATGGCATTTTTGCTCCTGAAAAGAAATGTATAAGGAGGTGTGTGAAATAGATCTACTATTTTTATTGCCTAAGCAAGTCAGTGGAAAAATCCAGTTGCTGGGTATCCAAACATCAGGACTTTTAGTACAGCCTGTATTCCAACAAGTTTTTAGGGGAAGCGATGTTCTGTGGTATTTTATCTTCAGCAGAAGATTAGAAGCAAGCTCCAAGCCTTGCTACCCTATGCTGTGTATTTTAGTGCAAACTGGAAAAGCTAATCTGTTTGAATCTCAATGCCTCCCTCTCAGCTCTTCTAACTGAGTAGTTTGTATGCCTCCACTAAAGGTGAAAATATACACTTGGTGGAGGGAAATTTTTTTTTGTGTTTCTAGATACTTTCATTTTTGAAAAATGTGGTTATCTTGCTTTATTGCCATAGAAAATACCTACAGCACCTGCAATCTGTGCAAAGTACTTTACTATCTCACCAATAATCTGAACTCCAAATTGATCACTCCCTGGTGTTTGACAGCATTCTACCCTCTGGTTTCTGAATGTTTTTTCAGGAATGTCAGAAATGTGGTCAATGGTCTTGCTAGTTTAAAGTAAAGTTGCATAAGAGAAAGTCATAACAGAAATGAGTCTTCTCTGTAGTCTGCAAGGAGACCGGTACTCTGATCAGGCTGAAAATTGTATGAGATGTGGCCTTAGTACTTCCACGCTACGTTAGTGTGAAATTTGGACTCTTGATTCCACTCTTGTTGTGCTTCAGCTCCATCTGTAAGGAGTAAAGGAGTCCTCTTCAAGATGAATCTAGTGGTTCATCTCGTGAAATCCAGTTTCTGCTACCGATCAGTATTTTATGATCCAGAGAAAGTTTTGAGGTACTTTGAGTGATGACTCTTGTGATGGAGAGGACAGTGGTTTTCACTTCCCATGTGGTTATTGGTTAATTCATCCTCTGGGTTTTGATTTACTTCGGTAAGTAGGGATGTTGGGGTTTCAAATCTTGCTATGAATAGGTGACTTTGTTAATGCAGTGTTTCTGAAAATTAATATTCTATAGGAACATTAGTAAACATAATAAAGAGAGGATGGGAAGCTGACTGTCTCTATGGAGGCACATTTCATCCAGAAATCTGTAGCATCTGTGAAGTCTAAACTTTATAGGAAGAAGCTAAGTCAGCTCCTTTGTAGTGTACTCCCTTATATTTGCTGTCTCTCAGTTTTAACAAATCATGTCACAGTTGTGTGCTTTAGTCCCTACTGTAAGCACTCTGTAAGTTTTACTGAGTGCCCGAGTCTTGTGTGAATGACCAAGCAGCACGTTCTCTCTCCGTGGGGTATATTTTTAGTGTGGTGTTCAGGGAAAGAAGGTGCAATTAGAACTAACCCATTAACTGTAATAGCTCTTTATGTACTGCACTGACTGCAGACCCCTGTGAGGGTCAAGGCATTGCCAATTAGCCTACATCTGTCCAGAAACAAGATTCTCTTTGATCTCTCTAAGTCTAATCTAATTTTATTTGTAAGTAAAATTGGACAGCACAGTCTAAAAGAGATAAATGGAAACTCTGCAAAATGGCCCTGAATTTGGTATTGTAACTGTTGGAGGATATGTTTTTGTTTATACTGCATTTTCTGCTGTAAAGCAACTTAAGTCTTATCAGCCAAGCTGTCATAACTCGACCTGTTGGATACTAACAATTCTTTTAGGTAATAAAAGAAACATGTTCTGAAACAGTGTATGTGCTTTGACTTGGGGACAGGCATTTTATAGGGTAATATCAGAGTCTTTTATTCATGTCCCTTCTAGTAAGAATGTTGATGGAATACAATGAAGGCTGCTTTAGACTGAGTTGGAAAAACTGCCATGGATTCTTGTGAAGATGGTGAGGAAATGCAGCATGTCTTAGTTTCGGTCACTTGGCAGTCAGGTGTTTTTTTCCTCTTCTAGAGGAAGTTTTGCATTATCAAAATCATAGGGCATCTAAGGAATGTTATTTAAAGATTACCTGCTGAGATAGTTTTCCTTTCCTTCTGTTTTTCTCTGAGCATACAGCCATCTGAAGTGATTGCAGCATGTCTGTTAGGGATGTTATACTTCTTGGATACACGGAGGGTGAACTGCTCAATAGGGCTCAAAAAGCAGTAAAACAAAGCAAATACATCAAAACTTGTCATCAATAGGGACTTACATAAAAGTAAATTCACTTATTCTGCAGCTATCTTGCAATAGACTGTAGACAAAGAACTATCAAGAACTATGAAGAAATAGGTCAAAAATAAATTTTAAAAACCTTTACAGATTAAGCGAATGCATGCACAGCTGTGTTAAGTCACAATCTTTCTGAGCTGGTTTCTGTTGATGAAGACCTCTAATCAGACAGAATTTTGAAGCATATCATAAAGATCGGAGTGACATAGATTGCTTTTAAGACATTGAAAGTGCAAGGCATTCCTTCTTCCATATTTGCCTACTGTGAAGTTTATACAAAATTTCCCTGCAGAATTTGATACAGCATGGTTGAACCAGAGAAGTCATCACTTGTGTTTATTCCTACAGTCCATCCTAAATGCAGATCGCCCACTTGAAACTAGTTCTTCCTTTCAAGGTACAAAAAGAAGTACTTTTATTCAACACTTTCCAGTGCATCAGGGAAAAGAATTTGAACTTTGTTTCATTGTATAATTGAATACAGTAACTTGGTGTTTTTCAGTGGTGCTGCTGAAAAGTACAAATATGAGAGACAGTCCTACTCCCACTGACTGAAGCTGAATTTTGTTCCATTTGAGAAGCGAAGTTGCACTACTACAGCTGTGGTAGAACAAGCAGCAGGTTCATTGCACTACTACAGCTGTGGTAGAACAAGCAGCAGGTTCAAACAGCCTGGAACCTCACAAACAGAAATGATATGCGAATTATGCAGTGCATGAAACTACTTTACAGTATCTCCTTTACATATTCCTGGCAGGTCTGTTTTTCATGGTATGGTAATGTCCTAATCGGAGGCTTCTCTAAAGCTCTGGTCCTGCAAAAGAAAAAGCTAGGAATGTCTTAAGAGAAAGGGAGAGCAACCCTGCTGAGCTGAAACTTGCTGGTGTCCCATTGCATCAGATCTTGTTGGTGTGTGGTCTTTTTCCTATCAACAAGCCTCTGTGGGGGTTTTTTGTTGTTGTTCTGGACAACAAAATAGACTGTAGGGAGTGGTTTCTCTCTGAACTTTATTGAGAACTATGCATATGAATTCCTGGATTTTTCTGTCTAATGCTGTTATCATCCCTCCACTGACTGGTATTGTGAGCGCAGTGAGACTATATGAAGCAATAGGGTAGTAGGACAAATCTAGTCTTGGATTAGTTTCACCCACTTTATTCTTTTTCCATGTCCTCTTTACTCGTTTTTATTCACTTTGGCTGATATTATAGTCCTGTCTCCCACTCCAAAGCCTTCATTTTGGTTAACAGCCTTTTCACTGTTTCCATAGAGTCCCATTACCTTTGTTTCTGTTTACAGTGTGAATAGATGTCCATCATTACATTGTCCATCATGACATGCATCAGTAACACAATAAATTGTCTAGGGAACTAGTCAGCTTCTAAGAAGAAATGTGCCGTGGCTGCTAATGCCTCCAAGGAAAAAGAATTTTATCTGGGGTGGAAACTTTAGTGAAGGACACAGCAGCCAGCACAGTGGATTTGGAAAATACAAAACCTGTGAGGGAAAGGAAAACAAGAGTAATGGGAATCTCTGGTTTCCTTCTTGTTGACCAGATGAGGGTAGTAAGATTTAATGCAGAAACCAAGTGCTGATGAGCTCATTGATGTCTGGTTCATGGAGCAATTGATCACCAGGCCTGCAAGGGTGGTGGGTGGCTTTGTGCCAAGTGATGTGTAGGCCCTGAATCCTACAAACTCTGTTATGAGGACTATAATACACTTTGGTTCGCTATCCTTGTTAGAGCAAGAGAAGCCAAAAAATCCATCACAGCTGTGCCCAATGGGGAGAAGAGTAAATATGTAAAAAATGAGAAAGTGTTATCAATGAGCTGACATGAACACTATTTAAGGACCTGTTAGAAGAGTTTGCAGAAAGTTTTGCCCAAAACAGAGATTATCAGAAGTAAGAAGAATCTGCCCAGAAGCTGAAATTATGTTTGAATAAAGAAAAATAATATAAAATAAAAGAGCCATATGCTTGTAGGGTATATATAAAGCCCAGAAATGGACTCAAATTTTTGAATTTGCCCCATCAGATACCAAAAGGGATCCAGACTTCTATAGTAACTATCACATGTTTCTTCGAATGCATCAGGAGCATGAAACCTGCTTGGATATGTGTAGGAGTAATAGGCAATTGAGATGTAACTGGGATACTCCAACTTGTTAAGGGAAATGAAAGGAAATTTCATTAGTTCTGTGAATTGTTGTTCTCTGCGGAATAACCTGGGGAAATTTCCCATGCCACAAACCTTCCTGTGGGGTACCATTGAAAAAGTCTTTCTGAAACTGAAGTGACTGTAGAAGGCTACAGAAGAAATAGTCAAAATGAACATTAACAAATCACCATAACTAGACTGTGCTCATCCAAAAGCTTCAGAGGAACTGCAGCTTATAGCACTGTGTGACTGCTGGCTTAGAGCTGCCTTTATACCAGGAGGTGATAAATATGATGCCCAGCTTCAAGAGGTTTCCAGGGTGATTTGCTGAATTCTGGGCCTGCAAGTCTGACATAAGTACTTGGAACAGCATAGAAACTGTACTAAAAAGGATAAGAGGATATCTGCATAAGTATCTTGTGCTTGGTAAGAGTTAAGCTGCACATCTGCCTTGCAAATATATTGCTGTTCTCTGTAGGAGTCAACAAGGTTGTAGATAAAGATGATGTGTGGTATAGTCACTTTTTCAGAGACCTTAGTAAAAAACAGCTTCATTGTTGTAGGGTTTTAGGACAGCTAAGCAGTATGACACCACAAGGACAGTCTTGGTATGGATAGATAATTTGGCTAAAAGCTGGAAGACAAGGTCAACGGTCAGTCCTTGGATTTGAAGATCACACAGGAATGTGTAGTGGGACCTGTATGCTCTCGGCTCTGCTCACATGTGGCTTGGAGAGAAGCTGCTGAAGATATCACGTTATCATAGTAAGGGTGGCAAATGTGAAGTCCATCTGGAGGACTGCAGAAGGACTCATAAGACTGACTGGCTAAGAAAATGTCAGATGAAACTCAGTTTAAATAATGATAAATTGATCCATGTGGGGAACAAACAATCCAGTTTGCATAAAAGATGAGTAGCGAGCCGAATTCACACTGAGAATTGGGGTATCTGGAGTGAGAATTCTGTGAAAATGTCCATTTACTCACTAGTGGTTAAAAATGCAAATCAAATGTTGGGGTTTATAAAGAAAGGAATACAGAACAAAACATGACATTGTGTATAAATGTGTGGTTTGCCTGCCTCTGAATAATGTGTGAAGGTTTGATCTCTGTATTTAAAAATAATGTAATAGGACTGGAAAGGTTTGGAGAAGGACAGCAAGGGTGATCAAAGGCACAAAAAGTCTTTTGTAGGAGGCTATGACTGAGCTGGGACTCAGTTTGGAAAGAGACAGCTGAGTAGTCTCTGATAAAGAGGCACATAGAGGGTTGAATATTCTCTGTGTGTTCCAATTCAAGAACTGCTGACCATCAAATGAAGCTAATAGGAGAAAGGCTTAAAAAACCCCCCAAAACAGTGCATCTTCATGTAGAGGGTATCAGCCATGGAACTTTTTGTTAAAGGGTGTTGTGAACACATTTGTGTTAGTTTTATGGAAATTGGATAAGATAAGAACGTTGGTGTAGGGGACTACTCACTACACAGAAAATACAGCAGCTCATGTCCCTGAGGTAAACCAGCAGGCGATTGTAACAAAGTTAAGAATGCCATACGTATGTGGTCCTTGATCTTCTCTAACTATGGCTCCTGCTGCATACAAGTTATGCCAGGCAGTGCTGAACTTCTAGTTGGATGTAGTACAGCCACTCTTCTGTAATGGAGCAGATCAGGGTCTCTGCTTTGAGCAGCACCATGACCTGGTCACAAGATCAGGGAGCTGCAGCAGCTCTGGTGACCACTGTGCAAAGTGCAAAAGACGAGCAGGTTCTGTTGTGCCCAGACCCTTTGCTGACCTTTCACCCCACCGCAGGATGGATTCCAACTTTTGGTAGTGAGTTTTCTAGTATTTTGCAAGCATTTCTCACAGATTTTCAGGGTGATGTGTAGCACAACTACTGAAAAAACAGCTTATATGGATTTGACTTGGGGGTTTTTGAGATTGGTGCTCTCTACTGAGTGTATTGCAACCTGGGTGTTGCCCTGCAACTTGCTATCCAGTCTCCAAATAGAGTAAGAGTGTTCAGTGTGCTGCATAATGCTTTTGCAAGGTTTCTTCTTCTTTCTCTATAGCTGAGACTTGATTGGTTTTTTGCGTTACCATTTATTTTCACACACAGCCTTCCAGAGCCTCTTTGAATCTCACCAGAGTCAGGAAGAATCTTTTCCTTGACCTCCCCAGCTTTGGAGTCAGTCCAGCAGTGTGCCGTGTGCTGTGCTGTACTCTGCTTTCTGTTAACTCCAGGGATGCAGTCTGGGAGCACCAATTTACCATAGCTTGCACCTGAAAGGTTTGATAGCTTCCTATCAGACTTGTTCCTGTGTTGGCGACATAGGAAGCTGTGCAGTGGGATAATATGAATTTATATTTTTCCTGTAAATCATTGGAACTGGCATGTATTTCCACTTCTGGTTTCTGGGCATGGATCCAGGAAAAGAACGGAGTGAAGTGTATGTTCATCTATTCTTTTCCCCTTGCGCAAAGAAAAACAAATACAGAGCTTGTGCCAATTGGAAATTAAACAGCATCATGTTCCTTTTAACCACTTTCTATTAAAGTGAAATGCAAAAGTTTACGTGGAATGCTCAACCTAGATTTGAATCTGTGCTGAGTTGTCCCAGATTGTGAGTGTCAGAGATTTGTGTCAGGGATTTGGGCAAAATGGCATCCTGAAAGAGGATGTCAAAGTGAGGTCCCATGTTTTAGTATCACTCTAATCTGCTTAGGTAACATCTGATAACTGCACTTGTTGAGGCCAGGCTGCTGCTGTGCAGATGTGAGCTATCATGTTCATGTGGCTGAAGCCTGTAGCCAGTGTGTCTTGCTGTGTTTGCTCTATTTTATTTTGTATTATTTTGGACCCATACTTGTCCAGCCGGTGCTGCAGCATGGCTGGGGGGCTGTTCAGATGCTCAGCAGGAGTACCTGACTGCCTTGTCTTTGTGGATGGTGTGGATCTGACAGAATCACTGCTTTTTCTAAGCTTACGACACTGGGCTAGGACTGCAGCATGAGTGATACAGAGTGATTTTTGTGAGCTGCCAGGCACCAGGAACACACGCATACTGTCTTTTAGCTGGACTTTTTTTTTTTTTCCCAAAATACGCTTGACTGATCTGCTCTCATTGTCCCTTGAATATTAGTGCTCTGACATCCAGCAGAACTGCTGCAGTTCTGCTTGGTCATGGCTGTTGTCTGCACTTTCTGTAAGAGGCTGCTGGAGCCCAGCTGCTGTGGGAGGCTTCTCAGACCTGTATTTGTACTTGAATCTTCTGTTATCAGCCTGATAGTTTCTTCTTCATCCTGGAAAACTATGGCTGGATCTGTGAGAGGCAGTTGCTGGGAGCTTGCCTGTGTATCATTCATTGAAAAGCAGATGCTGGCAGCCCTTGTAACAAAACTATGTCTGTATTCCTGGTCTTGAGCAGAGCTGCAGGTGTGACTGGCTGCAGGGAAACCAAGAGGAAGCTACCTAGTGGAAAAAAGGATGCTTGCCAATGAAAACAAAAAAAACCCTAGGAAAGCGTTCCATATTACCATCACAGAAATAAAGGGCACGAGTGAGGGGACTTCCAAAGTGGGTAAAATGGCAAATAAAACAATTGTAGCAGGAAGAGGGAAATTAATAAGGTTTGGCAGGAAAATCAGACGTGTGCATGAAGTTATTTGCAGGATGGATTTAAAGGCTGATAGGTATCCATTTTTAAAAGTCTTGTCTTTGGATTTCATCTCTTCTTCAGACTTCTCTTGTGGCTGCATATTTTCTATGGTTTTACCTGAAGAACGGATATTTTTCATCTGCCATCCAGTGTACCTTCCTGTCTGGACTGCTCTATCTGGAATCTGCAGACGGTTTTCCTGCCCTCGTGGGAGGCTCTGGCTAATGAGGGAACTGTGTACAGCCCCTCTGTTCATTCTTTCAGGGAGGACTGAAATGTTGTTTAGATAGCACTTTGCAATGGAAAGGAAGCAAAACACATCTGCCTCTCAAGCCCTTGATATTAGCCAGCTTGCTTTCTACTGGTACGTCCTGCTGCCGAATATGGCCCTGACTTGTGCTTGCCAGTTTGTGTTCTTAAGAGTGAATATTCCTTTCAGACACTGAGCTGAAATAGAATGCTTTGACACAACAGAGCCTGTTTTATTGAACTGCTTAATAGGAACTAAATATTACCAAGTTCCTGTGTTAATGAACAGTTTCTAAGTCTTTGTACTAGCAATAAAGAGAGTTAAATTAATAAGGACCTTTCCTGGTGAGTTAAAGGGGCTTTGCACTAGGCCCAGCGGCCATTCCTATGCCATATTTTTATGTGACCTTCAGGAGGGACATGAGACCAGATTCATGAACTAGACTGTTGACCTGTTGCAGAATGTAGAGGCTATTTTTCTGGTAACTGGGGTAGTATTTTACAGATGAAAAGCGGATGTCTGTCCATGCATTGAAGAACACTCAAACGCACACTTGCTATTCGTATTAATACTTTATTGCTCTTTGTGATTCACAGATCAGTGCAAGAGCAGAGAGGGTATCTTACTGCTAATGTTGACCTGTCTCTTTCTACAGTGGTCCTGAGATTGTGTATTAGGGGGTAGATGGGGGTTTTGGGCAGATTTTTGTGCCTGGCTTCAGTAGAGGCATTGCCCATGCCTGGTTCCTTGAAGCCCCAGATATCCTTCAAGAGCTGGATATGAAGGAAGGCTTCATGCCAAGGCAGGGGCTTACTGCTGCATGCTTTCTACCATGCTTTCCCAGAACACTGGAGAAGTTAAATGAGCATGTGCTTTCTCTTTCTTTCCCTGTAGGGGTGCAAGGCATGGATGCAAAAAGACAGCTGCAGCATAATTCTTTAACTTTGTGTTTTCTGCTGGAGTATGGTCCAGAACAACTGATGCTTACTGGACTTGAGCACCAGAGTAGTTATTTACTGCTAGCTTACCTCTATGCTTTCAGTAAATAACCGCCAGCCTGCAGTGCAATTCCCTCCTATGGTGCCTCTGGAGTAGCTCAGAACTGCACTCCCTTTTGTTAAGGATGCAACACAGCCCTAAATATAAATTGTTGTTTTGGTCAGCTTTTCTATGGCTTTGTGCAGTAAATGGAAATGTGTATGTGCGCTAGGCAGGTGTCTGTGGAGTCAGTTAAAGAGAGGTCTTGGAGAAAAAACAGACTTATGATAGCTCAGAAACAGTACCAGCTGATAACGAAGCAGAACTAAATATTTCTAACATGATATAAGAAATATGTCTGAGAAATATTTTGGAAAGTGTTTTAAAGTATGCATTATGTTTCCCAAGATAGACTGAGAAGAAATAGAATTATTTGTGATGAAACAAATGGATGTCTTATTGCTAGACCTTTTCTTTCTCTAGAAACTGATGAATATAACATCATGCTAGCTTTTGTAAATGTCATATGAAATAGATGAGGAGAGTGACTTGGAGAAAAGCTGTAATCAATCACGAGGTGACACAGTTCTCTCTTCTCTGTTGATCATCTTCCCAGAAAGCAATTTGAGGAGGGAAAGATTACAGGTATAAAGAAAACAAACCCAAATCTCCCTCGCCTTTGTTAAGGCGGATTAAGTGGGTCAGCAGCCATATTTTTCCTGGAAAAGAGAAACCAGGGGCTAAAGTATGGTCTAGACTTTACTAAAAACTTCTCCTTTATTTGAATAAATGGGAATGATAATGGTGTATAAATGGCCAATTCTGTAAGCTGCTGGTTGAACTCAAGTGGAAACAAAGTCACTATAGGGAAAGAAGCAAAATGGGAGAGTGCTGTTAAACTGAAATTTAACATGACACCTTGAGGTCAGGCCAGATGATGATCATAATAATAATTCAGTGAAATTCTTTTATAGCACCAAACTGTGTTCATGCTTCCAGGAATGGTTCTGTTGATACTCAGGATACCTTAGTTATGTGTAACTCTGTGCTTTTTATCCTCCGGTCATTTCTATTAAACACTTACTGCTGTTTCATGTCATTCAGGTAGGTGGTCCCCCTCTCTTCATGGTTCACAGCTGCCTGCTGAGGGTCAGAGCTTTCAAGGTGCTTGCACAAATAAGGGAAGCACAGATGTGCACCTATATGCCCTTTTGCAGGCTGCGTGCTCTGTGTTCTGCTCAGAGGACACACTGGAGGAGAAACAATGCTGCTGTGCTAGGGGTGGCCTTATTTTAGAGGTAGCCTGTGGTGAGCTTTTCAGCTTGACATTTCAAGGGTGAAACAGCAAACTTCTCCTTAAAGCTTTGGGAAAATATGATATGAGGGCTTGCACTCCATAGTGGATGATATGGCTATAGCTACTTGCCTTCACTTGCTTGGGTGTGAAGTGGGTCAGTATTAGTGACAGCCCAGCAGCTCCTCTGCTAATTGGTATCTGAGGTCACTGACTGCCAGTGAGGCAGTTCACCTTCTCATGCAAGAAAAGCATTTTGGGCAGGCACTCTACAAAAGTGCTTAACATGGAAACTTCAGTGACACATGAATTTTGCAGTCAGAAATCACATGCTAAATGTCACATGAAAATGAAGAGAATATATTTAAAGCATTGCCTTTAAGAGAAAAAATTAAAATTTCTTATCCCTTTGATAGCTAAAATTTCAGGCTTTTAGGTGGTAATTTTCAGAAACTCTCTTTAAGTAAAAGAAGACAAAATCATTCACATATGAGCCTGTGAATGTCAGAACCTGGGTTTTAAAAAGAGATATAAACAGCATGAGCTTCATTGTGCTTGCTGTGGTGGATCTTTAGCAGGTGAGTTTGCTGCTGCTCAGCCAACCTGCGGAGCACGGGAGCAGCAAACCTGTGGGAGCACTGCCTCTGAGCTGGCTCCAGAATGGGCAATTTTCTCCTTACTGTATGGTTCTGCTTGCAGCCTTGAGCTTTAACAATTCCTATTTCTGTGGAAGGGCTGCAACTTGCATTTCTTTTTGTTTCCCATCTTTTCCTTGTCTACAGACACCTACAGAAGCCTTCTCCTGGATGGAGGGATTGGAAAACTGCTGCTGTTAAGATGGGTGGCATATACATTTGTATGCAGTTTGATTTGCTGACCCGATCATCAGTGAGGTTCCTTGGATGATCTTTTCCCGCATCAGGCACTTGGGCTGACGTAACACTTCTCTGACTGCTTTAAACATACAACAGTGTAGGGTCAATAAAAAAAGTCAGGAAACATCTATAAGTAAGGAACATTTCAGTGAATGTTATTTTCTTGACTCTCACTGCCAACAGCGTTGTTGGGGGCTCAATCTGTGTTCTGCTGTCTTTTCCAATATGCTCAGATGTGTAAGGATCTTCATGTTATGTAATGATCCAAGACCTTCTGTATCACTGTCCACTGATCTGAAAAATAAGCAATTTCAGAGGAGTTGTCATCAAATCTAAAAAAAGCTTCTGAACAGTAGTGTTTCTTTTTTTTTTAAAGCCTACCTAACCCCTGTGTCTGAAGCACTGGAAATGTGTGAGTTCAATAGGCAACTTCAAACAGTATCACACACAATTGTGAGCTCTTCTACAGTGGCCCTTCTTTTGAAAAAAGTTTTTCTTTTATTTTCTGGTTCAGATCACAATGTGGGCATATGGAAGTGTAACGGATAATGGCCAGAAATGTTTCTCAGTTTTAGATACATAGAGAGATTTGGAGTGAAGGAATTTTGCTGAAGCTGGAAAATGGGAAATGAAATGGAGATGTGGCTAAACCATTTTCACTAGAAAGTATGAAACAATCTCAGTTTGCTTGTCAAGGCTTCCCATCACCTCTTAAACCCACTAGCAAAAATGACCAGAAGGCACATACCCAAGATACACATTTGGTTTTTGACTTTATGAGTTCTTCAGTAAATACAAGAAACAGACAATATCAGGGAGAACCTAAAACTTCTTTTATGCTCAATATCAAAATAGTAGGCATTTTATATGGATTAGCATTGCTCTCTTGGAGAGTGTCCTGGGTCAGTATGGTCCAGGACACAAGTTATATCATATGATATGGATCTGTGTAAATAGACAAATTCTGACTACAAATTAAAAACATAAAGTATATTCTGCAAGCATAAGGAGCAGTGGCTACTGTTCGCGTGCAAATACCTTTTGTGTGTGTGTGTAATAGCCAGATATGTGGCACTGCCTGAGTATAACTGGTTAGCCCTTGTCACCAGTCTGATGCACTGGACTTTTACATGCTGATTCTTCTAACTGGGAGTGTAGGGCACAGCCTGCCCTCCTTGGATGGCTGCATGTTCAGTAGAAAGTGTTTTGAGGCAAGGCCACTGCAGCTCCATCCTCACAGATCTGGCCAGTAGCAAGGCAGAGCATGCATTCCTGCCGGGACTCAGAGCCTCATGAAGATACAGGCATGAGTGCAGACATGCGCACTGTGGATGGCCTTAGATACTCTGTCTGTCAAGTACCTGGCCTTTGGATCCTTTAGTCTTCAGTTATGTCATCCACAGACTTGCACCCTGCAAATGAGTCTCTCAGCTGAGCCCAGTCCTCATTGTCTCTCCAGTAATTTGCTTGGACTGGTTTGTCCCTCCAGTACTATTCCCCTATATCCCTTAAGGAATCCCATACCCCTTCAGGCAGTAACTGCCACCCCCTCAGTTTGTAAAGTTATCTGAGGAACTGCTCCTGTTGACTCAGACTGATTGTTTTAACACCTGGACAGTGGGACCGATCACTTCTCTTGAGAGGAGTCAGGGCAGGGGGCTCCCTTTTCTCTCATCAAGTTACTGGTGTTCCCGTGCTTGGCATTGTACTCCTGTTCTTGTTTGTGTTTGTGGAGATGAGCCTTCAAAACACATAACCTGACAATTAGGTTGTCAACAAAGTTTAAATCAAGGCTTCTGTTATGTGACTGAAGGAGAAAATTTTTAGGAAGAAATTCTTTTGTGTGGGGGTGATGAGACACTGGGAACAGGTTGCCCAGAGAAGCTGTGGATGCCCCATCCCTGGAAGTGTTCAAGGTCAGGTTGGATGGGGCTCTGAGCAACCTGGTCTAGTAAAAGGTGTCCCTGCCCATGGCAGGGGAGTTGGAACAAGATGATCTTTAAGGTCTCTTCCAACCCAAACCATTCTATTATTTTGTGAAAATGGCAACTGGGTCTCCTTTTGGCACTTGGAGGAAGAGACGTGGCAGTACAGTTAAAAATGGGAAAGCACAGTGTGAAGTGAAGGAATTGATTTAGGGGAAGAGGAAACTACATTGGAGGAGTCACCCTTGGGGTTTTTGCCCCAAGTTGAGAAGGAGGATAAGGGTGACGATACAGGAGATGACATCAAGTCTGTACTGAATCTGCAGTGAATATGGCACATCATGCATAGTGAGAAACAAGGTTGGGCAGATTGAGATACTTTCCTTTTGATGTACATGCCTGTGTGGTTACTGTCACTAAATGTCAGTGTAACCACTGTTTCACTCCCTGGATCAGCCTTTTGTTTGCAGGATACACCTGCCTAGCACTCCTGAGATGCTCTACCTGCTAGTTTTCTCCCTCAGAGACAGAACAGTTTGAAGCTTGCACCTGAAAGTGAGGAGAAGTATCCCTCTAAACGTATAAATTATGTGTCTGAGTTTGACCTCTCAGCTGAAGGCATATTGGCATGGAAAAGCTGTTATCATGTTTTTGGGACATTTTACCTTCACTAACTTTCTGGTGGTAATATGGGAAATTACAGAAATCCAGCTGGGGTAACTCATTAAAACCTAGAAGAAGTGATTCGTGAGAATAACACAGAAGCATAGCTAGTGGTCAGTGATGTGGAACATGAGCATAAAGTATCTCAGAGAAAAAACTCCCCCAACTTTTATTTCTATAAAAGGAGTCAGAGATATGTAGCAGGAGGAAATGTATTTTCAGCCAAACCCCAGATAAGGTACAGGAAAAGAATTAAGCTTCAGAGATGGTTGCTCCATCCTGCCACTGGAGAGCACAAACCATTGGTAAGGATTAGATATGGGGCTACCTAGTGCCCAGACAAAAAATATTATGGGTGAATAAAAGAATAAATAATTTTTATGAGGTTAGAAAGCAGTAAATACATTTTAAAACTCAGAAGATTGTTCTGATAGAGCAGATGCTGATGAAAGCAGAATCACGACTGACTTCTCTCAAGACACAGAAACATTTAACCAGCTATACCATAAACAGTTTTCTGGCTGGCACAGCTTCCTCCTAGCATGTATTTCTACTTGGTGTAACTTCTGTAATTACAGAGGAGGTTTTCTTTCAACACATTACAGTGATTTATCTGTATGAATATTCTTCCTGACTGATGTTTAGAGAAGCATTCATGTGCTTTCACTTAACTACTGGGTTTAGTTGCTGCATGTTTCCTGACCCAGTTCCTCCTCACTGTCTGGTTTTCTTTTCTGTGTGTTCCAATATTAATTTACTTCTTGGAGTGTGAGACATGAACATAATTTTTTCTTAGGATATTTATTTCCAAGATCCCTTTTGTTCATATAAATATGAATAGAGGAGAACGCCCCTCCTTTTGATGAAGTTCTAAATTTCTCAGCATCCCAAATCTCTGTTACTCATATTCCCCTTGGATAAGTATCAGTTTATTGCATCAAAAAAAGCCCTTTAGCTATGACTTTTCCTACCAATGTCATAGTGCTCTAATTAATTTCTCTAAAGACTCATTTCTTTTACCTGCGAAGTCTTCCTCATTGTCTGTATCATTGTAATCTGCTTGCCTGCTGGACCATCCTCTGACTGCACTAGGAAGGCAGTGTTACCTACTCCCAAATATGTTACATACTGATATATACATAAAGTGTAGCATTACATATACAGAACTGCTGCCTATGTGCCATTCGTCTTCTCGGAGCCTCTGCTATACACCTCTTTCCTCTGAAGGCCTTCAGGTTCCTTTCCAGTTTCTCTGATTTTGATTTTCCCCTAGTTTGCTTTAAAAACAACTTCCAATAGTCCTGCTTTTCACTTTTAAATTTTCATTCTAAATTCCCGAGTGTCTTGACTCTCATGCTATCTCCTGTCCAGGTTCTGGAGATGCTGTAATTTTACTGATTCCTACATCGTGTTCTATGTATTTGTTTTTTTAATGGTGGTACTTTCTGTGCTCATGATTTCACCTTCAAAGATTTTGGTTGGTTTTGTTCACCGGCTTTCCTTTTCACTGCACACATTGCCAGTAAAAATTACTCTGGATCCCTCTGCACTTTAACACACTGACTATGTTATTATCACATAATCTCAGTAGTGCAGCAACAAGAATTTGTCTCATATTTGGAGCTTCATCTGCTGAGTGCTGCCTTTCCATAACTCTAGCTCATCTCTTTGCGCCTCGTCTCAATTATCTTTTCTCTCTCACCTCCTTTCTTCCCATCTTAGCCTATGATCATATTTTAGTTTATGATCTTATCTCTCTAACTAGCTTTTAATCTTGTAAATCCATTTGAGATAAAAATTGTTAGATTGTATTTATAACTCCCTTCAAATACATTGCTATATAACATTTGTAACATCTTTACTCCTGCAAAACAGCAAAGCACAACATTCAGATATGCACTCCGGCATACCCGAAGTGCAGCCACCTCCAAGCTGAAATACCATGACTATTAAACGGCCTACAGTTACCCTGCACAAAGTGGCAGTATACATGAATGCACTGTCTAATACCCACTTGACACCAGGGAAGGAATATAAGTGCAAAGTATGTATCTACACACAGTGAAACTGTTGAATTCCCCAAAAGTGGCAAGAGGTAGAACAGTGTCCCTGTATACACCTCTTATCTGCTTTGTAGAGATAATATTTCCTCTTGTGAGTTCTGTGAGGAATAAAACCTTTAAACTCTAATATGAGAAAAATTGACCTGATGAAAAGTTAAACATAGGTTTATAAGACAGTTCTTAGATTAAATTAGATGCAGAACATAAAGGTAGACTTTAATGATGCTTCTTCATGTGCTAATCAGTCCCATACTGGTCATCTGAGGATACTGGTAAGAGATGAAAAACAGAGGAATTAAAGAACAATTAGAAAGAATGAAAGCATTAAGGAAGAAAACCATGTATTATTCAAGGTTTAGGCCCTGGTCCTGCAAAGTTTTACTTGTTTATAAAATTGCAGTCTGACTTCAGTAACACTGGAGCTACTAACAGTGCTTAAAAATAAGCATATATGAAAATTTTTCAGGTCCAGGGCTGATTGAAATAGGGTGTAAAAATATAATTTTAGGATAGAAAAAAGAGAAACTAAAGGGTGGTCAGACATCCTGAAATATATTTTGTACGTATGCATTCTACACGTCTGTCCTTGTGGGAGTTTCAGTATCATTAACAAAGAGTGAAACTTTGTTTATATGAACACAAAATGCAGCTGGGTTCTGCTCTGATGATTTTTACTTTTCAGACAAACACAGTGGATAGAAGATGGATGAATAGAGAATGGTAAATTATCTAAGCTTAAAACCTCAGGACTTTGCAGGATATTTACCTCCAAAATGAAAATATGCTTCACCTCTCCTTTTGTGGAAGGCACTTGGATATTATGACAAGATAAACTCGAAAGAGTAGGTAAGAAACAGGGGCAAGGGGACTTAAAACAGGCCATTACCAAAGCCAGGACACTGGTCCCACTGCTGTTATTCTTAAAACATTTTCAATCTCTCTATATAAAGGAAAAATAATGGAGGAATTTTTAACTTTTGAAAACTGTGGGACTGTCTCACACCTAAGTAATTTGCTTCTATGCAAACTTTCTCCCTGAGGGAAGCTGCCCTCCAGTTTTCTTCTGGTTATTTCTGTTTTGCAGAAGGAAGGACTTCCCATTTAGAAAGGTCCAGTGTGCGGCTTCCATTTCTTTCAAGAAGCTGCCAATGTGCTCTTGCTTAATTAATATGAAAGTGAACATTTCATCTTAGAAACATGCTATTGAGACCCCAAGAAAATTTTTATATGATCAAAATTTGTATATTTGAAGAACAAAATACTTGAAAATCTGTGCAAGCAAAGAGCACAGCTAAGATAGTCAACAGCACAGGGTTACAAAAAATTCACCAGGAGGGCTCTGAGATGTAAGCACTTGATAAACAATGAATGAAGTGAGACATAGTAAATAGAAACAGCACTTGGAGATGTGCATGCCTAAGGAATCACAAAAAAGAAACCAGTGTATGTGATGAATTTTGACACAACATTCTCAGATTACTGGCTTTTAAAAATATAATGACCTTTTTTTAAATGATGTTTTCATATTATAAATTATATCCAATCTGAGAATACTCAGATTTTGTAGGATTATACTCTGCCAGGTATGCATTTAGGATTCTGCTGATAAGGATCATTTTTTAAAGTAATGATGGACTGAAATTCTGTGTTGTTGAACAGGCTTATTTCTTATTGAAGCTAGTAGAAACTGCACGTTTTCAGAACCTGTTTGTGCAGCCAGTCCTAAGATCATATTTGGTTTTCTTTGGTCTGAACATGCGATAAACCTCAGAGAAACTGACTGTATAAGAATGGATGGCTGAAACAGACTGTTAAGAAAAAGCTGCAGAAGGCTACACACAAAGCAGGCAGAAATGTAAGGACTTGGATGGGAAAGGGAAATGAGGACTGGTAGAGAAGGAATAGAAATTATTCCAAACACAGGAAAACATGAATAAAAAGAGATTATGAGAACAGAAAAGTGTGTGGGGACTGAGGCCATAGTTCAGCCAAGATACCTGTCCTTAGAATTTACAGTTACAATAAACAACCCATGCTGCACAAGAAAAGAGAGAAAAAAAGGAATTTTAATGCAACCCCCCAGTTTGTATGTGAATAAACTGAGTTTGTTGAATGTGGAGGCATCATAATTGGCTTTTTTTTTTTGGTCTGTGGCTTCTGGCTGCTTCTTGCATGACATCTAATTGTCTGAGGGGCAGATCTTCACTCTCTTAGCTGTCTGCTCTGCTTTTCTGATTGCTGGAAGGTCACTACTTGACTTGTGTTTGAGGTATGTTTTAGGGATGCATGTGTTTAGGAACAGTTTAGGAATTACTCTGTCTCTAGCCACCAAGAGTCAGTACAATCTCAGGTAGAAAAGTAGGAGGAGCTATGCCAGAAAGGCCTGCTCTCTACAGTTTATTAATTTTTATAGTTTAGACAAGAGAAGAAGCAAGTAAGTGTCATTGGTAGGCTTGGATTTAAAAGCCCTGAAATTTCTGAAAGTGAAGGGAGGTCTGCAGAAAACTCAGGTGAATAGGCTTGTATTTCTTCTCTAGATAAACAATCTAATGAAGATGCTGTCATGCTGTGCATCTAAAGGCTGCTTTAAAGCTAGCAAGGCAGGAAATAATCTTCTTGCCCACAGTATGACACTTGTATCTGCTACAGCACTAGCTTGGCTGGTAAAGGAAGAAAATACCTTCTTAAAACAAAAAGAAGATTGAGCTTATATCTAATTGTCTCATTTACATTTAAAGGATAGTTCTGTCTGAAATGTTTTCCATCAGAAATAACAAAATCCTCATTGTTTTAATTTTGAGACTTACTTCTCATTCACCCTTTCGGGTGGCCTGAGGCAAAGTGATTAGGTTTTGGGAATTTTTATGGGAAACAAAAGAAGTTTTGATTTTTGGTAGCAAGTTGAACTTCTGCATGGAGCAGTTTACTGGAAATAATGATTATGCCCTTTTTGTTGTTGAAGTTTCAGTGCTGAAAAGCATTTTCTGGCCAAAGTTTTCTGCTTGTTGAAATGGAGCACATAGTACTTCAGCCTCCATTTCCCTCACGGGAGTGAGAGCTTTGGGTGATGATGATGTGTTCCTGTTTTCCTGCAGTCTTATAGGTCTCTGGCCCAGCTTTCATCAGCTGTAAATCCTTTTAGATTCAGCCTAGTGCATGTCTAACCAAAACAAATACATTGATGGAAAACCGTGCTGCTTTACAAAAATCCTGTCACATTACAGAATCCTAGATTCATTTAGATTGGAAAAGACCAGACAATTCTAGTATTTTTTTGTTTAGTTTTGTATTTTAACTCAAAGTTTCCTCTTTTTCTTGTGTCTGAACTTTTCCCATGGCTCCTCATTATGTTTGCTCATAGCAGTTCCTACTTGTTGAAGTTTGTGCTTTATCCCTATTGCAGAGTTATGGAAAGCACTCACCTTCTGGCTAGAAAACTGCAGGTCTTGTATATTTAATCAAACAGAGAACAGTCTAAGACAGTGATAATAACTTGCTACCTACACTTAGCAACTGAGGATTCTCCATTTCGTGAATGTGCAATTGTCATCAAAGCTGACCTACAGCGACATAAACTCAAATGACAGACAACAGTCGTGCAGAGTAGTTTGTCTTGATGTTAGAACAAGATGGCCAAGTAAGTCTGTAAGTGGGATAAAGAATGATCCATTAGGAGTTTCCAGAATGACTGTTGAAAAGGTATTTTCTCCATATACTCCAGAAAGGTTTTGTTTAGGACAAACATTTTCTTTTAGGTTTTCATGCCGCCATTACTTTATCAAGATGTCTGTTTTCCAAAGGCCGAATCTCTCAAGGTTTTGAAGTGGCTTTGAGAGTAGAAAATTGCGAGCTCATCTCAGTGTTGCTCAACATTTTACAAGATTGTATACTGGATGCATAAAATGGACATTGAATCACCTGCATTCCCCTTTAAGAATTCTAGATTTCAGGAATTTTGAAGAATCACATTCAGAAAATTAAGGCCACTGTCAAGCTTAACATTTGGAAATACTGTCTGCTTTTAAAATCCTGAAGTTATTTACGGGCATAACTGCTAAGTGTTGTGATTGCTGCATATTTATTAATCAGAACTACTCTTGATATGCTTGAGAGCATCAGTGTTTAAAGTTATTCGGAGAACGTGGGAAAGCATCTGGGAGACAACTGCTAGATTTAGAGCTATTTGTGGTGCCAGGGAATCACATGTATTTTAAGGGAATACCTACTGAATCTTTCATGAGTATAATGTGTGCATGTGTGAGACACAGGATGCTTACCCCTTCCCCTTAGTGCACCACCAAATACTCAGTTCTCTTATAGTCAATACTTAATGAGGGTGAGAAGTATAAAAAGCTGAGTTGACTGCAAGGAAAACACTTCATTTAGTGGGAGCATTCCTCATGGTAATTTTGTTTGCTTCTCTGTGAATTCTATTCTATTCTGAAATAACAATCCCATAGAGCCATAGGTCATTCTGGGGAAAAAACCCTCATACATTTGAGTGATATATTTTATACAGACACCTGGGTAAGATAAGATAAAGTAAAGTAAAGAACACAAAGAAAGGATAAAAATAACCAAATGTGGAGGTGAAAATTTCTGTCCTATTCCCTTTCAATTAACTGCTTCACAAACTTCCAGGGCAAGGCTGCTCTTGTTTAATGCTTCATGATAAACAATTTTCAGCAACAGAAAGACAGCAGTGCAAAAGACTCAAAAAGTGACTGGGAATCACTGTTTACATGGAAAACCTGGCCAAGGCAGTGGAAGTGAGCTCTACAGGCTGTAGGCTATGCACTTACATTCTGGAGCTGCTTTTACCTAAGAATGTCATTTTTGATAAATAGTGCCTGTTGTATATTGGGAAAAATCATGATAGTTGGGGGAAATGGAAGGCAGTGAGCATCAGAGAGGAAAAAAAAAAGAATATTGAAAAGAAATTTTAATTATGTTGGATTCAGTTTTTGAGATGGAAAATAGTGGCATTATCTATCAGATAGTCGACCATCCATCATTCGTGTTCATCCACCCTCACCACTGGAACATTTGAAATGCATGGTCAAAGTGCCAAAGAGACACAGCTACGAATATGAAGAAAGTGGGTTATGTATCTTTAGCTCACTGCTAAGATTAGCTAAAACAAAAAACTTCTTATTAGATCCAGTTAGTATTGTACTACTACTTTTAACTTGCCCAAACTTTATGTCTCAAAGTAGAGCTGGACTTCCACTTCAGACAGAGAAATGTACGTAAAGAAAGGTTTAGAGCTTTGCAGGTTTTAGATATTAGTCATTAACCCTATATTTGCAAACGTGCCCAACACTGCTCAGTGATTTAGTGTTAATTACAAATTTTTAAATTGCTGTGCTTTAGCTTGAGATCAGTGGGAGTTTGGACAAAGTTTCCAAATGGACAACGCAGTCCTAGTATTTAATGTTTAATTTTTTTTTTGCCCAAACCCAAGATGATGGGTAGTAGTCATGAATATATGGTTGTGAGCTACTTTGCAAAGAATCACGTTAGCTAGTGGTGCATCCCCTCCCAGAAAGATTTTAGCAGCTATTAAGACATAAATTTCATGTACTGTGCTCTGATGAACACAAGAAACAACTGCAGATACTACTAAGTGTTATAAACAGAGAATACAGATGAGGAATATTTAGATTTGAATAACTAATCAGCACATGGAGGATGTAGGAAGAAAAAGCCTTTCATTTCAAAATGCAAAATGTGTAGGAACTGTGACTAAAAGGTTTTATCAAACATTTGAAATGAAAGATTAGTAAAAATACCTGAGTGGTACGCCCAGTTTAAGCATGGCTCTGGTGAGTAATTAAAAACATTGCTCTGAACTGTAGCATTTTTAATAGTCACAGTGCTGCTACTGTGGATCTGCTGATAATTACTGTTCTGTAAAACTGTCAGACAGGGGCAGAAGTGAAAAACAAGAGAGGGAGACTGAATAGCACAGACAAACCGCTTAGAAGTAACTTGGTTAAAAACCTTCAAAAA
The DNA here is from genome assembly GCA_013397775.1 of Eulacestoma nigropectus. Taxonomy (NCBI): domain Eukaryota; kingdom Metazoa; phylum Chordata; class Aves; order Passeriformes; genus Eulacestoma; species Eulacestoma nigropectus. The sequence goes on along the minus strand of VZTE01004966.1, from coordinate 1,481,897 downwards.
GTTGTCAGAAGCAAAATTGTGATTCTGTCATATTTTATGAGTAAAGAATGACTGCAGGCATTAATTGTTCTTTGGATATAGAGAATGAGTGCTTTGGTGACAGTGAAAATAAATGAGATAATTCACTGATTAGAACCGATGCTATCCACAGTAAAAAACCTAGCAGTGCAAATGTATTAGCATGTCTTCTATCACTGGAGTGGTACAAGCAGTACACAAATGTTCGGATGTCAGCCCTGGGATTGTGACCAGGCATTGACATCCCAACTTTCAAGTCCAGACTTGTGTTCTTTGGGTAAAAGGTCCTAACGAAATACGGAGCATTGGAGGTGTGCTCCAGATAGACTGTTACATTTCAGATTCCAAACCAGAAAGCAACTAGCGTTCATTACATATTAGATATTAAAGCATTAGATTGCATTTTATTGGCAGAGCAGTTTCATAGTTAGTGCTAATTCTTAACACCTGTAAGGGTTAGAGCTTTGTTTTGTAAAATATACAGGTTAGGAGAGATGGATCAGCTGATAGAGATCATACAAAGGCTGGGATCAGAATTCGGGTTTTACAGGTTAATCTGTCCTGATTTTGCAGTCTCAGATAAACAATATCATATTCACAGTATGGGAAATTAGTACTACTATTTGCTGATATTCCAAGCCACAGTATTTTTTGTCCCGCTGGAAAAAATCAGAAGGTCTTTTAGAACAAACCTAGTCACACAGCCATCATTAAAACACCCACATGAGAGAGAGGCTGGTTTGTTTTGCATTGTTATTTTCTGCTAAGTAACTTGGTACTTTGCTCCTTATAAGAGTCACTGCATTTTTAGATATTTTGATGCTGCTTTTTCAGTTAAATGACCTCAGCACTTCATCACTGCATTTCTCAAAGAGGTCAGGACTGACAACAAGGTATTTTGTTGTGAGTGCTTTGCAGAAGTAGTGGAAAGGCAAAAAAACCCCAAATGGGTTCATTGATGGTATTAGTGCCTCTGTTTCAAGTACAAATTGTTTATAATCCATCTGTGCCACTAGTGTCAAGGAATTATTTGTTTCATAAGGACTAGTTTAAGGACAGGTTATTGGGAGGTACCTGAGTGGAAAGTCAGAAGATAAAAATTTAATGGAAATGTAAACATGACTGCCTGAGTGAACCTTTTTTTTTTTTAAATTTTCTTTCAGTGGTATTGAAAGAATGGGATTGCTTGACTTTATGGTACAGTTTTTCTGAAATCTGAAGAATTCCTTTTGCCCTGCTGGAAAGAGGAAAAAATTATGATACACCATTAAACAGAAGGGCAAAATTTTCTTCTGTTGCCTCTTGATATATATGGGAGCAAGAACCTTTCCTGATGTGCTAGGTATCAGTACTTGTGGAGACCCACTGGAGCAACTGCAATCACCCTGTCAAGCAATCAGCTCCCATTGGTGCAACGTTGAAGTTTACTAGTGGTGTATAGCAAAATGTCTGAATTAATGCCTGTAAGAGCCATCCAGTGACATGATGCCACTTAGGAACTGTTCTTACTTTAGTTGTTAGCTTAAAATATCTATTTTTCTGTGCTTAGGTGATAAATTTCTAATTTCAAATTTACAGGGTTGAGCTTCCCATTTTGTAGCTAACAATGGCCTTGTGGTGTTTTTTTTACTGTCCACAGATGTAATAAAGAAAAAATTTATAAGGGGCATAAAAAAAATAGTCTACTTTCCCCAGGAACCAGCGAGGTTTCTTTTCATAGGAGCAAAGCCCTATTTATTTCCAGTCACGTCAAAGGGAATTTTATTCAGTTATCTTTCAGCACATATTAAGATTCCTCGTTCTAAAGTATTTCTGTTGGATCACATTAAGCTGATTAGATGGCAATGAAGCTCATTGCTCTTTTTGAGCTCTGGTTCCATATTTTTTTCTCCTTTCTTTATGCTCCTGTCTTAGTGCCACATTAATTTTCACCATTTTCAAATTTTTGATGGCTCATCTCATAGTACCCTGAAGAAAATATTGACCAAACTGTAGGTACTATAGATAATTTAAGGAAATTGAACTTGATGATTAAAACTGCATGGCTTCTTACATGAAATGATAGAAAAAGGCTTGCTGCAGTAATTTTGCTCCTCGATCTCTTGAGAACAGGGAAGAGAAGTGACCAAAGAGAGAGTTTGGGAACCCTGTGAGGGTTTGGGCGGAGGACTGAGAATTGGCTGAGGAGAGAAAACTTGAACAGAGAGTAGCTGAGAGTCAGGCCAGCTGGGAGGAATAAAGGGCTTGAAGCTGAACAGGCAACAGGCAGTAACAAAAGTGCCCCAGGAGGGTGTGTTTGGATCTGGTTTATCACCATTTCCCTCTCCTATCTGAGAGGAAGAGAGAGAGAGAGAGAGAAGAGCTCCAGTGCTGATACTTGTATCAAAATCACAAAGACTTCTGGTTACAGCCTCTGCTTCCTTACATTTCTGAGAAACGCTTCAGCCTCACTAGATGTATGTGATTATTGACTGATCATACTGGTTCGGGGACCTGCATTTCTCCTCATTCATCTCATGATGCATAAAATGATGGGAACATGTTTGTTTTTTTTTTTTTTTTTTTTTTTTTTTT
>VZTE01004966.1:1439543-1479294 GCA_013397775.1 Eulacestoma nigropectus | reverse complement strand
TTTTTTCTTGTGTGAAATCTTTTTTTTTGATGGGGCATTGGGTAAGAATGATGAAAATCTGAGATGTAGCGCAACTATTCTGGGAGGGCAGAAATTTTCTAGCTTGTTTCTCACAGTGAGCTGAGGTGTAGGTAGCCTAGCAAACTACAGTGCTGGTGGGCTCTTATAGCGGCGTCGGCCCTTGCATGGGCCCTGGTGAATGGGAGAGACCTTGCAGGAAAGATATCTCCTGAAGTCTCTCCCTGATATATGACTGAAGGCTGTTTCCAGACTATACTCCAGTTTAATGGTTCTTCATGTGTTTTACTGCTTAGTGCATTTAAGGGCTGTGTATCCCTGATCCACTTGTATTGAACAGACCACTGAACATCTCTTCACTGGTAATACCTGACAGATGTCTGAACTTTGCTACTGCAATAAAACCAGAAACATGCATAAGGGACTTCTGGACCTCCCCTCTCAATGGCACCTATGAGATACTCTATAAAAGGACCAGCTGCCAGTCTGCCAGAGAAGAAAAGCTGTAGCTTGCAGCTACCACAATTAGTTCCCTTTCTAGCTTATAACAAGATTGCAGATGTATTGCAAGAAAGCCAAGACTAGAATCACTCTCAGAAGATTAGATTATTAGGAGGGAAGTCAGAGTGTGCATGGCCAGGGACAGGGAAGTTTATGTTTTGTGCTTTACAGCCCTATATATCACGACATTAAAAAAAAAGGAAGGAAGACTCATTTGACTGGCTGGTGAAATACTAATCTCCCAGTGAGGAAGCAGACCTGTTTTTTACATTTTTTTAAAATAAAGCCCTACCTCAACCAACTTTTAAAAAACTGCAATTTTATTTTTAAAGTAAGCTTTCAAAATTGCCCAGTACAAAGGCAAAGGAAAGAATGCCAAGGCTCATTTTTTTCCCTTTTTCCAGTTTATCTTTAAGATAAAGGCTGTTTCTGCCATCATTGAAATGAAGGGAACATTGACAGTATTCAACAAAGGGACAGGCTTGAATCAAAACTTAAGTTGTAAAACCTGAAAGCATGGAAGTATTGTACTTCAAAATCTAGCTTTTCAGTTTTAATTAACAGTTAATTAAGCTGATAGTTGAACAAGTCCTTGTCATGCTGTGCAAGAGAAAGAGATGATATTAAAGCTGCTGTAATAAATTTTAGGAAAAGATGTCTGAATCTCACAGTATGTAACCTTAACCTTCAGAATGTTAGCTCAGCTTTAGTTGCACAGGCAGACATTTTCATTTTGAAAATGGCCACAGCTAAAAGGTTAAAAACAGTGGGGAAATCTTCTCCCTGACACTAAGAAACATCTGTTCTCGCAAGATAGAATTTAGTGCATTGCTGGAAGAGATTTGACGTTTCTGGCAAACAGTAACCTAGCTCAAATAAAGGAGAGGACACAATAATCTGAATAGATGGAAATTTTTTGTGACTCTCCTCAGGGTTGTGCCTCTGTAGGAAGAGAAGGGGAAAAAACCCATCTCCTTAAAGCCACATCACGATCAGAAGATATCCTTAGCTGAGACAGTTCCTCCCAGGGGTGCCTTGTTACTAGTTGTATCCCTTATGCAGGAATCTCAGATTCAGAGGAACTGGATTACCACTAAATATTCTGTTTGATTCAAGTAAAGAGTTAATTTGGTCAAATGGATAAACCAGCAAAGACTCAAAAGAAAAACTTGTGAAAGAAAATTGTCTTTGTAAATATGACTGAAGTGTAATTTATAGTGGTGACTGTTCACTTTGGTATTTGTTCACAGTGCTGTGGCATGTCTTGTCAATGCTAAGAATGGGATTAGTACTTTAGGACTACAACACTCAAAAATGGATGGGCAGTCAAATCCTAAAAGGATGAAAAGTCAGACAAGCTATGATTTGGGTCAAAATAATGATGACCAAAGCCTAATTTCCAACACAACTCCTCTCCCTCCCCTCCTCCTTCTCCCCACCTACCCCCTCAGTATTTATACACATGATTTCCAACCAAAAGAGATGGGAGCTGAGATCTAATATGAACTGAATAGGCCACAATTTCTGTTTAATTTCAGATGAGCCACTGACAGTATGGTGAAATAATCTATGATTTGAAAGTTCTTATCCCAGAAGAACACAGTACTTTTTTCTTTAAACTTGTATTTTGTGCTCAGACACTTGATCATTCAAGTCATTTGAGCACCTGTGTGCCTCTCTGATCTGGATGAGGCAGATGTTTGGTGATTGCTGTAATGGTATATCTGTTCTTCAGTGAAAATATTTCCTTTGATTTGTGGTGCAGTAAATAGCTTATCAATGCCTGGCACAAAAATTGTTATCTTTATCTCTTTGTAGATGTGTGTCCCCTCTAAGCCTAATGGATATTTCAAATCAGCGATTGCTAACATAGTTTGACAAAATAAACTGAGTATCATAACAAAAAATGATTGCTGCTAGCCAGGACATTATAGCATTACTCACCTCTACTTTCTAATGTTTTAATGCCACTTTCAATGCTAGATAATGAGGAATGGCAGAAGGCAATGCATTGCGGCCAACAGAGTGGCTGTGGTTTTTTGATACCAGTATTAACAGCCATGCTCAGGCCATTAATATCAGTATTTGTTCACAGCTCCATGGTGGTAAGGCCGTCAAGGCATTGCCTGTTCTTTTTTTAAAGTGACAAACGTAGGTTTTCAAATCCTCCTGTGGAACACTGGCTTGTCAAAGATGACTGCTATACCTGAGAACTGTGCAATGTACTCTTTGCAATATTTTTCTTCTTTTCAGTAATAATGTGCTATAAGAAACTGGAACTGGAATTTCCCTGGATTGGAACCTTTCAATTGATTATAAGCTCTCTTTGAAGGGTCATATATGAGATTTCTCATGTGTTGATTTGCTGGAGTATAATTAAAAAATGTTACCTAATTACTCTTTTTTTTTTCCATCTGGACATCTATCAGTCTGTTGTGTATCCAGTTACCAGTTTTCATAGACTTGCAAGAGTTTATGAATCTTTGATATGTCTTTGTTGATCTCAAATGTACTTGAAAAATATCATGGGGAAGACACTAGGCAAAAATCTAACAAATGTCTAAAATTCTTGGAAACCAGACATAAAAGACTGCATCCTTGTAAGGTCTCACCCTATGTCTCTCTGGCTTCTGTATCTTCTCTTGCACGGAGAATAATGTCAATGTTTATCTGAGCATTTGTTTCATTGTTTGTGGGTTTGTTTGTTTGTTTGTTTTTTTCCTCAGTAAAAGGATGTGTATTGTGATGGGTCACAGCAGTGGCAGCAAAAAAGCCAGAAAGTTTCCTTTCTGGGCATCTGCAGAGCGAGGGCAGCCCGCCAAAATTATAAGCAGCACCTTCCAAGCATCTACTGCAAGACTGCGTACGCCTGTTGTGACAGAAATTGCATACACGTAATAATGAAATAGTACCTTTATTATCTACTGTCTCAGCAGCTATATAGCCATTTACTAGGCAGTCATATGCTTGGGTACCAAATAGGCAAACTGATTTGTGACAAAATTGTTAAAATTAAAAGCTAAGCTTTTATGCTTATTTAGTTAATGGTCTACAGTGCCTGGAGGTGGTTAATCAGGATTTGGCAGAATGTTAAATAATCTTAATTTCCTTCTGTGTTTTTTGTTTGGGAACTGTTATGTATGCCCTGTTGTCAGCAGGTAAGCTGTGTTTTCTGTGTTAGTTGGGGAGGCATTTTGACCTATCTTATTGGGTAGTTCAGAGGTGTAAGATTTTTTTTTTTTTTTTTTTTTCCTTTTCTGGCTGTCTTGAGAAGCAACACTTTGATTCTCCTACTTAAAAGAATCAAAGATTTTATATTCTCACAAGCGAGATGCTTGCAGATTCTTAGCACCATGAGGTTAACTTCTGTCTGTTTTGTGATTTTACTTCCTCTATTGGGCTGTTTTATTTTATATCCAGTTATGCTTCTGTTTCAGAGTACCTTATCTATAATACAGTAGCATTTAGCTTTTCACTTCTCTTTCATATACAGTCATTTGGGAAGCATCTTCTGTGTTACACTTTAGAAAGTACACCCTGTGTAAGTTTGTAGGAAGTCTTCTGCCCAGCAATCAGTACACCTTTCTTCCAAAGTTTAATTAAAGTATTTGATCTTCTGTGTACGAAGCTTTGCTTCCTCAGAAAAGTTTCAGGCTCTACGAATGTGAATTGTGATCCATTATTGGATACTAATTCTTCTGGGCTCCACTCTGCGGGAGAGGGTGGACAGGAAAGTAATTACTGTAGCAAGTGTTACTTGTGACGTAAATGCTGTTTCTGGCCATTTATTGAAGCAATCTCTCAGGATGATGGCAAAGCAGAAGTCAATGGTGCATGAACAAATAGGTCTTTGATATCAGTAGCAAACCTTCCCTACAATGAATCACATAAAGTGACAGGCTGCAATGGTGATGCCAAGCCTCTGCTGCTTTGCCAGGAGACTGATGATAGGGTTCCTATAGTTGCTCTTTTGTTCTGACAATCCCTTGACATGAATTGTATCCAGATGGAGAAATTATCACTGTATATTTGTAAATTCTCTAGATTAACAAATCTCTGACCAACTTGAACCACAGCTTTCTGATGGGGAAGGGTAACAGAGTAGTTGAAACAGTAGATAGGCAGAGGTGGATAAGGGGGTTTGGAACTAGCAGATCTTGTGGGCAAGATGCTGTGTCATTTTTGTAGGACTGGTCTAATTAAACTAGGAATACTTAATGGTTCTTTATAAATTAAAGCACTAAGCCATAGATCTGTAACCCTAAAGTACATGCTTTACTCTATCTAACGTGGAATGCTCTTCTCAGTTTCTTCGAGTGGTCTGGGTTCAAATGCAATGGTGTTTTCAGTGTCCTATAGATTTTTGCAAGTTTTGCAAGAGCCCGTATGCATAACTGGAGGCAGTGGCAGTCACAATAGTGTGCAATAAGATAAGTACCTGGCTGTTTGCAAATCAGTGTTTCACTTTCTCCTGTCTTTGCAGTTCCACAAAATTTTGCTCTAAACAGTTGTGCAGCAGATGCACAGTTAAGGAAAAAACATACCATGTTGTACAAATCAAGCCAGAACATATTTGTGATCATGGCGGGGTCGAAACTTTTGTAATTGTATTTGTTCATTCTGAATTTTACTCTTGTTGGAGACATTATGGGCAAAACCAAGAGAATGCTGCCAACATGAAGTGGCAACTGACAAAGCCCAGTTTCCACCTCATCTTGCCAAGTTGCTGTAATACAGCACAAAGGCAAAGCTAAGGCTGTACTACAGGGCTTAAGAAACCTTTTCCAATAAAACACCATTATTTTGATGTCAGACTTTAGACTGATTATTGAGAAACATGGCTGCCATTCTTTAAAGAGCTTTGGGCATGGAATTAAGTCTGTAGCATACCCATTTGAAATGGAGAAATCCATCAAGTGAGCTAACTGCTGTGTAGCTCTGTCAGCTCTTGTACACAAGCATGTAGCAGTACACAGTATACCGGGGTAAATGATGTCTTTGTGCAGTTTGCAAATATGACTTCTGATTTTTTTAATGTAAATATTTCTGTTGTATGAATCACACAGAAGACTGGATTTTGTTTCTGTGAACAAACCCTTTACACGACAATGTTTTTTCCAGTACTGTCTGTTATAGTCACTGACATTAGTCTGTTAGTGTAGCATAAAGTGCTGCTAGAATATTACAGCAAGTAGGTATTTCTGCGTTTCCCATAACTATGCACAGTATGAAATACAGCAAGTGTACTATCTGGGTAAAAATCACGTTCTTGTACAGTAAACCAAGCATAGAAATTGGTTCCCCAGATCACTCACTGCATATAGTGGAAAGTCAGCAAGTGACAAACCTTTAAAGCATTGCAAGTAAGTGAATTCAGGTAATCAAGAGACCACAGAACAACTCTTTGACATTAGTTAATCACCTGTGTCTGTCCTTCTGACGTAGCAGGAATATAAGTTCCTAACACAATGTACATTGTATTTATGTACAAAGTTAAGAGGCATGCCTGGAGCAGTAACTATTTACCTGTTTTTACAGGAAGCAACACACAATAATCCAGCAAAATACTCAATTTTTCTGCAGTGTTTATAACCAAATTTCTCTGCATTATATCCAGGGTCATATCCAATGTGTTGTGCCTACTAGAGCAACAAACTGATTTTCCTTGCAAGTGTTGTAGTTTGCAGAACCCGTGGTTTGATTTTTGCACTGTTGTAATTTTCCATAGACTGTTTACCCCATCTTCTGTCTGGCTGCCTAGTTTGAGCAACACCTCATATCCCATAACTTATCACTCTTGTGCTATTGCTGACTCAATCTGAATACCAATGATTTTAGACTTCTGTGACTAAATAATTTTCAATACAAATTGTAATTTCAAGCTAAATTTTGAAGTATTTAATCTTCCATGCTTTCAAGCTTGTATGTTACAGTGATATTAGCAATGCAACAGCCTAGTTTTGCTAATTTGCTCACTTTATCCTTATGCTGATGTAACTTTTTGTACCCAGGTGTAATATTTGCAATAACTGCAATTGCTTGCAGTTAGTTTAGTCCTTGTCCAGGCACTTCTCACAAACACATTGACTTGCAGATTAACTGCACGCCTTTGATTCCCAAGGAAACCATGATGGTTGCACAGTTGTTGCTATGCCAAGTGCCACACAGTTCAAGCTGTCTCAACCTTTCCTCTCTACTGAGATGATCAACGTAAGCACACAGACACCAAGAGTTTATTTACTATTCATTACAGACCTTTCATTGTCCAATAATATTATTTTCTTAAGGATCAATAGGCCATCAGTATTCTTCTCAAGTTTATGGATGCTTTCCAAAACTAAAGATCATGATGGAAGAACTTATCAGTTTTCTCACCAGCCTTAACTGACAGATACTGACTTACCTCTCACTCATATTCTGCCCAAGCTTGTATATAAGACATTGTTCAGGAAGTATCATAACACTTCTCCAGCAATTCCAGTGCCTTAGTTTTAAGACACTTCTTATTCAGAATCTTTACCTCTGGCAATAAGGAGACACTGTGCAGCTGATTTTCTATCTGAAGATTCAAGTCCCCTCCTTCATTAAGAGCTGGACACTTCTAGTAAGATGCAATGGTAATTCTAGTAAAGCTATGGATGAATCCTGGTGCTGAAATAAGTCCTGTGAGGCATCTATGAATTCTTTTTTTCCTAATATCCCTGAAGTATTTTATTTGCAAATATATCAAAAGTTTGATAAAGTTTTTTTTAATGTAAAAAACCCCTAAAAATTACTAGATAATATTGAAGTAAATAAATTAATTTTTGTCCATAAAAATGCATTAAATTTTATAACTATTGATCTCTATTTAAAGCTTATTTCTTAATTTTTCCCATAACATGTATTAATATCTTGGTCAAAGCATTTATTCATTGTTGTGTCTTTCTGGAATGAGTTTGAGTTTCTGCAGCATCACAGTATAATTTTATCCCCATGTTTAAAGTCAAAGTTTAGGCAATTTCCCTTTTAGCCTTTTAATGACTTATGATATCACATCTGTCTCTGTTGATAATGACACTCCTTTTAATATATGAAATACAATATGTATGTATTTCATTGTTCTGCATTTAAAATCAAGCACATGAAGGTAATTCTGTCTTATTTCAGCTTTTGACTTTTATAAAGAACTAGTTCTTTATAAAATCTTTAATTCATTAAAGTTTTACAAAAAACCATTAGAAGGGTTTCTCATTTTATCCAAATACTATTCATCTGGATTTCTAATTTCGTTTTAATAACTCCTCTTTTAAAGATTGTAAAAGCTATGTCATACATATCTATTACATTAACATTTTAAAAAGCCCCAAATGGAGGACAGTTAGGGTTTTTTTTCTGTTCTATAAATACACTGGAAGAAAAATACTCTCCTTTTAGTCTAATATATTACTCCATGCTAAACAAAGAATTTTTCTTCCAAACACTTAACTTCTACATTAGTCAGTCTTAGATTTAGATGACTAAAAAGAAGCAAAATATATTATTTGCCTGCACTGTGTATACTCTTTGAAATGTATAATCTGGGAAATTAAAACTTCCTCCTTATCTTTACAGAAGAGAAAAAAAGAAAGATGGAACGTTGCAACATATCTTTTTTGTAGATATTTAATGAAAAACAAGCTGTGACCTTGGAAACAACACTTTGGTGAACCAGCATAGTTATAACTGACTATTTCACATGCTGTGCCCTTTAGAAGTATGTCAATTAAACATTAAAGCTGCCATTTCTCTTCACAGAAAAAGCTATTTAACTCACTGTCTTTGATTTGTTGTATTATCACAATACAGACATCACAAGCACACAAAATCTTTGCAGCTATAGTTAGAACTATGTCATACTGCAACATTTCCATGCCAATCCTGAAATCAAGTGATTCTTCTAAGAGTCTGGGAACAAGTTTCGCTGAACAATGTCAAGCAGTGCCAGTTGTTAGAGAATTGTTTCTTGGAATGTGCAAATTACACTGAACAACAAAATACTGCATTGCTGTGGAAGATGCACCACATCACATAATAAAAGTGTCTTGCATAGCACCACCCTGAGAAGTAAAGGACCAGTGAATAAAACTTCAGCTGAACCAGGATCTCGTGATCCTACTGTCGTTCCAATGACAAAAGGGGCTCAGCCGACAGACAATTCCACGTACACCATTACACACATTTTTAAACATCAGAAACAGATTTTTCCTGTCAGAGACTCAGATCAGTTTTTTTGAAATGTACAGGTTTGTTGCAATTGCTAGATCAGGATGCATGATATGTCACATCATAAGACTTGAAATTATACACGAATAAGGAATAATTTCCAACTGTAATATTAACAGACCAGTATCATGCTTCTTGTTTCCATTACAACTTTATGGTTATAACACCATAGCTTCTGATAAATCAATTATTAATGAAATCTATGATTATTATTTTTCATTTTCCAGTAGTACTAGCATGTGTACAATAATATTAAATGTTGCTAGCTAAATTTTCCACCTCAGAATTGCTTGCTTGGTTTTAGTGGAATACAAAAGAGCAATACACACAGCTGTATTTCTGTAAGTGTATTTGAAAGGAAAAAGTTACTGGACCTTGCAAGTTAAAAAGGAAGTTAACTGACTTGATATATTAAAAACACAGAGCTCCACTATTTTTTATTTGCAGACTGTTGAAGAAGTATTTTTATTGTTGATTTTTTACCATAGTTCAGCTTTAGGTATTTTTGATTTTATTTTATAAAACAGATTTCTAAAATTGATTTTGAAGCATAATAAGGCCTCAGTGTAAGACTTCTTTCAGTACTGCACAGATACATGTATGGGAATTATACGGTAATGGATTAATAACTTTCAGCACTGTTTAATGGTTTAGTTCTGCTCAAGGATAGAGTAAAATGAAGTAAGAACCGGGAGAGTAGAAGAGGGATAATTACTAGAAAAAGACTGTGACAATACAGTATCTCCTGTGGAAACACAAAAACTGGGAAAACATTACAAATTCACAGACTTCATCATTCTGCAGCTGATGTTGAGCAACAGATGCAGACAGTCCCTCTGAACACTGTACACCACCCTCATCAAAGACCATTGTCTGTAAAGGCAAAAATTAAGCAGCCCTGAGAGGAAGTAACATAATTCTAGATTACCTCTGTTAATAAAGACCCTGCAGATTGTTTCCATCCTTATGGAAACTACAAAAATGTGCTAAGCAAGAGCAAGCCCATAGTGAAGTGTGCTCTAGGGTCTGCAGTCACAGAGGACCAGCACAGGGCTTGCACAGAAACCTTGGAGGCAGCAGATCTGAGCAAGAAAGTGCTCGCTGTCATATCACCTTAAATTCAACTCAGGGGAAATTGCTCCTTAGAAAATGGGTATGTTCCTTACCTCTCTGAGACCTTAACTTCTGCCAAGCACATTTTTTAACCCCACTGACTTATCAAAAAAGAGCTATCTTTGCTCGGTGGTTTTTCCTCAATGACCTTAATAAAACATATCTAGAGATATTTTGGTCATTATCTGTGTTCAGAATTAAACACTGCTGCAGTCCATTTCTTGATGTTTTCCATTTTTTAATAGTACAATATTGTCCTTCAAAGCAACGCCAAAATTCCCTGGAGATAATTTCCATCTGAAGTGGTGTGGAATGGTAAGGTGGCAATGAAGAAGTAGTAAAAAATAAGTCTAATAAATTCTTACCATTTCATCTACTTCTAAGCATTGAAAGTTTACACTCTCTGATCAGAGTATTTTCTCTTAAGGGTGAGTCCTTGCATAGCAATATATATGAAAACATCAGATATGGTTTGACAGGAGAATCACTTGTCAGGTAACTCTAAATGGTCAATGTTTCATCAATTCTGCAACAGTCAATATCAGTTTAACCATAAATCTTTTGGACTAGGTACTCAGGTGACGTAAGACAGGATTAACCCCATCACTTTCTTGAGGCACTTCATACAAATTAAATTGTTGCCAATTGAACCAGGGGGTGCTCCTGATTTGGCTATTATCATTTAATTGGTTGCAGTAGAGCGAGCACTGTTATTTTCAAAGATACAAGAAGATCAAAGATTCTGATTCAAAGATCAGAACAAAACCTTACTGATTACATGACTTCCCTACCTTGGTTTAGTAAGGAGTTCCAAATTAATTTATTGTTAGTTAATGAGCTTCTAAAATAAACTATTAATGGTAATTGTTTTTGCTTTTCTCAGACACTTTTCCAGATTAACCACATTTAGCACTTAGGCTGCTTCTTTTTTACAACCCACTCATTCACTTTTCACAGCTTTTTGGCAAAATTCTTCTGTCAATTAGCATGAATACTAAGCTTTTTCAGTGTTGACTTGACAAATTAGTGAAAGAGAGAGAGAAAAATTCCGTTTTCAATGAAGTCACTACAAAAAGCTTCATAGATTTCAATGGGAGTAGGAACAATTCCTCCAAAGATGAGATCTTCCGGCTTGAAATTGTTGGATAGCTTTTTAGCTAGTCAACAAAGGGAGGCTTGAGCTCTTCACTACAAATTCTGCACAGGTCTCAGTAAGAAGTTCTGACTGAGTTTTTCCTGGTCCTTGTATTCTGAAGCATTGCACTGCTGTAGGATAAGAGCTTTCTTATTTGATAAGGCTTATTTATAAAAAGGAAACCAATTTCACCAAGGTCAGATGTTCACCTGATGTATGCACTGAGAACATCCAGAGTCTGACAAGGGACTCAGTAACCATTGCTCTGGCATTTTCAACTGGAAAGCGGCCTGTCCACACTATGACATTCAGGACACTGCACCTTCCTGTTCTGTCTCCAGCCCTTTATCCACTTCTGAACAAGAGTCTTCATGGTAGGAAGTGTTGATTTCATTCATTCTCTGTGTACTACAGGCAGAAAAATCCGAATGCTAGTTGCGCCTCTTAATCTCTACTTGCACTGAAAAATGAATTATGGGCAGGAGGATCCATGAGTTAGTTTGCTTTTGACTGAGATTGCATTATCTCAGTCTGCATTATTGGAAAATAGGAACTGACTTTGTATTAGCTGAGGTAGACAACATAAAGTCACAATCACCAGATTTATTAGGTAGAAAAATTGTATAGAGTTATGAGATTTTTATTTCTTTTTTACCTGAGGTTAAATTGTAATGGTAACAATGTAACCATGATAAAGCAGTTACTGCAGAAGTGATATAAAAGTGAGTCAAAGTTTAAGCCACAGAATAGCCTACCCAACGCAATATGAAACAAACTACTATGTATGGTTTATAGGAATGTGTAAACTATACGGCTTACTTTAAAAAATGGCATAGTCAGTGGAGGTGCTTTTTAAGTTTCTTCTACATGTATTGTTCTATTTAGGTATAAAAAGGAGAGTGCGTTTGTGAAAGATACCAAAGTGCTAACAGACTTTGCTTGTTTAAGGTGTTTATTGTGATGTTGGGAACAATAAGTGTACAGTAGTGTTTTGTTTGGCTTCTGGTCAGGATCCTCAAACACAGAGGCACTGGAACAAGGCTGACTCATCCCTACATTTCTAGGATTATGGCTGTTACAGCCAGTTTGGAATTGTCAGGTTTAAACACTGTGGGAAAAGATTTCAGCCAGATCAAAAGTATCATGGTGTGGTGGTTTGACCTGGGCTGGACACCAGGTGCCCACTGAAGCTGCTCTACCATTCTCCTCCTCAGCAGGACAGAGGAGAGAAAATAAAACTAAAAGCTCATGAGTTGAGATAAGGGCAGGGAGAGATCACTCACCAATTTCCGTCACAGGCAAAACATACTTGACTTAAGAGAAATTAGCTGAATTTGTTACCAATCAAAATCGGAGCAGACTAATGAGCCATAAAAAAATCTTAAAAAGCCATTCCTCCCACCCTTTCCTTCTACAGAGTAAAAGTGTAAAGAATTGTGATCAATACACTTCTTCAACCCAGCAAGTTTATTTTTCTTAAGAATGAATTTATAGCATTCTTTTGTCTCCAAATCTTAGTAAATTAACAATAATTATAATGATGGTGTTCAGGTGAAACATACATAAGAATCTCTCTTTGTATATACTCCGTAAGATGAAGGTATCCTTCATCTTCATGAAATGAAAAGTTCCTCACAAAATTGCACTGGATCTACTAATGCATTTGTGAAACATTTTAGATGCAAGTTGACAAGTATCTTTGATAAACTAACTTATGAAGTATTTATTCCAAAACTAGAAGCCTATTAATCGAGTAGAAACCATATTTTTTTTTTAATATGAACATATTTCTTTGCATTGGTTTCTTCTCTCCCCCTCACTCTGATTTTAGAGTGCTGAGTAAACTGTTGTCAATGTAATTTATTTCCAACAGTGAGCTTTCAGTTTAACTTTGTCTTGAAAGCAGGGAGGAGGAATCTCAGAACAGCAGTATGGGTAATTCTAGTTATTACGGGATGCTTCAGACCTGGTGAAGCATTAAGTGATAGTGCTCAGATGTGAGAAAGGATTCAGAAATGGAGTTTTGTAGACTATCTTTTTGTGTGAGTCTCTGGACTACCTGGGTTTTCTCTGTCCATCCACTTCTCTGGATCATTTCTGCAAATTCAGAGAACCCTCAATTCCTTTCTACTCTTGGAGCTGGAATCTTGGAAAGCAATGTAATTTAAATTAATGGCTGTCATCTTTCTGAGGAAGTAAAACGCGCTCTAACATGCTTAAACTCTTGCACTTTTGAAGCCAAAGCTCAGTATATCCTGTATGTATTTTCTCTTGATGATGATCTGTACATGTAACATGCATGCACATGATACATACATGTACGTTTAAGGACAAATGCAAGCTGTCTTTACAGATGAACCAATGTGCATATAACGGGCCATGAGTTCTTTTTTCATGAGCCCTAATGTCTTAATGTACATTTTATATACACTAAACTTATGATGTGTTGAAAATTTCTGTAGGCTAAATCAATCTAAATATGCTTTTCCAGCAGGTGCCACTTAATGGTATATTCTAACAGGCACCTCAACATCATTCTGATATTCACACTTTTATAAATTCAAAGGTAGAAGGCAATACTGACTTACATTCATGCTGTGATGAAAACTAATCTTATTACTGGTATTTCTATTGTGGTTTAAGCCATCATCATTGTAGGATATAATCAGATGTAATGAGACTTAGCACGATCCATATGTGAGCTGAAGCTCGGGTGACATGCAATTGAAGATGTGTATTGTTTCTGGTACCAGGTACACATGTAAAGGAACCTCTTGCACAAAAAAGGACTTAGTAAGGGCTTTATGGGTGTGTTAGATTTTATCCTGTGTACGTGACTGAAGAAAGGGACATTGCATTGCTGTCTGCTCCAATACTCTGCACTTATTCTTCAGAACTGAAGCCCACTAGCTAGACGGTGTTGTTTAAAATATTTGGATGGGTACTGTGCACTCTGCTTCAGAAAAAGTGACTCTGTATGACCCTCTACATACAAATTTTTATGTTTTGATTTTTCTTCTCTTTTTAGGTGAAATAAACCTCTTCTAACTATTAGTCTTGAGCACAAATCACAATCAGTTAATTTTGAATAAGAAACAGGAACTCTCTGAGATGACCCCACCAGGATTTTTTTTCTCTCTTGTATAATGTTTGCTCTCTCTAATAAAGTTCAGAATATAAAATCTCCTTGGAGAAGTATATTGCTTAAACTAATCTCTTCTCTCTAAGGGTATTACCACCCTGCCAGTGTGTGCACTAGGGATCCTCCCCAGTACTTACTGGTGTGCTATGGGAAAAGAGACTGTGACAGGAACAGGAAAATCTTAAGAGCTGTGTTTCAAAACCAGCTCACTATTAGTTTCCTGCACGGTCCCTCTCTGACTTCCATGTCACTCTGGGCCCCCTGATGAGTGACACAGGTTTATGCTTAATTTCTCCCATGCTTTTTCTGTTTTTTTTCCTTCTCCTTAAATTCTAAACTCTTGGTTTCCTGCAATATGACTGTCCAGTGTGTAGATACTGAGCTACTGGAGGAGCATCTTGATAGTATTTTGACTGAGATAATTGAAAGTCTGCCGTTATAAGTGCATATTTATTTGCTGTGCTGGATTGAGACTTAATAATATTTTTCATTATAAGGGGGCTTCTCTTGCTCCCACTGAAACATTAACTTTACTATTAGTTTTGAAGGTTAGAAAGGACCTTTGGGAAAATGTACTTCCTGTACAGTGCAGGGCATGTTGTTTCATCCATATTGTCAACAGCTTATTTTGGAAGGCATAGAACCTTGATATACGGGATTGAAATGATCTATAAAATAGGTTGTTTTGTTAACAATCTGTTAAAATAATTTGTTACCTCTGTCTACATCCTGCCATGCCTTTTTGCAAAAGATTAAAGCAAGCCCTCTTAACAGCTCTGTTCTAAATTCCTCTCTATGCAAATACTGTTTCTTCATGCAAGACTGTGATCTCATCATGCTTCTAAATTTCTCAGAGAAAAATGAAACATTCAAAGCTTCTGTCAGTTGTTCACTTTTCAAATAAGATTTTACAGTCTTTGAATCATTCTTTTGTGTGTTGCCAGAGTCTAAAACTCTTTTTCAACCTCTGACTTAAAAATTGGAAATCCAGACTGGACATAATGTCTCAACAGCATGGGCTTGGTTGAACCAGCAAGAGTAATGCTGTAATTAACTTAGTAAATGCTTAGGCTTAAGAATCAGACATCCTAAAAGACTGAACTGTACATGATTTTCTCAGTGTGGACTGTATGCCCTTGTTATCAGTCAATGTTGATAACATCTTTTGTTACTGGAATTCTCCATGCAGAAACATTAAATCTTTCTGGTGTTTAATAAAAAAAATCAATGCTTTTTTGAAATTGTGCACCTGAATTACTTAGCTTCTCCCACATCTCTAGCTACCTGTGCTTCTGCCTTTTTTTGTCAAAGGTAATTCCTTTTGGAAAATATTCAGGAGCAATGAATAACTGGAGGAGGTACTTGCAAATTGCTGTTTAACTTAGCAGGAAACAATGTGAAGAAAAAATACTAGAAACAGTGTCAGGAGTGTTTAAGACTGAACCTCAGACATCAGCCTGTAGAGAAGCAGATCAATCCCTCACAGGAGCTGTGCACTAGCAGGCACTTAAGTAGCTGGATGTGCTGGGGAGGGGGTTTTCACAAGTATTTAATGTTAGGTGCTGTTGTAGACAAACAGAAATTTATAGATTGGTTCCAGGGTAACAGTTCTTCTTTCCCTCTGAAAGCATGCTGCAAAAAGACATACTACATTTATTTCCACTGTTGGCTGCTGTCTTTAAATTCACGCATTAATTTCAAGCTCTGTCTGATTGCTGAGTAGGTCATGAACCCAGACCAACAGGGTTCCCTACCAGTGCAAGGAACACCTTAAGTTTTACCTGAACCTGTGCTGCTAGGTTTGATCCTGAATTTGTGGCCATAACTGCAATGTGTACTGACGAGCTATTGAACAAATCCTTTCTGCATTCTTTAATGATTTGCATGTCTTGCAAACCAGAGCTGGCCATCTGTTAAAAGTGGACAGTAAAGTGAAATAGGTTGGTACAAATGTTGACTGCAGAACATACCCTTTAAAGACTGTGATACCTGTATGCATGCTACTATGAGAGTTTTTTTCTTTACTGGGAAGGCCAGTGAAATGAGCAGGTTTATTCAAGAAGGAAGGCACTATTTGAAGATTTTGACCTTGGACCAAGTCTTCTGAACAATTAGGTTTTCTTTCCAGGGTTGCTATTACACAAGCATAACACTATTATTTCCACTGAGCTACCAGTATAAGTGACGTGAAAACCAGCTCTGCTACCTCCTGATTACATTTTAAAATTTATTACCTTTAACACCAAATGAAAACACTGCAAGTTTTAATTAGATTGTATTCCACTGTTTTGTAAGGCATGAATATGCCTGAAATTGGAAGTTAGCAAGAGCAGTATTTCATAACGGGCAGAAAAATCTGTGTCCTGCTCACCTTTGTCAATATAAATCAGAGCCATAAACAGTGAAAGAATACTATCTGACTCCTCTGTATCAAAAAACCCAAAAACAAACCCCCAACAAAACTAATGTGCATGAATTTTTGTGTACTTTTATGTATTGGGTACTGCTATGTGAATACGCTTTTCTAACTACCATGCTGTAATAGCTTTTGGAAGACAGAGAACCTCTTCTCAAAGGGGATTTATAGCTCCAGAGAGTTATTAGATAGATTTTGAATGCTCATCATAAGAAACAATTTTTTTTCTTCCCTCCCTACACCAATGCACTAAATTATCACAAAACACTTGATTACATTGATTGTGAACTGATTTTAAAGAAGCACTTAGTTGTGCTCAGGCTGTTGAGTTTCTGAGAACAGTGCAGAAGTGAGAGAATCCAAAGGATATCTCATAATCACATGAAATTAGCTGACTTTGTGATAGCAATTGAAACAACATACTGCAAGCAGGGATAATATAAATAATTAGAGATAAGTAGAAGTAAACATTAGGAAGTAACATAAATCACACAAAAGCCGTCCTTTCTATGAAGTACTTTTAATCCAACTGCCATTATAAAAACAGTCCACTCATGCTAAGATTTACTCTTCTTTGCTATACAGACATCTGCTTCTGGCAGTTTCCTGTTTTTTTTCCCCACCAGCCCTTCCTACTTGTCTAAAAGTAAATTTTTTTCTTTGCTAATTTTTTGTGTGTGTCTGCATCAGAATCAGTTCTTAGGAGGGTCAACCACATCAGTTGGCAGCAATAGAGGAATCAGCTAAGGCGAAGTAAGAAATGGTGTCAGTCAACTCCTCTATCAAAGGTTAAAGACAGGGTTTTCTTGGGTGCATCTCATCTTCTAGTCAAAATGGTGCACAAGTGGATTGTGAGGACATTTTACACTGGTATAAGATTGGAGAATGTCATCTAGCCTGGCCAAGCCTGGTACTGCTCCCACATGCTGAGCTTACAGAAGTGACCAGAGTGTGTGTGTTGTTCAGTGCAGTCACTCCCAGGATTGTGCACGTATGTGTCCGCGTGCTGAGGATGTGCAGGAAGCACTGCACTTGCCATGTACCTGCTGCCCAGGTGCTCACACCTTTGCAGGAAATCCTGCTTCTGTTTGCATCCCCTTTCCCTTCTCCTTACTCATTGGATTTATTGCACAAATACAGGACGTGCTCTGTATTAGAAACGCCCTGGCAATGTTGGTTTGCTGTGCTCAAAGCCTGCAGTATGTGCATACCCACTTCTAGCTGGGGACTAGAGACTGAAGTGTTCAAGTCTGACCAGGATCCATACTGACTGCTGTGGTGACTTCTTAATCTGTGACTTGCTTGCTCATCACTGTGTCTGAAGCTGAGCCCTTCATCTTCCAAGTTTTCCAGTAAGTTCAGTTCTTTGGGTTTACTTTTAGCAATTCAGGTTCCTAAGTGAGGGCAACATGGTTATCTTTTGCCCAGTGACTTACAGAAAGGCTCCAGAGACCTGACACCCTAGTAAATAAGCTCAAAGAAGTTGATATTCCCTGGTTAAAATGTTTACGAGTAGAAATAGTGCCATATGATTGAAATTTCTTTTAATGAACACTTGTGAGAACAGTTTGATAAAGGCTGGAAATATATTGGGTATTCATGAGTAACAGTTCTTTCTCAGAAATGAGCTTTGATTTCTGAATACAGGGCAAAGAACATGTGATAAATGGAAAAGACAATTTTTTTTGCTGCTAATAATTTATCAGCTCTAATCAGGGTGAAACCTATCCATTAAAATGTATGCGCAAATGTGATGATAGTATTAGGAGTGCCTTATTATTGTTAATTCATTTAGAACTCAGTGTAATAGCACTAATCATAATTAGCTTCTCTGGTATTAATAGGGTTGTCACACAATACGTACTGTATTTGTATGAGAATTCCACTCTAGATTCTCATTAATTAGAAAACCATAAAAATGCCAGCACTTTAATTTTCCTTATGTTAAGTACTATGAAGAAGCTTCCAAGTTTTTCCTATTAGAATTTATCAAAATACTGCTGCTACATTAATTTCAGCCAGAAATAATAGTTTGTAACCATCTATTTATCACTAATTTACTGTTTAAAAGTCTTTCATTCTTCAGGGGATTACTGTTGCTAATATACAGAGGAGGAGGCTAAATACCTGGTGTTTTCTGAATAGGTTTCTCTGCCAATCTTTGCAAAATACTCAGGGTCTTCCAGGGCGGGTGTCTCCGTGGGTTGGGTGATGGGGGACCAGATGCTGTGGGGGCTCTGTCAGGGCCAGGCTGGGAAGCCAGATCATCGCCCTCCCACGGTCCCAGCCAGGAGCAGGGCAGTCAGGGACCCTGGGCACCTGTCTGACAACGGTGCTGGGCTGATGGAGCCTGGATGTGGGCCTGCATGTGGGGGTCCCTGCCTGGCCCCATGGTGCCCATGGCAGGCACAGTCGTGGTTGTGGCACTGTAGCGGCTGCGGCACTGGTGGGGACCAAGGGGTAGAGGCTTGTATTGAAGCAGCTCCCGAGGGAAGGAGGTCTTCCTGCTGCACTCTCTGGAGCCCATTCAGAGGCAGCAGGAGGAAGGGGCAGTCTTCTCTCCAGATTGGCCCTGAGCAGAGGCAGCTAAACCTCCACAAGGGGAGTGATCTCAGGGCCTTTCCCAAGGTGCTTTTGTTTGGAAATAAAGAACAAAGGCAATGTATTCATGAAGGCTGTATCAGTAGTTCTAGGGCTCTATGAGCTTCCCCTCCGCAGAGGGCTACTCTGAACTTTCTGGCAGCCTTTTTTCTGCCTCCTGCTTGCACCTAAGCCCCTGTCTTGCTGTGCTGCTTTTATGAATCCTTTTGGCTGACTTATGGAAATCTTGCATCAGAGCACAGACATGGAGAAATTCTTTATTTCCTTGACCTTTGGTCATAGGCTTCAGCCTTTTGCGTGTGAAAACTGATGGCTGCAAGATGGAAATGATCTCTGCCACCCTAGGTTATGAGAGCTGGTGGTTCTCACTTTAACAGATGGATCGTGGATCTGAAAATAAAACACTAAGCAACCTGTGGCCACAAACCAAGCTACTTCATGGCAGGATATTAGGTTCAGAGTGGGATATTTAAACCTGGTGGGGTAGAGAGGCAGCTGGAGTTGTACCTTGATTGGTGAGTTGAGGGACTGGAATGCTATACCTCGTTTGAACTGGTATTATTGATCCAGGAATTTGTAGCTCTACACTACCAGAAGAGTTTCATGTCTGTATTTTCCTAATCTACAAATATCCTCTTGTGTATTTTAATAGGTCTGATATTTTATGTTATAGAAGCACATAAATTGAGTAAAAATTTTAGAGCTTTGTTTTCAGACTGAGAGCTTTGGGATCTGTGAACCATCACAGGGTTAATTAAAATTCATGTTTCCTTTATATTTTCTTGCTGCCTCATTTGTATTCAGGGTATGTCCTGAGCAGGTTTATTTTGATAGATTGTTATCCACAATAAATTGAAATACTTTCTACAGTGTTCTCTGTAAGATAAGAAAAAATTACTTGAGTTATATTCCTAAATCCTAGGTGACTGTGCCAGTAGATTGATTCATGCTGGAGGTTTCCACCTTCATTTAGACATTGCTGAAATGAGTCTGAAACTTAATAATTTTTATCAGCTCTCTGACAAAATATTGGAAATTGTTAATTGATTGTACATATTAAAATATTTATACAGCAGTAAAATCATCATTCTTATCACTGATACACACTCTGGTCCAAAATCCATCCATCAATTCAGCCATGTTTTATTCTGTTTTGTTTTCTTCTCTCACAGGGCAGTTTGTAACATGCTTGTGTTATGTCTGTGTGTAGTATAATGGGATGAATATGCTTTTGATGCCAGCCCTATTAAGGTAGCTGTTTATTCAGGTTAAAATAATACCAAAGGGCTGAATAGATCTCAGGTCTCACAATCAGGTCCCAAGCTTCAATACAATGAGAGGTGAAAAAGTGTGTCTATGGACATTGTTCAAGTGATAATGATTGTTCTGATGTAGAGAGGAATGTACAAGAATAAAGGAATCTTGATCTCACTAAACGAGGTCCATAATAGATCTATGAAATTAGGATTTAATTTGTACTTTCCTTTAAGAAGGTGCAGTTTGTCAAGGCATAAAACATTCAGGTAAGCAAAGGAGAAATGCACAGACAAAGCTTACATATATGTTTAAATATGGCAGAAATATAATCTATCACTTCAAGTTGAATCCTTAGCTAGGGACTGTAAAACTTGTCTTCCAGTGGTGGGAAAAGCCTTCCAGGAACTGAAGGCAGTACAATGTGATTCAGGTAATCTATGTCTCCTGGAAGATCCCTTCTCCCTCTTGCTGCTGCAGAGCTCATGCAACAGTAGGACAAAAGATGTTGTACTTTGCCTCTTGCAGTGCCAGGTACATCTGTAACCAAGTCCAGAGCCTTTTCCTACTAGTGTTGAGATGAGAAAAAGAGAGAAGTTCATAGAATCATGGAATATTTTGGGTTTGAAGGGGCCTTTCAAGTCACATATTCCGACGCTCCCCTGCAATGAGCAGGGACACCTTCAAGTAGATGAGGTGGCTCAGAGTCCCATCCAACCTGGCCTTAAAAACTTGAAGGGATGGGGCATCCACCACTTTGCTGGGCACCCTGTTCCAGTGTCTCACCACTATCATTGTAAAAACTTCTTCTTTATATCTAGTCCAAATCTAAGGGTGTTTGTTTTCTATTCTTTTTTCCCCTTGTCCCAGTAACAAAATAAATTTGTCTGCCTGGCAGGTCCCTACATTTCTTTTTGAATTCCACGGTCACCACAGATCTGTTGAGGAAAACCCTTACAGAAGATTGCATAGCAAACAGATGCTGGTTTAGAATTTACTTTCTGATGCGCCTTGCACTTTTGAAGAGGTACCACCAAGATTGATAGGCCTGATTTTCTCTACATATTTTTCCCATTATAAACTTTATGCAGCTTTTATTTACTTAGTAAATTGTGTTTTTGGATCCAAATAAGGGTGCCTGATGGTTTATTCATTTCCACCCTATTAGCTGATCTAAAGGAGATACAACCTCTGCTCATTAGCCTTGCTTATATACTTCTACTGCCATGGCTACACAAATCACTCTTGCAAGAGATTTTAGCCGTGAAAATCTGCTTTGCTCCTGTAGGGTGTCCTACTTATCTATGCACCATTATCAAAACTCTAAGTGACTTTTTTTCTTCCTTGTTGATTAAAACCGTGATGTTGAATTTGGTTTTTCATGCATAATCTCGCCCAGTGTCTATCTGCCTGGACACTAGTAAATGCATTTGTTATGCTGAAGATTTCTATGACCAACTCTTAGTAAAATGCAGTGATGTTGAGAGGCATCACTTGGTTCTTTCAAAATACAAATGTTAAAAGATACTATCAAGTATTGTGAGCCTGTTATGTATTCAACTACTTTACAGAGTTAAAATTCAGGGCTGGATTGTCTGTCTTCTCACTAATCTTTTTGTTTTCTGAAACAGAAGGATCTTAATAGGGAGGCCAGGACACATTTCTGGTATACTCAGCTCATTAGGTAGCTGCAATAGGTTTGCACCAGATTTGCAATAGATTTCAGGCACTAGTGACATTTTCCCATGCCTGTGGAGTTGGCCACCCATACACATATCTGTATGAACAGATTTTAAGAGGGGCGGAGGAGTAGAGTACAGCTTTGTAAACAGGGGCTGCAAAATCTTGGCTTGCCCAGAAAATGCAAGCTGGGAGGTGGTGTGGTAACAATCCATTATTATGTTACCAGACATTACATTTCTCTCTCTCCCCCTGTTTAACCTCAAAGACCCTGTTGGTGCTAGAAGAAAGAGAGAACGATTTCAAACCTTCAAAGCAGTGAGTTTCCTACTGTGTGGTGGAGCAATAATGGAAAACATGTTGTGATGAATCTTAATAAACTTACTACTAGAAGATATACAACAGCAGGAAATGAGACTCAGAAGCTCTGGAGGTCCTTTCAGGTGTTGTATTTCTGTGAGAACTTAATCGTCTTCTGTGTGAATCATTCCATACTTGCCACCCCAAGAAGCAGGTTACACTGCCTTATCTCTTCCTGAGATTAAAATTTCTTAATACTCTCCTCAACCTCATACAGGAAGGTCTATTTGCCTAATACTTTGCTCACGTTCATAAGCAAATTAGCTGGGAGTAAAAGGGGAAGTAAAAGAGAGGGAGGGATCTGATCTGGCCCCATTTGCTTGCCATTGCAACTACTCAAACTGTTTTGGCTTACTATAATGAAATGTTATTTTAAAATCCGTGTTTGCAGATAAAAGTTATTTTCGCTTACATTTTTTAGGTCTTGTTAAAATCTAGAATGATTTTCTTTTTAATTCTGTCCCTTTCTCTCCTTCCCTTTCTCTAGTCCTGAATACCAAAGTGCAAAAGCACAGAACACCCTGATTCCTTAAACTGCATGTTGCTGACACGAGTAAAGGTTAACCTGGTAACTCGGGGATGTTTTGGGGAAAAAATACAGAAACATAGATCAAGGTCTATTTCTTCTCAAAACTTGCAAAGCTAAAATCTCATTTCTGAGGAGTCATAAAATCTATACTTTCCTGAGACAGGTTGCTCCTTTGGACCATTACAGGCATTTGCTTCCCAGGAAAGTAAATGGCATTGTATAGACAAGAAGGTAATTCACTCTTTTTCTGGAGGAAGACAAAAGGAAGGTGTTAGAATTTCAAGCAGTTTATCATGCAAAAATAAAAAGAAGAATGTCCTCCTCATGTCCTCTCCCCAGACCTGGCTCTGTGGGTTAGGGACCACAGCCTGGAAGCCTTCACCTGCAAGCATTCTCCTGTGAAAATTTGAGAACCTAGGTCAAATTCTGGCCATATTAGAATCAGTAAGAAGTTTTGGCACTGATATCAATGAGGCTAAAATTTTATCCATTTTATTTTACAGTTGTTCTGTGCTCATAAAGTGCAAGGTATGTACTTTTTGCTATGGCTGCACATGAAAGAGTTATTTATGTACCTATTGAAAAAAGGTGTACAGTTTCTTAGTTAATATGCCAGAGGCTTTGTTGGTGGGATATGAGCTAAAGGAATAAATTTTTAAGAGACTACTGGCACAGGGATACTACAAGGGAAAATATGTATAGTTAGGACCAGATGTTAACCTGGAGTTTCAAAATTAATATTCTGTATTTAGGATGGCTATGGAAGCTGAAAGGCTCAAGCAAAATGCAAACCTTTCAAGGGAGATAAAAACTCAGGCCTCACAACTGAAAACTGGAAACTCTTCTCTCAGGAGAGGCTTTCTATCTGTGAAATGGAGATAACAACAGTCCCCTTTCCTTTATTTGTTAGTATCTTCTGGCCAGAGAGTATTAGTAAGAATGAATTTACATAGTCCACATTACATAGATTTGTTTGTGTGAATTAATAATAGTGCCAAGAAGAATTCACTGATATCAATCAAGACTGAAGCTCTCTTTATTTCCCAAAGGAAAATTAAAGTGACTATTTCTGAAGTACAGTAAATTGATCAGATGTTTTTTAGTATCTTACTGTGCTTCACCGTATTTTAATGAAAGAATAGGATATTTCTCATCACAGTGCCAAACTCATAGAATTTAGAGAAGTGCATTGCTGTTGTTATGGGAACAAAGGTCCAGCAGACTGCTTCAGTTGAATTATTTTGGAACAGAACTGTCTTTCATGCATTCTGCACATATGGGAAACCAGCCTGGCTCCAGCAAGGCCTGTTGCCAGGAACACAGGCTTCCCTAATGATGGTGTTTGTTCCTTTGACACACACTGTGTGATCTGTGTTCTTTCAGTCATTCCTTCTTCAGATTTCCCTTATTTCCTGTGTTTCTGCTTTAATTTCACATCCATTCCTGTGTTTTCTTTCCATAATATGGCCTCCAAAATTGGAGATTTTCTTGAAATGAAAACCGGTGCTGGATGTTGACAGAACAGGTATCTGTCCCTCTCCCTGTGGTGTGCATACACACAAGCACAGAATGAGAGGAAGAGGTAACTAAAATCACAATTCCTTACTAGGGAAAATTTTCATTATTAAAGAGACAGCCTTCTTATCTGCTTATGCTGATGGATCCCACGTTATCAGTTCTAGAAGATAAAAAACCCATTTATTAATATACCAGTACTAATCCACTAATACAAATATGAAACCAATGGTGCTCTTGGAAAAAAACCCAAATCCTTATACAAACTTTTCTGCCAAGCATGTCCTACCCTACAGTCAGTCAATTAAATTTTGTTCTGATTATGTAATTTTTATAACTTAGTATCTTTGTCTGAGATTGTGATTTTGACTTAATAACTGGTTTCTCTACCCAGGCAGAGCACTTCAGCTCCTTAGCTTGATCATGCTGTTGAATTAATCTATCATATTAAATGTGCTTGATTTCTGATTATACCAAAGTTTGAAAATTGCTGATGTCTTCTCTGCTCCCCACTCAGGCAGCACCTAAATGGAGTGGCCAGAATGTTAAAATTGAGTAGCAGTCAGAAGCTCCTAATGGACAATTCTTTTTTGTAAAGGAAAAGAGGCAGTTTCTCTTTAATTGTGACAGCAACGCTCTTTTCCTCAAATGCCAATGACTAACATTGGGAGGAGACCAAAAATAATGGGGCTACCATGCAGTAAATAACTGTGTGTGATATTACAGTTTTACAGAGCAAGAAATACTTTTCTTGTGCTTCACTAGGCTTTTGCTTTATGACACAATAAAGTCCTCTGGCAAATAAATGGCAGGACCTCAGCCCAAGGGAGTGGAGATGCTTCTCAGAAGAGTTTTTCAGGGCTTGTTTATTGCCTTATAAACTCAAAGCCAAATTAAGTTGCTATAATGTTACATTTTGCGTATGAATTATACTTCCCCTGTCTATCTGCAGTTATGCGTAATTCTTATTGCCTGGATTTCTTTCCCTTTTCTCTGTTCCCCTTCACATTTCTACCTGTATATATAATGCTAGGTGGGTCTCCTAGCCCAAAATGTATGGGAAATCTCACTACTGCAAACTCTAGGTATTTATGAGTCAGGTACCAAGATCCTAAGATGTCAAACGAAATCAGTGCATGCTGGATGTGTCTTAAGGGGTCTGAGCTGATATTTTATATCTGGAACAAGTTAGACCTTTGTGGACTTAAATATATGCTCTATGGAAAAAAAGAAAAGAATGGACGTTAGGAATCTCCAGTGCCTTTAGGGGCTCAGGCTTCAAATATGCTGCGAGAGTTGGGAACGCTGAACATGCCTTATTCATTCCTGACAAGGACTCATTTCAGCCACAGAAGACTCCCAGAATGAACAGTCAGCCTTGCTGCAAAGTTGTCTGTAGGGAAGCTAGAAACCAGGCTGGTGAACAAATGGAATGGGTCATTCAGATGTGTTCTCCCATCTGAATTTTGCAAATCCATGCAGATCTCTCTCCCTGTTACTGCCCCTGCCACTGCCTACAGGATACTTAACAAATGCAAGAAACAAGAAAGTAGACAGAATTATTTCAGACTGTCCATAAATGCAACAAGATGTAATGAGACCATATGATAATTTAGGCTGGGAGGAACCTGAGGAAGGTCTCCTGTCCCCTTCACCCCATTCAAGGCAGAGTCAGACCAGGGTGTTCAGGAGCATCTTGGTTGTCTCCAAGGATGCAGACTGCACAGCTTTATATGTACTTTGGCCCTTTTTTCTTTCACTATATGTCCTTTGCCTGCCATCCTCCTGCAATACATCACTGGAAGGAGTCTTGGTTCTGTCTTCTAGATAACTTATAGATATGGAAAGGCTGATATTAGGAGATGAAATTGAGCAAAGGGAAATTTAAGTCCACTTTCTTTATTTTTCTTTTTATCAGTAAGGGCTGTGAAGCTCTGGACCCCATTGCCAGATTAATTTAAAATTACAGAGAATATGATGTAAGAAATAATTTTTCATAGACACTAGAAAGGAGGAGACAATTTCTTTTGTCCTTCATATCATATGTTCCAATTAACATTTTAGGGAGCGTGGGCTGATGGAATTACAGCCTGTGAAGATTAGAAGCACTTCTTTATCCATGCCAGATCAATCCTTAATTTCTTCTGGTCAATAGTCTGCAATTATGTTAATGCTATTATTTATGAAGATTTTGTTAAGGGGACTCTTATGAACTGTGGAATACTGATCTTCATATTCTATTTTGTTAACAAATTCTTTGACATGAGATGAAATGCAAATGCTTTCATTCCATCTGCTACTCAGCTCTCCCTGTTTTGCTTCAATCTTCCATGCACTTATAGTTGAGACACAATGCTTATTTTTTCCATAGATGGTGACAATATATAGTAAATAAAGACAAAGTAGGTGATCCATGTATCATATTATGAATTATGTGCATTCATTGGCTTGTTTTATTGCATTTATGTTGAAGTGCTGCTAGCAAAGGGGCTCAGTGGCAAGCGAGTCACCCTGCCTTCTCCAGGTGTTTGTACCAGCTGAGCCCAATTGAGCATTAGGTAAAACAGGTGTGTGTGCACTACCTGGTGAGTGATAACCAGAGTCCTGTTGCTCCTCCTTTCCCTTTGTTCAGCTTAAACAAAGCTGCCTTTGAAAAAGGACTGAAGTGAACTTTGCCAGTGCTGGAGCCTGAGTGGAGGCTTGTAGGGGTTGTGAGGTTGTGCTCCTCAGTGGATCCATGGACTTTAGAGAGCTGAAGGCTTGGGCCTTGCTGAGGTACTTCTGGAGAGCCTGCGATGGGGTTGAAGACTGCTGAGCTTGACTGTCTGCTTTTTGCCTATGAAAAGAGGGATTCTTCTAAGAAGATGGGAAGTGTGGAGCAGGACTGTGCTGTCATTGCAGCTCGTGGCAGAACTCCCACCAAGTGCAAGAGCAACACCTGGGGTTATGCTGGGTAAGTGCTCACAGTGTTGTGTGACTGCTGATGAAGCTCAGCAGGGTTAATGGCACTTGAAAGTCATATGTCTGGTCAGCTCTTTAAAAGTGTCAAAATAGAAGCCAGTGAAATGGCCCCTGGGGATGCAAATTTGATCATACTTACAGGAGCTCTAATTTAACTGCAAGGCTTGAGTCTTGTCCCATGAGGGCAATGCAAAAATACTCATAGTGAAGACCAAGGGATCTGAGACTTTATTCATAAACAGTATTTCTCGTAGTAAAAACTTAAAAACTCAACCTCTAAGTCCTTCTGTGCTATCACACCCTTAAAAATAAACTAAACTGTGCAGGTTAAAAAGTCTCAGAAGTTTAAAGCTAATGTAGTTGTTATTTTGGGGTCTACTTATTATTTTGTGAGTGCCTGAAATTATCTCTGTACTGCAATTTTTGGCATAGTTCCATTTTCTATGGGTTGATGGTCAGGCTCTCATATGTGAATAACATGAAGTAGCAGTTTCTTTTATTGTAAATTTTTAAAACTTTATTCTTAATTAACTAGTAATTAAAAACATTGTGGTTGTTTTGCAAGACTGTTACGGTCAAGTATATTACAATTCCCATTCTTACCCCATGTCAGTTAGCAATTTAGCAATGAAAATGCTAATTAATTTACTACCCCTAGAGTATGTTGTCTTTCTACCACAGATCCATGTTTAAATGTTCCTTGGAGATTGGCCTTGTCAAAGAGCATAATTGAAGAATAGAGCTTGCTGTATTCTTTCTTGAAACCAGGCTGGGAAATATACTACATTTATATACCATATAAAGATTACTTTGCTTTAAGTGTTTTTCTGTCAAGTGGTGCAAAAAGATCTGCCTTATCAAAGCTGTGTCTTTTTTGGTTGTTTTTTATTTCCCCAGTAATTAGAGTTCCCACCCCGGATGGGACTGAACTGTGCTGAGTCCAAACTTGGTCTATAGGGATTTGAATGTTAATGTTCTGTAATGGCATGTTTAGAAGTATGTGAGATGGATTTTTTTTTTTTCCCCCTCCACTGAGCCCAAAGCAGAGTTGAAGAACAAATGTAGTTCTCCTTCCAGTGTTTTAGGGCCTGTGTCTCGGTTGGTAGAGAGTGGCTGTCATTTTTAAGCGGTAGTTTTTAGTGTAAAATACAGAGACCTACTTGTTACACTTCTCCCACGTGCTTTAACCTTTATCTGTTATACAACCTAATGCCCTTTTTTAACCATTGCTCTTAACAATTAAACCTTTCAGTTATTGCATTTGAATGACTGATCATGATCAAGTGCAATGAGGGAAGCTCAGTATGTTAGCACAGCTGCTATTAAATATATTTAACTTTTAGATGCAGGGAGTCAGAAATCCATGGCTGATCCCTTTGTTTTCACCTCAGTGAATCCTAAAGATCAGCGTTTGCAGTGAATACGTGTTAATCCACTGCTGCCAGCTGGTAAAGCACCCATGAATAATGGGAGATTATAAGCAACTCGCCCTTTTCCCGAGAGCATTTATCTATGCTCATTCAGAGGCAGTGCCAGTTAGGGCTGGCACAGTTGTCCTTCGTAATGAAACTCTTGACCTAGGAAAACTATCCAGAGAGCTTTAGAAAGATGATCCCTGATAGTATGCAAGTCATTGTAGCTTTCTGCAATTTCTTTGTGTGACTGCTCTAGCTCTGACTTCCCAATCATAAATTCATACAAGCAGCTGTATGGCCGACGAGATTACCTGATGTCTGCCTAATGCCCTGTGTACTTAGTGTTTTGTACAGCAGGGCTCTAGGAATCGTAGCACATCAGCTTCAGAGGTTGCTCAGCCTCTGAAGTCTGTTTACTCTCCCTCCATCACATTAGCACTGAAGCGTAATTAGTCATACTGTATGCACACCTATCCAGCTCGTGGGAGACTGCCATGCTGTCACGGGAGATTAGCAGCTGGTTAACAGACTGTTTAGTTAACTAATGCACAAAGGGGAAAACAGAGCTCTTTGTTATGAGGAAGGGGAATTTCACGTCCCTTATTAATATAGTAAAATGGTGTATTGATAATGACAAACTGTGAGGGCTAATATGCAGGAAATAATAGGCATAAGCAAAGGCCATTAAGAGTAATGACAATCTAACTAGTGTTTTAAACAGTTGTTTCTAAATATGCATATAAAGTAGGGGATTCATTTAATAGATATTTATAATTTTTCATTGAACACCATTATGTACCTCCTTCCTCCCTCTGCCCCTCCAGGTTTAATATAATCCTGCTCTAGAAAAGATCTAAGCACACACATGCAGAGTAAGAATAAATATTGATGTGAAAATATTTTTTGTTAAATATTGTGCCATATTAATGAAATGTAACTCTGTTCGGTATCTTGGCTGTTGGTTGCAGAAATGGGAATTTGAGTATTTAGTTGTTAAGAAATTGCAAAGTTGTAACAATGTGTTGCATGAAAATGGAATCTGGCATTATAGGAAAGTTGACACTTCTGTATAACAAGAAATAAATTCTTCTCTGCTGCAGTTAGTAGGGGTTTCCTATTGCTAGGATTTTCTCCAAGGAGACCAATCTCAACATTGTAGTACTGAAATGCAAACTGACTAGAGGCATCTATTGTGTCATGAGGTGAACAGCTACAAAACCAGTAGTTCATGCTGAAGCATGTGCTCTAGAGGAACAACGTAGGGAAACATTGTCTTCTCAGTTTCTTAATTCAAATATGAGAGTTTACTTTCGGTTAGATTTAGTAATCTTTAGCTGTTGCTTTCCTTGTAGCTCCAACTACCAAAAATAGAGGAAAAAGATGGTGGTGCAATGTAGGTATTCTGAGAGGAAAAAAAAGTTAGAGAAGTACAATTTGTATAGTTTCCCAGACATTTCTAAAACTATTCAAGCCAAAGGTTTGTCAGTATTTTATGCTGACTTTTTTTCATTAGCATTTCTATTCCTGTTCACTTGTCTGCAAGGATTAAGCTTTTCAGAGAAAGTGTTGTATGGCTGAAATAGTTTGCTGATGCTTGTGACATTTAGTCATTCCTCCATTTACTGCAGCAGTATCTCGTTCATTTAATAACCATCAGTTTTGGACTATCTAATTTGTGATTGCATGACTGTAAATGTATTTGAATTATCAAGAAGCTATTGGCAAAATTTTCCCCTTAAAGGATAAGCAAATTCACAGGGCTCTTGGTTTCTGTGAAGTCCAGCTTTCAGTAAGCGGTAGGAGTAGGTTTTTTTGTGCAACAGAAATATTGCTTACTGCAGTACTCCTGCTTATACTGTTCAGGACATGTGCTGTCATTTGAAATACAAATGTACTCACACTTTGATATACTTGCTGTACTTTTTTCTCCTTTATCAAAATGGTTTGACAGAACTTTGATGAGATTGTTTGACAGGATAGTGCTATTCTTTTGATGTACAGTGCTTTACTGAGATTATGGCTGTGCTTGTATTCTGATATATTTATCTTTGAAATAAGTTTGTAAGACATTCTTAAGCGAGAAAATGCTGATAAGATCACAACAGTGAAGCATTTTGGTAAATTGATGGTATTTTTTACAATTAAGCATAATCATGGTCCATCAGTCCTTTGGACTAAGAAAAGGTATAAACTGGGAAACAGTACATGAAAAGGAAACCGAAAAAGATACAGATCTCAGCTATATTTAAGCACTGGTCTAGAGTTAATCACATTAATAGCTCCAGGAAGCCATCTGAGGACCTCATACAATGAACAGGCCTATATGTCACCTAACCAGTAGCAGCCTTATGAGGTACTTCCTATTTCATTGAAGGGTCACTATAGTGGCAAGCTAGGCTTTGAAAGCTGGTAATTCAAATAAACCAAAACTGATGGGTCGTACAGAACAGTTGTGTTTATTCCTCATCCACTGTTTGTGGAGGACAGTGCAGAATGAACACATGTATTTTATGTAAGCAATGTACTAATTTTAGGGCTGATGAAAGTGCGTGTCCAGTTTGTCCTTTGGGAGAAGCTTCTGAAGGTTGCAGTGCTTGGCTGTTATTTTTGCCTCTATGTTCACTTTGGTAATGAACACAGCAGGAGCTTTGATAAAGCTGACAGGAAAAAAGGGAAAGTCACAGATCAGGAAAATGCTTGTTAAAGAATTTCTGGAGAATCTGAGCATATTCAAATCAACAGACAGATGAAATTTAACATGGTGTGCTCAGTGAACTGGTTAATTGGATCCATTTTCAGTTAATTTGGAGAACTCATAGAGGACAGGTGAGGTTTCAAAAGGACAAATATACTTGCAGGAAAGAAAAAGGGGACATGGGAATCATGGCCCAGTGAGTTTAATTACCAGACCTTAATTGTTCTAGAAAATCTACTAAATAGGGATGCAAGTTTTGCCAGTATCTGGAGAGAAGAAAATAGTTGTTGAGAGCTGTAAAACTTTAGGCTTAAGGAAGATAAATTCTACATTTAGAGGCTTGTTGTAAGCTTATACCGACATTTGAATTTTGCAGTAAAAATCCTTCTTGCCTCCCTATCTCTGAAGTCATACATGGGAATCTTCAGTCCCCTGGGTCAGATGCTACTTGCTGTGAATAAATAGCATTAATATCGTATTACAAGCCTTTACAAATTATGGAGTTTGTTTTAGTTGGCTGATTATGCAAATTGAACTAAATCTGTGTATATTGAAAAATACCTGGGTTACCTGAGCCATGGAAAGGAATTAGATCCTGGCAGGGTTTTGGGACGACCTACTCAAATACTGCTGTGGAAAGACCAAGAACTAGCAGTTACCACTGTTATTAACTAAGCAGAAGAGTAAATTAGTGTGCACTGGAGACATTTTCATAGAATGTGAATTGCAGAGAATTCCAAATAGTGGAGGGTAAGGGTCTAAAGGCAGAAAAGAGAAACAGCAGAAACCTTAATAGTGCGTTATGGCAAATAAGACCAGGCAAGACAACGAGACTGAAAACCACAACAAATGCTATCATGTTGTCGTAGTTTCTGAGCACCAGGCCAGAATGTGTAGCAAGGACAAAGGAGATGATGTTCTCAGTGCCAGAGCATTTCTGCACTCTCATCTGTCGCTCTGATAAAGGTGATGAACAAACTGCCAGCCTGAATGCAATTAATCTGCACCTATGTTAATTCCTTTTAATTGGGGCACAACTCCCTGTGCTAGAAATAGTGATGTCAGCACTGAAGGAAGAGCCCTAGGCACTGGAACAGATAGGAAAATGAGCAATTCGTTTTCGCCCCAAAGCATGAAATAAAACGACGTCTTAGAAAACACTGTGACAGATCTGAGATTGAAGAGGCTATGTTGGCCATTTTCAGCAAGAGAGTATGTAAAATAAACTTAAGGATAAAGAATAGATTGGAAGATATGCAAGAAGTTGCAATTGTCGCAGCAGAAAAAAGTCTTTAACCATTAGGTTTAAAAAAAGTCATGCATTTTGCCTTGTGAGAAGAAGGGAACTGAAGAAGAGTTGGAGCATAAAAGGGTAATGGTGAAGTTTTCAACTGATGGTACTGTGATGAAAGATAATAGATGAAAGAACCCAGCTGTCCCATAATTTATGCCCCTAGGAAAGTTCTTGTGCCTTCAGGCAGATAAAAAGAGGAGCTTGACTGTCTGTATTATGAAGGCAGTGAATTTGACTTCTCATAGGACTAATGTTAAAAAAAACTTTCTCTGAAAATGAGAGAGCTGACTCAGACAGAAGGTTATGTTTTTTTAATCCACTTTCTCAAAAGTGCTGGCATTTATGCATTTACAAGATTATTGCAGTACTTCTGTTTATTATTAGATGTCAGCAATATACAAAAGTCGCAATTTCTAAAGTGTTTTCCATGAGATGGGCTATTCCTGATATAAAGACCTTTTGAGATAAATAGTTTTATTTGAAAAACTTGATACTTGCTGATAATTCTGGCTGAGTATGTACCTCATGGGGTTGTTTGGCTGTTAGGCTGCTTAATTATCTTATTGACTGTAAACTTAGAAATAATTATTTAACTGTTTTCCAGTTGTTCTTAGCCTAAGGGCAGACCATGGACCCTGTGTTGCTTGGAACTGTTGCAAAGTAAGATTTGAAACAGTGAGAGTGTTTATCTGCTGCTTCATTGCTCCCCTGCCGTACTTTAGTGATAGCTCAGAGCTGTTGGGGGGTGTGGGGAGCCAATGTTTTACAAGGTGATTTAGGTGCAAAAACTCTTGAAGGGTGTATTTGGCACAGAATCTAAAAGACACAGCACAGATGAGAGGAAATTGAAAGCTGGGGAGTTCAAGTGTAAGTCTTCAATGAAGAATGGTGTAAACTTCAGTAAAGTTTTCAAAACAGCTTAATCTTGTTTGGGGTCTAAATACCCATGTGCTCATAACTCTACGTATAGGGTCCCTGTGTGATCAGAAATGAATATACAATACAAGACACATCCCTGAAGTAGGAGAGATTACTACCCAGGTCTCTATAGAAGAAGCTAGACAGCATGATGCTGTGAAATATACTACATGAAAAACAGCACAAATTGTCCATTTCAATCATTAAGCTTAGTGATGAGCTATGTTCTTAAAATTTGACAAATAATTGAAAGAGGTGAATGTGCAGTGCTGCAGGCAAGTATGTGTGTTCCTATTACAGATAATAGCAGGTACATCCTGGATCTGCTGATGTATAGTCTTGAAATGGAAGGTTTTTGAATAACATTACCTGAGTTACATAACCTTATAACATGTGCACAAACAGCAGCACCGTGGGTTGTGTGCTTGTGAAGGTTGCCACGGGCCCAGGGATTGAGGCAGTGCGGTGACACCGGCTCCTCGCAGGAGCACCTGTCTGCTGCCCTGAAGGAATCCCCCTCTCCACCTCCTGACATTCTGGGGGCTATGCCTCTCTGAATAACATATAGGGCTTTAGAGCAAGGCTTGATTAATTTAGACTGAAGTGGCATTTCTGGATGTCCTTCAGATACTGTTTCATTGCTGAGTGAAATGACTTGGGTTGAAGAGCAGGTAGGAGGCATTTTATGACATGCATACCTCTACTAAAGAAGATTACATTATCTGCTTCCTGTTTCTAATGGACTGTACAATATATCTAAGTAACCTGGATGGCATTTAATTAGATTTTTGTGAATAAAATGCAAATGAAATTATATAGCTGAGAGATTTGAAAGTTCTTAGCCAAAATGTTTGTCTCTGAGGTTCCATATTTAAAGATTTCTACAGGAAACCTTAAACTTTCCATGCTGGAAACACTGAAGTGTGTCTTGAAAGCAAAAGTCTCTATCGATATAGACCAGCGTAGAAAAATACATTACCTCACTCAGAACTGGAAAACTCTTGAGGATGGAAGGATCTGCATGAGCCTGCTAGATGAGAAAGCCTGCAGAGGAGAATACTGCTGAAAGAATTTTGAAAGTACTGCTGTTTAAATAGGAGAGTGTTATCACTTGTTTATGTATGTTGGAGGGGAAAAAAAAAGGACTATAAATAATATCTTTAATTCTCCCATACTCAAATGTCCTGTTGTGCATGTATGCTACCAGTAAATTGATGATACTGCCATAATAGGCAAGGTTTCTAAACATCTATAGTCAATAACGAAAATGTATGCTGAGCTGCTGGTTGCATGTCAGAAAATTTGTTGCTACTTTGAACTAGCTATGAAAGTAGACAGAGATTTGGTTTTAAATCTGTTTCATAATTTATGACCTTTTCTGAGAAGGGAAGAAGAAATCTCTGGGATAAAGAAAAACAGAGTTAAAAAATTCTGTAAAAAGTATGAAAATCATGGTGTCTTTAATGATTGTAAAAATTTTCATGGTTTAAATCCTCTTTCTTGCTAAGCTTTATCTCCCACACACAAACTCCTCCTGGGGTTCTGCACTCCCAGTTGACTCTGCAATGCAGCACTTGGAGGTCTCCAGGCAGAGGAGGCAGCTGTCTGTCAGGTAGACCGATGTTAAAAGCAAGGAGATGCAGAAGATGAAACACAGGATTGATATGCTTATAGTAAAAGCTGTAGCCAAGCTCACGATTTTGAATTTTGTAAGACGATAAGGAAGTGGGGAACTGCCTCTGGCGAAGTAGCTTGAGTGTCTGTGCTGGTTGTGGTGTTACATGTACAATGTCTAAAAATCAACCAGCACCTCAGAAAGCAGGAGGTTAACAATATACTTGTATGTGTTTTCTACAATATTTTTTATGAATGTGTTGGTAGCCACAACTCCCTGTGAATATCCCTGTGGGTAACAGAGGCAGCTACTGGTGGAATAATAAGGAGCAGGAGGAAAATCCTCCTTAACTGTTGGTTGTGACTGATTTCCAAAAGAGCCATCAATGGCTGACCCTTCCAGTAGCTAGTGGCTGGGCTGAGCCTAAGGAGTCAACTCGAGGTATCTATGGTGTTTGGTTTCAGAAGGTTGCCTTGGAAATTTGAATTTAAATGTGAAATCTAACCCTTCAGTCTTCCTGAGAGTCTTAGAGGGAAGCTGAGTGCACAGCCTGGTGGGATGTGGTGGTTTGAGCTTTTGTTCTAGAAGAGCTAGAGGAAGGGCACCCAAAGGTGGGAAGAATTCCTACTGGTAAGTCTAACTTAGGTTGTGTTTAAATTTATTTTACTTGTGGTGTTTTGTTTACTTGCAACTTGCAGCAGCAAGGGTAATTATTGTCTTGCAGAATGAATGTTTGCTGTTTTGTTACCAAGCATGCTTTTTGTTATATAGACCTAGTGAGTTCATTTGAAATGGAAAGTCTCAGGGTTTTCTGCTCCCATGGATGCATTGCGTCAAGAAAAAAAGCAGATGTGTCCAGTCTGTGTGAAGCAGACTGTGAAAGGGACAGTGTACTAACTGGTGGGCAGATTTCTTTTTCCTGGGTGGGAATTCCCTCCAGCTGGCTGAAATCAGTGCTCTATCTTCAAAGAACAGATGGTAGAGAGACATCCCATGGTGTGGATACAGCCAGAGTAATTGCAGTCTCTTTTTACAATGTAACAGAGCTTCTAGAATGAAAGAATATACAAAACCTTTTGAGTTGCTTTTTGGTGGCAGGAGCTGTCCACATGAGATGTTTGTCTTGCTCCCAAAATGAAGAGGATTGAAAAGTGACTCTCCTAACAGTCTGTCTACTTGGATTCAGGAAAATGTTTCCTTTCCCCCAGTAATCAGAAGTTGGTGTACATTGCAACAATAAATGCTGTTCCCTTGATTTCTCTTCGTCAAAGGCACTTCATCCTGCTCTACAAATTGCCACTTTTCAGTAAAATGCTGCTCTGCACTGGAAGGGGAGAGGAGGGTCAAGCCTGTTGATACGCTGCTGTTGCAGGGGGGCCCTCAATACAGGTACTCTTTTCTGCAACCCAGCTTGCTTGGGAAGTGCTCCTTACGTCCCAGGGTGGGGTGGCACCCACAGTCAGAGGAACAGAAGAAATGTGATTCAGTCATGTGCACAGGATCTTCATTCAGGCAAACACCTTGACCGCTCTGAGAAGGGAGCTGAAGCTTGAGGGACTGTAAGAGAATTTCACATAAGTAACTGACTTGGCAAATCGAACTGAATCCCTTCTGAGCTGTTCTGTTCCTATTCAGAAAGAGGTCTCTCAATACCTGCTAATTGGTACAAACCCTACAAAGTGAGGTGAAATCACACCCTGGAACTTGAACAAGTCAGAGTGAAATAGTTCACTGCTGGTGTTCCTGTATTCCTCTCAAGGTAAACATATGAGTTAAATTCTTAGCACAATAAAATTATAGGGCATTCCACTCCAGGACAGAGCTATATGAGTCCTGGCAGGGCAATCACAGAGGCTGAATTTCTAAAGGAAAGCCCCCTATGTGATTCCTGGCAGGACAATCACAGTGTTTGAAATCTCCAGCCGTGAAAAACTGCATAATACAAAACTATCAAAACAAATGATATTCCCAGCACAAAAAACATAAAGGGGGCACAGAGGCTTAAATTGTATTAGTAAAACCTTGCTGTAATTGGCCTTTGGCATGAAAGAAAGAAGCTGCCATTCAGTTCTTTGGCAAGGGCAAAATTTTTAAGTTGAATTACTGAGAATAATAACCTTCCTTTCTAGGATTAAACTGCAGATTAGAGGATTGCCCATTTAGAAGTTTACTTGAAAAGGATATTTCTGAGTACGTCTGAACTCCCTGATAAAAATAAGGGTGTCTCAGCAGAGGATATGGGAAAAGAGAGACAAAAGGCTGGTATCCATTTCCTCAGGAGCTTACTGGGAGATACTGATGTGACCTCATAAATTGCCAACATGGCATTTTGGTTGCGTGCTAGGTCCAAGTCTGTCAGAATGATGCTTACAGTCAGAAAAAGAAATTGTATAAGAACAAAACTACTGACGTGCCCACCTGGAGCTCAAAGAAAAAGCTTGTGTAGGAAGTGACCTGACAGTTGTTTAACTTGATTAAAAGCTTTCTGTTCTCTCTTTCCTTAAGTGAGGTGCCAGCAAAATTGCAGGAAGACACCTCCTTGCTAATGACGTGTCACCATGACATAGTAATCCTTGTCAATCCCTGTTTTAGTAACTGTGATGAAACCTGGTAGCTGTATGAGATCTTGTTCTTGTCCATGTTTGTGACTCATCTGTGTGCTGTAACTCTCTTTCACCACAAACTCAGTCTGTGGAATCGCTTTTGCAGTGCTTGGTAGTACTGCACCCATAAAGACACTCATCTGTGAGTAAAGAGTTTGTGCTGCAAGAAGCATGAGGAAATGTTTAAAATGTGAACAAGGGGGCTAGTGGAGTTAGGCAGGCTTGTCTGAGAATGTTGCTTGTGTACTTCACACCCTTTACCCATGTGGGACTGCTGCTGTGAGAACTGTACATGCTACAGCTTGTGCATGACTCTGCTTGGTAGTAGCACAGGCTGATTGTGACTGGGTGCTTTCCCTGTCGCTTGTGGTTCTTTGCCTGCTTGTTGTATCCCGGGATGTGTGACTGCAGATCTTATTTATGTGCATGACTCAACAGCATAGGCCCCAGCTTGATTGGTATCAAATACAGCATAAGTAGGGAGGAATGGTCAAGAACTGTTTCTGTTTCATGAAACAATGGATTCCTAATGAGTATGACACTTGCAGGGAGAGAGCTCAAATGGATCAGCTTGCAGCAAAAAGACTTTAAATACTTTCATTAAGCCTAGAAGTCACCATCCTTGCTATTTTTCTGAAGGCAGGCAGGTCAG
Organism: Eulacestoma nigropectus; assembly: GCA_013397775.1. NCBI lineage: Eukaryota > Metazoa > Chordata > Aves > Passeriformes > Eulacestoma > Eulacestoma nigropectus. The sequence continues at coordinate 1,440,633 of VZTE01004966.1, read as the reverse complement.
TAGAATGAGCAGACATATTGTATGGAGACCTTCTGACCTCAGTTCAGGAGCATCGGGTCTTCCAAACCAGATCTTTTTTTTTTTTCCAGGAGACAGTCAAAATAAGACTTTACTTATAGCTTAATGAGAGTTAAATTTGTACTGCTCCTTGATGCCCTTAAGGTTCACAGGCAGTAATTGCATGTCCTTTCATATGTAGTGGGTGAATGAATAATGAATGCTGGTGTTCCATGACAAAGAATAGAATGATGTTGCCTTAAAGCAAAATTAAGACTGCATTACACCTGCCTCAGGCTCTCTAGGCAGAGAGGGAGGCTGCAGGGTTTTTCAACTCTAGAGATGAGGAAGTGTCATTTTAGAAAGCACTGGTAGGCCTGGAGCCATCTAACAGGTTTGAGTGAAACTTCCATGTGCTGCCAGATGAAGAAATGAAGTAATCAATCCAGAAGTGTCTGCTTCTATAATTTCAGAATTGCACCAGCTGCCTGAGATTAAATCCTCATAATCTCCTCACTACAGGGCTGATTTATTTTTTTCATCATGAACCCTTTACACTGGAGAAAGATTTGCACTGTACATTAGGGAAAGTTTTCACTTGGAAGATATTCTTGCTATGTTCATTCTCAAAAGTGGCTAATGTGGGGGACTTTACTGGGAGTATTTTCAAAAATGCTTAATTTTTCTTTTTATCCAAAAGAGAATTATCAGATGTATAAGCAAAACTAAGAAGGATGATAATCTCTAGTAGGTGCACTACAAGGTGCTATTGCTACCTAATTCCTAATTCTCTGCGTGTTTCAAGACAATGATAGTCAACTCCTGTATCTTGCTTTCTCCCAGCAAAGGGTCTGGGTGGCTTTATGCCCAGGGAGAGGACAGATCTCTTTCGCACCAAATGCCTCCTCCCTCATGTCATACTGAGTGAAGCTTGTAGCAGAATTAGAGGCAGTATCCTTACAAAGACTGCTTGTAGTTGACCCATTTTCTATCCCTCTCCACCCTGCCTGTGAAGCTGTTGACTCATGGGAGAACAGCATTCTTGCCCTTCCCCAGAAGTGGTGTTTTTTTTTTTTTTTTTTTTTTTTATGTT
>VZTE01004966.1:1385960-1439497 GCA_013397775.1 Eulacestoma nigropectus | reverse complement strand
TTTTTTTTTTTTTTATGCTGGAGAAACTTTCTACTGTAAGTAAAAGACACTAAGGTCTTTTTAGAGGTTTTCGTTTTGTTTCGGTTTTTTGTTTCTTTCAGTTTCAACAGCAAAGGATAACGATAGATGCATCCAAAACTTTCAGTGTAGCTTTAATTTGCTGTTTAAGCAAAAAAGAAAATGAGGAATTAACTGTGAGGGAAATAAAAAAGGCAAAGACATGATGAGGGAAATAGAGTAGATGAGAGATCTTAATTGTCTTCTCCTTATTCCTTTTCTGTTACCTATATAAAGTTTGTGAGTGATACTGAGCTATGAAAGTGGTTCCCATCTACCTTGTGGTTTTCTTTTTTTTAGTACCTGTGGTCAGCTGGCTCACCCTCTGGAGTGACTTTTTGGTAAATTGGACAGGGTCAGGTGGAGAGGCTGCTGCCTCCCTAGTTTGCTTGATGTAGAGCTGAGCTTGTGCTAGCAATGAAATATGTAATTGGCAATGGAGTGGAACATCTTATCAGATTCTGTGAATTGCAGTAATGGTCCAATTGGTCCAGTGAGAGGAACAGAATGCATTTCATTTCTGCAACTGGTTTTGTTGGTAGTTTTTCCCAGATCTTACAGCTTGATACACTGCTTAAACAGACTATGTAGTCTGTCATGGTGTCAAATGAGGGCAAAGCCCTAAAAAGTAACCAGCCAGAAAACTAAATGAAGAACATACATTGTTGGATGAACAAATGGCATATTGGTGGAGTGTTGCTAGAAGGAAATCTGGAAGACATTAGGCTGTGATGCAGAAACATAGTTTCTGTCTTTTGGTGAATATTTGGCATCTCTTCAGTCCATCCCACTGCCTCCATCTTAACCAGCTGCATGAGAACTCCCTGTGGGTAGCAGAAGGTCACCAGCAGTATTGTGGTGCTCTCAGAATGAGAGCTGAATGAATATAATCAGCTGTAATTGTAGCATTGGGCTGCTTCGTGTATGGGAGTACTCTTGTATAGTAGGAGAGATTGCCTGAAACATGGAATGGAGATAACACTAATGCCTAGTGGTGATTGCCTTTCACTTGTCTTTTGAAGTGCTCCTTGATGCAGGAGAACAGTTTCTTAGTGTAATTCAAAGCAAGCAACATAATTAGAGTGCTTGGTGTTTTGCTTGAAGGGTCTGAGTGAAACATGACATTGCTCTGCCTGAGTGCAGACTTCTGTGCAGGTGGTGGCACTGTGCAACTTTTTTGTGTGTTAGTTTTGTTTGAGTTGCTTTTTGTTGTTTGTTTGTTTTTTAAGTACAGGGGAATCCAGTGTTTTATAACAGACTTCATTCAGTAGATGAGCTCTGAGGAAGACAACTGTGTGTAGTGTTGTTGAGATAGAGCTAACCACATGGCCTATCTCTGTGGTTGTGGCAAAGCAGAACTATTTATTCTTAAGCTGTTTAAGAGAAAATGTTGCTCATAACCAATTCCAGCATTTTCCTTAGTAGCTTGTCTTATTGTCTGTTTGTTGTGGTGGTGACAAGTTCCCAGGACTTAAACTCAACTTTCTCTAGTGCTTTTAAGACCTCTGTTTCTTTTTCAAATCTTGCGGTTAATGGCTGAAGTAGCTTTAATATTCTTTAGAGCATCATCTGATGTATTCATACAATGTGCTTGTTTCTGTTTGGTTGTCTTATTATCATAGATGATTTTATTAATCAAATGTCAGTTCAGTTGTTACCATAAACTTTCCCATTAAAACCCTCCAGGAACATAAAGGCCTCCGAGATGCATCCCCTTCTTGAATTCACCCACCTTCCTCTAAGTAAATTTGCTTGTAGAGATTATTTTCTGTGGAAACCCTTTTCTCCAAAGAAAGGCTACCTAGCAGATTCAGGTCCTCAGTGAGAAGGTAAGGTGGGTAAATAGCTACCAGTCCTGGACCAAGACTGTATGTGACAGTTTTGTGTCTGTTGCATCCTGTTTTAGGAAAATGGAGACTTTCTGAGGGTTCAGAAAATTCCCAGTTTCAAATGTACCTTATCAGTCTATATGACCACTAACTCTCTCTGTTACATTGATAACTGGATGCTGGTTGTTGCTTGCTTGTGTATGAATCTCTTTGAAGCAAATAACTTGATCTCTGCATTTTCTGTGATCTTCTGCCTTTAACCTTGTTCTTGCATTGTGTTCCTTACATGCAGAAGCAAGGGGCTCTTTATGTTCCTAATGGAAAAACAACTTTTTAGTCAGAATTTAAGGATTATGAAAATTAATAGTTTTTGCAGTGAACTCAGTTCCTGTCTCTGCCAGCAGTATCCTCTCCTTACTAAGCTGTCCCTATTTTGTCACCAGAAATTGTTTTCTCAGAGTTCAGTTTCAGTAGGAAATTAGCTGTATGAGGAAGACACAAGGGTTATAAAAGGTTTAGGAAACCCCTGCTGATCTACCCCCATTATAGCCACTGGTTATGTGCCTAGTTATGTGGAGAACCAGGTTCATCTCTGTCCTGTTGCTAGGTTATTCTGTGACCTTGAGTAAGTCAGCTCAACTCTTTGGTTTTTGTCCCCTATCAGAGGTGAAAAAAATCCACCAAATAAAACTCCTGCCTCAGTAGTGGCCCTTATCAGTCTCTGGCTGTAAGTGCATAGGCTCTGAAGCGTTTCCTGTAACAACAGTATCTAAACTAATACAACCTTTTGAAAATCATCCCTCAAGAGAAAGCATACATTTAAAAAGTACCTACTTTTCTCTTTTACCTACTATCTTTAGAGAGAGATGAATGTTACCTCTAGTGTTTTGAGAAATATTTTTGAGAACCCAAAATTTGAGATTTATAAGCCTTGTTGCTATAACAATTAGCTAGGCCAGGGTGTGCATTAGTAGGCTGCCGGTGCTGGTCTTCGATGGATGGAGGCACTCAACCTTCTGCTTTGGTCCTCAGAATACCTTCGAAAGTGTGTGCCAATAGCCTATTGATGCACAGCCTGTTGTGACTTATTGTTATGTTCAATGCACAGACGATTATTACAAAGGTAGGTTATTTGTTAGCATGATTTGCCAGACTGCTGCATGAAGAATTTTAACAGCATCCACTAAACTCCCTAAAGTATAGTTCAGAATGAATAAAATTCTGCTTGATGATGTTTACAAGAGTCTCTGTAGCCACGGCTGATGAGTCATAGAAAACAGCATATTCCTTTGACTCTTGACTGTGTGTGACATGCAAAATTATTAGCTGTACTTTACAATGGACAAATTGGTTGCTTTTATTTTAATCTGTGTCCTGATTCAGATGTTTTCATTTTGTAAGGAAAATAAAGACACACTTAGCCTCTCTGGCTGCTGTCTTGCAGCTGTAGCACCTCAGAGCTTGCCAGCTGAATAAATTACCCTCCTGGTTTTTTTCTTGACCTGTTGTTTCCTCTTCTCCCTCTTATGAACTTTTGCGGTGACCATTACTACCAAAGTCTCATTAGATCCTCTCTTCCTTTGTTTATTGGGTGTTCAGTCATTTCCCGCTGTATCTACTCTTCAAATGACTGGTTCATTTGCTTTTCACTCTTCTCATAATGGCATGCAGAGCTTTCATGACAGCTGAGTATCTCTGGGGCCTTATTCCAGCTTGAACATTAAGTCATGAAAACAATACTTTTGTGCATGTCTGAAAAGGATATGATGTGCAGTAGCTTTGCTGTAGTAGCTTACCTTATCCAGCACAGCGTTTCCATGTAAAACAAACAAAATAACTTTAAATTATAACACCAGAAACCTTCAAGTTAATTGGAAGTTTCTTTGTTTTTCTTTAAGACTGACTGAGTGTTGATAGTCCAATACATTAGAAACTGGCTTGGACATGGTTTATGTTTTGGGGTTACTGGTCAAGAATGCAAATATGTGCCTTCGAATTTTTGCTGTCCCATCTCTAAGCATTCAGAATTCAGCTGAAGGGAGTATATTAAAGGCAAATGTTTCAGCATTAAAATCTCTGAAACCCAAATGCTAAGATTTTTTTTTCCCATCCCAGCTCTGTTCCAGATTACCTAAATAAACTGCACTCTGCTGAATCGGCAATTTCTGTTAAGCACCTAGAAGATGATTAATGTGTTATGAATAATGTCATGACAGTTGGCTGAAGGGCGTCTCTTCCTCATGAATAACAAGAGTGTGGTAATGTGCCAGAATCAAGAATATTAACTTCATAGCAAGCTTTGTCAATGTTAACTCACTGAAAGTAGGCAATACGTCTGACTTGCTAGCTTCCAGCTTTTAATTAAGGCAATTAAACAAAATGTGATCTATCCTTTTTCCATTTATTTATAGATTTAATTACCAATAGTTAATTAGGCTACAATTCTATAAATATAAACTACTGACCTCGTCGTTCCGAGTGGGAATTATATTTTAGCTTAGGATCGATTCTTGGTAAATAAAGTAATTTTTCAGTGTTGCTCTATAGCTTGTGCTTTGCAATATCATGGAACCAAACTCTTAATCTTCCTCAGTGTGTCCTCAATGTTAGTGAATATAGTTATATTTTTTTAGGTATTTATAATTCCTCAGTGTTGTGGTTTAACCCTGGCCAGCAACTAAGCACCTCACAGCTGTTCATTCCTTCCCCCCTGGTGGGATGGGGAGAGAATCAGAAGGTTAATAGTGAGAACTTGTGGGTTGAGATAAAGACAGTTTAATAGGTAAAGCAAAAGCCTGGGATTTTTAGAATAGATTAGATTTGCAATATCCAGCCTGTGGTGTGTGCCCACCACTGGTCTACCTGTAGTTGCATGCCTGTAAGGATAGGTTCCTTTAAATATGCTTTTAAAACCTGGTATGTTATTAAATTAAGGGTTATACCTATACTTAAACATATTTGAGCAGGAAGAGCAGCACTGATGAATATGTATCTTGTTATGAGTAGGTGTAATAGGTGAAAGAGGTATTTAAGGACAGCTTTAAGTTTTTGGCTGTGGATGGGATGTATTGCAGCCTGTCTCCTGTTAAACTCTTTGAGGCTTTGTCCAGGAAGACAAAGTGTGGTGTGACATTGTCATGTCTCCAAAGACTGCTGTAGTTTACACTCTGGTGTAACTGCCCCTAGGGCACTTTATGACCACTCAGAGAATTAAGAATATAACTTAATTGGGGAAAAAGGAAAACCAGGCAAGAGAGATGATTTAGGGCACTGTGGTGCTTGCCCTGTAGTTCAGCCCAGAAAGCTTTATTTTAAAAGAAAAAAAAAATAACAAAAGGATGACACAGTATTCCATACAAAATCTGAATATGTTTTGCAGAATGAGCTATATCAGTACAGCTATATACTTTATCCTAATGCATCTGACTCTCCCAATGACCTTTGGAAATTCTTCATGCATATTTAAAGACAATTTTAGAAGCATTTAGTGTTAAGTTTTAGTGTGAAAAAAAAAAAAAATTCTACCGACTTCTGTGGGGCCATGAAAATAAAATCAATATTCAATGTAGTTAAACACCTGTCCTTTAGTAAGCTTACTAAAATACACTTTCCTTCTGAGCCACAGATGTACTTACTTAGACTTAATTCTCACCTTCTACTAATCTGCTGTGTCTGCTTCCCCACAATGAAGATAAGGAGCGATCTATAGCCTTTCTAAATTTCTGTGGGAAACAGTGATTGGAATCTTATCCTTTGTACAGCTTTTAGGATAATACTAGAGTTTGGGAAAGTGTTTTATAATGAAGTGTATTTTCTTCCCGTTATTAGGAATTTAATTAAATTATTTCTTAGAGTTCAATGGCTCCTAAAACTGTATATAAAATATCATTGATTTTAGATTTTCATAATGTATAGACTCCCAAATTGAGAGAACAGGGAATAGCATTTTCATTTCAATATGGACAGAGCATTCCTTCTGCCCTGTTGAAAGTATTCAGCGAGGAAAAGAGCAGGAAAAACATGTCTGAGAAATTACATTGATTTTTGGAGATAAGGTTGAACCATGTTAGTCTGTGAACTGTGCCACACAGAGCAAAGATTAGCCCTTGCTTGAAAGCTCTCCATCCAAGGGATGAAGAGACTAGAGAAAGAATAGCACAGTGTCAAAAGGAAGCACAAGATAACTGAAGGATGGTATTGCTCAAGGTGAAAACCTGCTGTCTGAGCAGGCTAAGCCTAAGTAATGCCAGCTTTAAAAAGAATTATACAGAAGCAGATGCATTTGATGTAGCATAGTTATAGCTGGTGCTTAGAAATGGAAGGGATAGGTTTCTGTAACACCTTAATTTGAAGATTGATCACTGAACAATAGCATATCATCACGTTTTTTTTTTGCAGACAACATGAACAGAGGTACGAGGAGAATTCAAGTATAATCTGGTCTTGATGTGTGGCTTTTTCTCCCCAACTCCTACTGGCTTCAGAGAAAACTGAAGGAAATTACTGCCTTTCAAAACTGTCTTTAATTAGCTCAACCAATTACCTAGTGATACCCATATTGCTGTGATCCTTGTGGAATAAAAAGTTATAGAATATTTCTACCATTTAGTCTTTATAAATGACTGAAACTGTTAGTATAAAATCCAGACATCTAGTATATTTTGGTATCAGCACTCAATGACATAACTTATTTGGGATTTCAATAGATGAGGTCTGTATATGACAGGATTTTAAAATAAAATGTTATACAATTATTTTAACCTAAATACTTAAGTGATATTTGACTGTAGGCTAACCAGATGTGAATGCAGCAGGGCAGATAGCCAAGCTGTTAGACAACTGAACGTACACACTCTGTCCAGGTAGATTGGCATCTATTCTAGACATTTCACTTTTTTTATGTAGACATTGAGTTGAGGAGGTTTGGAGTTGTGAGCATGTGGAAGCTTCCCACCTTTGATGGCAGCTGATGGGCCATGACTAAAGAAGGAGAGAAGCCTGACCTAAACAAAAGAGTATTTTTCTGTAAAGTACATAAAAGAGCTGCTGCCCAAGGCAAAAGTGAGAGGACCAGAGCAATTGATTCCAGGATTCATATCCAGAGATAGTAGTCTCTGTGGAAGTCTGTATGTGAACGTTTGGTTGGTGGAGCTCAAGGAACAGGATGCCTACGAATTTGTGCTGTGTAGCTATAGAGGAAGCTGGACTCTGGATGGGGATTTGTAGTGCTGAAGGCAAAGAAAAGACAGGTCATAGCTTTAGTCTAGGCAAATATGAAAAGAATCACACTCTAAGAAAAATAGTCTCCTGTGTGGTTTAGGAGTGATTTTTAACTTGTGCAAAACATGGAAAACGAGGAATCTTTTATTCTAGAACTATAAGATACTGCATAACAGTTTAGTGTTACCAACTGTGGATACCTATCTAGAATTTCATTTGGCAATCTAAAAAATAGTCTTTGGTGTCTTAATCAGATGTAACATGCCTTCTTGGCAAGGCATCTTTTTTTTTTTTTTTTTTTTTTTTTTTTTTTTTTGAGTTAAAGCTATTCAAAGGGCACAGCATATTTTTTGTCTTCTTGAGGGAAAATGTATTTCTAGTCTGAATACAACTAGCTTCAGCTTCCAGATATGATGTTTTGCTGTATTTTTCTTGTCTGTGGTAAAGGGCCATCTGTTGTCAAAATTACTTCATGGTGGAGGTACTGACATATCTTGATTGAGTAACCTTTTGGTCTGCTTTTTGGTACATATTTTGCATTAAACTTTGTTGCCTATTTTGCATTATTCTGGTTTTTTCCTTTTTTAAACTGACTTTTTTTGGTATGCCAAAGTGGGCAGAAATGGGCAGACTAGGTGCATAAAATAGTGTCAAAGGGAATATTTTCTAATATTCTTACTTATGCCATCTGCAAAGGCAAATCTGCGACTACTATTTCGTATCTTTGTACTTACGTTCTATGAATGCAGTGCCATTAAAATTCCTTGCTGGGCACTACTGTCTTTTTTTTTTTTCTTCTTTTTTTTTTTTATCCTTTGTTTTCTTCCTGACTGCAGGCTATGTTTGACCTTTGTGGAATAAAGATGAAGTCTGCCTATTATCTTGATTTACTGTACATGGTGATTTGCATAGTTTTTCCATGATACTGTTTCAGGCCATTACATTTGACCATACTCAACAGTAAAATTTCCTGGGCCTGCAGTAATGACATCTACATTAGTATAAAGTGGAAACTAAAATAATTTTTAATTAGAGGAAAAAGAAATACAATCCCTAAATTACATCCTGCTTCAATCTCTTATACCTCATTATGAGACTCAAAGTACAACATTTGATCTGGACATCTTCCCTGAGTGCAGTATGAAAGGTAGTTTGGAATTGAGGGCTAGTTTTCTCTGGAAAACTCCAAATTGCTGACAGCTGATTAAATACTGAGTGCTTCCATGATACTGGCACCTTGTAATGCAATGCTGACAGGACATCCTGCCTTTAAGTAGCTGAAATGTCTTAAATAATCCCTGGTCAAACCTGAGAGATACTGTGACAATTCCCATTTGTATTGGCAGCCTTGTTCCAAACTGAAGCTATCAGTCATTGATTTATTTCAATCTGTGGCCATTTGTCACCTCTTGAGCAACCCACAAGGCTGGCTTGTCTGTGGTCACCCAAGAACTGACCAACAGACAGATGCTATACTCTCATCTCCCAGAGACAGGAAAATGGAAGGGGGGTTGCACGATGCCAGTAAGGAATCTAATTTCAGTGCTTTGTCTATTACCTTGTGGCTGAGCTAAGACAAAAAGAAGGTAGCAGGAAAATCTTTCATGGGAGCCCTGGGACAGTCAAAGCCAAATTTTCAGGCAGTGGCTGAGCAAAGAACATCAGACTGTTGCCCTTTCTGTTACTGTGAGTTCTGCTCACCTGCCCTGAAGACCTGATTTCTAGACCTTTAGGACTGGTGAGACCTAAAACACTCTCGTATTAAAAAAATAAATCAGTAAAGAGGGGAAAGGGTGTATTCCTCCTATTCCCAGGGAAAAATAGGAAGCATTTATCCATTGCCCTTGTTGAAGGGATGATGTAGCACTGCTCACTAGTCTAATAATACCTTTGCAAAAGGTTTAAGACTTTCTGTAACCTCTGTACAAATAAATGCAGCCAGAATGTGATCTCTAATGGCAGAATGAGACCTCTAATATCTGCCCAAATAAGCATGGCCAGAATACGACCTACAATCACGCATGTATTTGAAGCTGGAGGAGATATTGGTCTCACATGGCTTCTTCAGGTGTCAGATTCAATGGATACTTGTTCATTGCTTATTCTGTTCAAGATATCAGGGCAATTATCGTCAATCATGCAGTTGTCTTCTGTATTTTTTCAATATCCAAGAGGTAGTTGGGATTTGTGGTGAGTGCTGGCGATTCTCGTAGCACTGCTAATCATGTGGTGATCTTGTCTTCCTAGCAGAGGCTTAAGTTCCACTGATCTGGCTGCCCTTCACTGTCCTACCTTTTAGTCTGTAAAAATATCAATGTAATTTTTTTAAAGCTAATTTTAGGTAATTTTTTCATCATGGAGGCTTTGTCAGATGGTCAGCAATTTTTCATGCAGGGAAGAATGTTCCCTGTTTAGCCAATTGTAGACATTAAAGTGAAAGAGCATTTTCCTTGAATTGCTCCAAGTGTTTCTTCATCACAGTGGATATTCGTATTTCATGCACTGAATATGTGGAGCTGAATTCTCTGCAAGAGGTGCTTAAAACGTTCACTGTTGCCACAAGCATCTCGGTGACTAAGCTGCTGTCAGTGAAGGCTATTAAACCACATGAAGCCTGGCACTTGGGCTTCCTGGAAATCAAATCAGGAGCTCTATCTGTGCAGCACTGAATTGCAGTCTTTACCTTGGTGACCTCAAAATTGTCCCAAGATGTTTTAAAATGTGTTTAGTAAAGTGTGTTTTAAATGATGGCATTAATCTCACCTCAAATTACTGAATTTGCTTATGCATCTTCAATCTACTCTTAATTACTTCAGTGGTTAGCAATTGCCCACATCCTTTTCAAGGAAGGGAAACATTTGACTTGGGGTGAGAAAGGATGACCACGCTGAGAACTGTTGCTGGACTCCTGTGACAGTTTCTGGAGTGTTTGTGGGATTTTTATTCTTTTTTTTTTCTAGGAGATGAGATGCCATGAAAACAAATAGGTCATTGCAAAAAGGCTCCTAGAGCCTTTTTGATTCTAATATATTTACCCTTAAAGCACACTTTCAGTAAGGCTAGTACACTTGAAAGAAACAGTTTCCAACTCTAATATTTAGGGCTGAATGCATTTTATTTATGGAGAGCCTTTTTTACCACAAAAGATTTGGCAATGCAGGATTGCTTTATGAATATGTGGTTGCTTCTCCAAACCACTTTTTTCTTTTGCAAGGGTGAGGGGGAACTCTAAACTAAAGAATTCTCTATCCCCTAAAAAAATGCTCAGGCAAAGCCGTGACAGAGCTGTTGAAGTGGCACATTACTCATTGCAGTGTCTCATGGAGAGAAACATTATGGTTCAAGGACAGGACATGTTCTTCTTGGCCTCTTCAAGGAGAGCAAGTCTCCAGCAGGCACCTGGGATTAGAAGCCTGCTGTGTGGGAGTTGGCCATACTTTGATTGACTCTAGGCCTTGGACATTTGCAATTGACAGGCAGGTTAAAACGCATCTTCTCTTTGTGCAGTCTGTACTGCAATATCTGTCCTGTGCCATGGCAAAAAGGGGTTTGGGTTACTCTAAATCATATGATTACTGCTCTAGTCTGTCTGTCTCAAGTGCCTCATGTGGCAACATGGGATGAATAGCCTTCATAGGTACCTCCTGGATGGTCAGGATGCCACAGCTCCAGTGCTCACACTTGAGGTTCTCTTTTCTCTCTCATTACAAATATAAGGTGTGTGCCCTTGCCACTTTGGATATGTCTACAGTTCGGGCTTTCTGAGAGAGCTGTTGTTAAATGCACGTACAATTTACACACAGCTCCTTACACCGGGCTGCTTTGCAAAAAGCCGTATAAATTGTACTCTTAGTTATATGTACACAAACTAAACTTAAATGTGGCTATCTTTGAGTGATCAAGAGAACAGCTGCCTTTGCCTTAGGCAGATTATATTATTTAATGTGGGTAGTCCTGATATTTGAATTAAATTTTCTGAACTCAAACTCTTATTGAATAGTTTCACTGTAGTCATGTCCTATTTGTGTACCCCAATGTAATCAATGGCTCTTGTAAAAAGTGGAAGGTTAGACACTTAAGTGGTAGTCTTTTTTTTTTTTTTTAAATGGTGAGTCTTGGGATTGTTTAGAAGATTGCTATGATTTCATAAGCATGGCCCATATTGGTTTTTGAGAAACAGTGATTTAAAAATATATGCTTTTAGGAAACTCACCAAAATTCAGAATGAATAATGGTAAGGGAGTAGGCTTCTTAAAAATAGACTCTGGAGTCCTGTGCTATTCTTTTATCTTTATACATTGTGGTACTACTGCGTTGTGGGATTTCTTTCCCCCCTCTCTAAAATGCTCTCAAAAATCAGACAAACTGTGGCTTTTTGTGAATGGCAATAATTAAGGTGCATGTCGACATGCCATTGTGGATTGCAAAAGGTACATTATGTTTCAGATAAAAAAAATATTTTGAATAGTTCTTGTCAGAGTCAGCCTTGCTGAAGAGCTGCTTCACATCTGAGGACCTGATTCCCAAAGCAATGAGTAACTGTTAGTAGCTATCTGTCTGAAACAGAATGGAAAAGGAAATGCAAATGAAAGAGCACTTCTATATTCTTGGAAACAGCTGAAAGCAATGCAGACAGATAATCACCAACGGCCATATCAGACAGAGGTGTAATTTCTGGCTGGCAGTTCAGCTTGCCTGCCCAAGCCGTTATCTTGGTAGTTTAAAACACAGGGAGTTTTATAGTGCTAACAGCTGTCTTGGTCAGGGTTTTTCGTGTGCCACTTCTTACTAGCGAAGCATATAAAGAAGGATGTGGTTATGCTGGGCTTATAGCTAACTAGGAGAAATAACACTCAAGAGTTTAGCCATGATATATATATAGCACTCTGCTACTTTTTCTCAACTATTGCTCAGTTTCAGGCATCAGATACAGCATTTAATCAAGATAACTTTTTAAGATGGTACGTAGAAGTTTTAACAAAATACCATTGAGAAAATCTAGAGAAAATGCTTTAGCTGATTTATTTGAAGCAGTAATGCCCAAAATGCCAGTTCACAGAGTACTTTTTTAGGCAAATGCCCTCTCTCAGACTGTCACTGAATGACTTTGTGTTTGAACAGCAAATCTAATCCATCATGCTTGACTCAGCCATCCAAGGAGAAGCATGCAGAATAAAAAGCATACAAACATTCTGAACCACTATGTATAGGTATGTTTAAGTATCTGTGAACCTGAATACAGAAAAGCACCTTCACTGGGGGGGAGACCTCATGGCAATAAAGATAATATAAAGGTTTTAGTAGGTGACTGTTTAAAATTACATGCAGAGATCACTTGTGGCATGAAGTTTTAGAACAGTGTAAATTGTAAGACACAGTGCTGGCACCCAGCAGAGGAAAACCAGGAGGGAACCTTCTGAACTTTTTTCAGATTGACTTATACAGACATAAAATTTCTACAAAATAAGGAATGCCTGTCCAGAATTGCTACTTTTTTTTTTTACATGAAACCTGAACTTATGATGCAGTCTTGATTCTAGAAGCTGTATCACCCAGTGCCTGTCCCTTCCCTACTAAAATACCCAATTTATTGTAAATAAGGCCTGCATGTCATAGGAAACAACCAAACATCTCAAGGCGATGTGTTTATGCACGTACATACTTGGTGTACATAGGAACTTGCACGCTCGGTTTCTGTAATAGGCGCAACTAAGCCAATTCTACCTGTAGCTGCACAGGCACTCAGCCTCTTCACTTTTGGTCAGTTATAGGGCAGCTTGGAGGAAGGTTGTTGCCTTTCGAGCACAGAGATCCTTTGTGGTGAAGTAGCATTCCAGAAAGTGGACAAGCTGAGCTTATAATGCCAGAGCTTTAACACAGTTGAGGGAAATGACTTGCTGGCAGGCAAGCTCTGGAATTGTCTTTGCCTTATCATTCATTATTCTGCTTGAAAGCACTCCTCATCTCCCTGTACCTTCTCTGTTCTTCTGCTAGGTTTTCAGAAGTTACTTAGTTCTTTGCACCTTGTGCCTTCTCCACCTTCAACTGCTCAACAAGCTTTTTGCCTATTGCCTCTGGAGCTCAGTGGTTATTTAGTTGCTTTGCCTCAAGCTCCCCCATTCTTGATCTGAAAGCTGGCGATTAGTTTAATGCTTGACAGGCTTCAATGCCTCTGATAGGATTAGCACACTTCACCTCTCATATTTTTAATCTTGGCCAGTTTTCAGTGTTTCGGAGGAAGGTTAACCCTGTTTACCCCTCTCTGGTTGCCAAATTGTATCTGTGTGTGTTTTGGGGTAGAGTGTGTCAGTGCCCTTAGGGTATGCATTTAGTACATGCAATAATAAATGTGATGCAAAAAAATGTGAACAGTTGTAAAGGAGAATCATCTCTTATTTTCTGGGGAGTAGCAGAAGGTTAAGGGAAATTTTAAGGAAATAGATCAAAAGCTCCTCAAAGTTTTTAAGGGGTAACATGTCATTTATTAGAGACCAAGTTTTAGCCAATTTAAAACTAGTGTTGCTTTTGCAATCTGGGCATCAAAATAACTGTAGCAGTTAAATAAGACTGGGTGGATGGCAGCTTAGAACGGGAACTTGTGTGATCTTTTTTGCTCTCTCCCTTGTAAAAAGACCAAATAACACACAGAATTTTCTGAGGCATGGCAGGCTTAAAACAGAGGTCAGTGGCTGTAGGGCCAGGCGTGGAATCCCAGAGAGAAATCTCTATGTAGCTTGTATTATGCAAACTGCCTTAGCCATGCTGTGATAGTTTGTAAATCTAGGTGTTTAAATATAGATTTCTGAAGGAAAGATGTTCCTGCTCTGAAGTCACCCAGAAAGTAGAGCAGTGGCCTTCTTTGTGTGTATACTGCTGATTTTTTTTTTGTTTGCTTTCTTCTAATAATCACATGCAAATTTTATTTTATATTTGCTTGGAAATGTATTTGTGTTGAGAAACATTACAAGCACAATGGAATAACTACGCGGACCTAAAATGTTTATATCTGAGATTTTCTGTGAGTGGGGACTACACTTGCTGGGTATATTAAAAGAGGACCAGTGAGCCACTTGGAGCTTTATTTTAAGTGAAGAACTGTTTCGAGGCTGATTCCTGAGTAACAGAGAATGAACTCTGAAGTATAGAATAAGAATAATATCTATATATCTAAATAGTTAAAGGTGTGTGTTTGAAATTATTTTATCAAAAAGATCGATGAATACTTTTATTTCAAGTTATTCCTTTCTATTTGGAAGGGATACATTTTCAGACTAAAGAAACAACCTCCTTTTCTGAGGATATTAAGAAATTATATGGTGTTAAGAAATTATATGGTATTATAAGCTGATTTTCTCAATTTCATGTCTCTTTGGGGGGGAGTGAAATATGCTATAAATTGGCTCTAGGTCGTTCTTATTTTAAATCATTGATTGTGTTGCTGATTCTCTTCAGCAAATTGCAGAAGAACAGAAAAAATGCAATAAAGCTCTGCAGTGGCAGAAACGGCTGAGAAGGCTACAGCCAGCTGGGCAAGATCACCTCAGGACTGAGAAGTCTTGAACCAGGAGCACCTTCCCAGTGAAACTCCCAGGGGAATGCAGCAGGACTTGTTGGTTCTACTGAGATATATTAAAACGAAACAACATAAACAACCCCTCCCACTGCAGAAAAACCAACCAACCAAAAAAAAACACAAAGGAGAGGGAGGAAAATTATTATTATTATTTTTCTCCTGGCTGGCTTTCTTTTAGGAGGTATTTCCATTCTTTTTTTTATAGACAGATACAGGTGGTCTCTAAGTGGACTGTGCAACTTAAGGCTGTGTGCTCATGCTGATGTGGCACAGAATTCTGCTTAGAATGGCCCTGCTTGGCCGCAAGGGTTATCAAATCAAAGTTGAGTGGTGCGTCTGTTCCACCACTGGGGTCTTTGGAACTTGGCTACACGCTGCCAGTGCAGCTTAACTATGGCTTTTACAGCAGAGGTATCTTTGTCCTCCTATCTCTTCACTACAGAAGCACAGAAGGGTTGAGATTGTAAGAGACCTCTGGAGACAGTCTAGTCCAACCCTGTTGTTGAAGCAGGGTCAGCTACCACAGGTTGCCCAGGACATTGCCCAATTGACTTTGGAGTGTATCTCCACATGGTGACCTCCCAATCTCTATGGGCAACTTGTGTTTGACCACCCAAATGGTACAAAAAGGGTTTTGTTCTATTCAGATAGAACTTTGTGTTTCAATCTGTGCCCACTGTCTCTTGTTTTCTCAGTGGGCATCACTGATAAGAGTCTAGCTCCTTCTTCATTCCCTCCCATCAGTTATTTCTGTGCATTTATGAGATTCTCTCACTGCTTGAAACATTCATCGGAACTCATTTATGTTCTCTTGTCCCTACTTAATTGAAACACTAATTCTGCGTCTTTGCACAGAAAGAGTTCTGAATTTTCTTGGAGGACATTCACAGTTGGAAGCTTGTTTAAATGGGATTAAAAGATTTAAAGATTTTACGTGGGATGAAAATTGATTTGTATCCTTTCCTTCTGTCCTCGATATATCCATTGAGTTCTCTTAGAGCAGAGGAAAGGCTAGCAATCTGTGCATGATCAGCCTTGCTGAATTAGACTACTGGCTTCTGCCCTTCTCTGTGGGAGGCAGCTTTAACTCCTTGAGTGGTTTCTTACAGAAACAACTTATCCCCACAGGATTCAGAAAAATTGAAATTTCTAGTGTGCTTTGAATCAATTAATGGAATTCACTGAAATAGCAGATTTTGGATCCTGGCAGACTCAATTCGCATGTACGTGTTCTCAATATAGTTGGCTATCTGTCAACAATTCAGGAAATAGGCAAGTACATTTGGAGGTGTGAGATTTCTCACTTATGAAATGTATTTGGACATTGATGGACCAAAATGGCTTTGAAAACATATAGCAAATGTGTACTTGGAAATACGACCTGAACCAACGAGAATTATTGTACCTGTTCACAAACTATCCCCAGAACATATAAATGAGTGCAAAAAAATAACAGCAAGGGAATGTTTGTTCTTTACAAATTAGGCAAATTCCTTAGGTAAAAAAAGGAAGTCTAATGTGTTGAAATTTTTGTGGGGCAGTTTTAACAGTGTGCTAAGTATTTTCCTTTCAGTTTCCTTCACTGGCCCATAACATGCCATCAGATATTTCCTGGGTAGGGACTGAAAGTAATGTCTAATTTGCCTAAATGGATCACAGCTTACTGGAAGGAAGGGACCAGTATTTTACTGTATCTGTCCCCCAAGAAACTGCTTTCACCATGTTTGTAGGTGTTGGGGGGGGTCACTGCTAAAGCAATAGAAGTTGAAGCTGGCATTAACCCATCAGCTCTGAAACACAGAGATGTCTCATGCAAGCTGACCTATTCCTTTTCAGATTCCTGCCTTAAGATCAAGTGTTTCTAGGAGAAAATGGAAACTGTCCTGCAACAAAGCAGGGGTGAAAGGGTCTCACAGGCATTGGCTTTTTCCATAAACAGATATGCAGCTCATTATAGATACTCAGATTTATGCAGAATAGCTTTGCTGAAGGAACAGTTAAGTGGAGGAGAGTTTCTTCTGCCTTGAGAAAGAAGTCTATTTAATCTCTATAGTCTTCATCTAATCTTATCATGGGAGACATGAAGGAAGTAATCCTGTCCACTCATTCTTTTATAAGAATGAGAAAAAGATTAAAACAGCAAGTGTCAGATTTAAGCTACCATGAAGCTACCAACTACTTGTCACAAAGTTGTGGAGGATATTGTTGATCCTAAATCTTGACATGAGTTAAAAGGTAAATACATGACATAAATATAAGAAAATCCATGATGACAAACCTTAAAATGGAATTTTAGTACTTCTGTGATTTAGAAAGTTCTTTTAAAGCTTCAAGTTCTTCTACCTTCTTGAATCACGTGGTTATCCAGGCAAGTATCTTTCTATACTTGTCGAATTCTTAGAGTGCCTCCTGCACATCTACTGTATGTTGTCAAAGTACTGTGTTACATGTATTTTGGCCAACATCAGTTCAGCTATTGACATGTAGCTGATAGTCATTCTGTGCTCATTTTTTCATACAATTACAAAGACGGAGAATTGAATCCACTCAGTAGAACTAAATGTCTCATTGAGAACATCCAGCTTAGCAAATTATGTTGGCTCTTACATCAAGAATTTCTCCCGTAAGACACCATAGGAAATAGGAACATGTCAAATTCCAGTCTTGTGTTTAGGTGAGCCTGTGAACCTTATTTAATTCAAAGGGTACAAAAAGAGCATTTTGGTTTGCTTTAGCTGGAATCAGTGCTTTACTGCTTCAGTGACTATCTGTACTGGCAGAACTCTCCAAACCCAGTGGATTTTCATCCTCACTGATATCCTGTAGGTTGGTTGATTTATTCTCATCATCTTTTTGTCTCCCTAGAAGATGACAGTGCTCCAGGTTATCTGTTTCATAATTCCTTCTATGCCTGGAAGGAGAAGGGTGTATGTGTGTACAATAAAGGCCCCACATGAGTATGCAGCCAGATGGAAAGGACGTTATTGAGGGATAACGGTAAAAATGTTTTAGAGGAGAGACTATACTGCTTCCATAAATTGGAAAAAAAGGAAATGGATGGCAATAGATAACATTTATGTCAAATTATTATTTTAATTCTATTTTATTAAAATATTTTAATAATTTTAGTGAAGTTTTACCTTGAGAAGAAGATAAACAACATTTGCCATCGTTACAGTGGACTCTGACAGTCTCATGCAGTCATGTTGGAATAGTGCAAGTTAGTGCTCCTCACCTAATACACAAAAGCCTATTCTGCACATGGTATTGGTACTTTGTAGGTGACAAGCCAGCATTCTTCTTGAGCAGTTCAATCTTTATACCTGTCTGTCCTCCTAAGTCACCTTCTTTTTCCTGTATGTTTTTCTCTCCTTGTCTCTTTTCATCTTATGTCATATAGATGTTCTCCTCCTCTTCCCCCCATCACCTTTAAATTCTATTTTGAGAAAACATGAACATGGGTCATATACTAAGAATTTGAATCCGGAATATTTCAGATTTGAGGCAGTCAAAACATAGAATTTGTTCTACTCTATGTTCAAATGCAAGCTCAATCATACCTTAGTCTTTCATTTTATCTCAATTTGGAAGTCCAGCCTTGAAAAATCTCAATGTACGGAATGCCTACTGACTACTGCAACAGCAACAAGTACCACCAAGTACTTTGAATGCAGAGTTGCATAGCTGTCTGCAAGAGATGGGATACTCTGTTAAAATAGGGATGGATGTTTGTCCAATAATTCTACATTTTTTTGTGTGCTGTTGATAGAATCCTTTCATGATAGCAGGTGCTGTCTCTGGCTGTCAGCAGGGGACAGTTTTTTCAGTGTGAAAATAGGATGTAACTGGAAATTTAAATGGAAACTCTATCCTTATGACCTTTACAGTGTGGTATTAACATGTGTACCTCAGCAGTTACTTGCTCAGTGTCAAAACCACAAGGGCATGGCAAAAATCAGTAGTTTCTCCATCACTATTTTTTTCTCCTACAGTCCCCAGAAACTTTGCAGGAACATGGAACTGTTGCTTTTTGTGATGTGAAAAAACGAACTAATGGTACAAAAGAAAAGGATATTTTTTTTTTCCTGGGATAATTATTCTTCCTTTTTGGCAGCAGATTTCAATTCATAGTAGTCATGCATAAGAGTTATCCATCCTAATGTAGTTCCAGAGAAGTGGGTACTGAGTTGTTGTACTTTTAAGGTAATCACTTTTTTTTCTGTGGAGTAGATTGTGTTGTGTGTTTTTTTCCTTTTCCCCCCATTTAAGTACTTTCAAATAATAAATGAAAAGGTGATGTTGCTTCCACGGCCTCCTAGTATTAGGTGTGGAAAGATGGAGAGCCTGGACAATTAAAGCTTAACTGTCTCTTAAGAAGATTCAACAAACTCTCTGTAAGGATACAAGTCAATTTAGCATAGTTAAAAATTGGTGAAGAGGAGACGTTGCTTTACTTTAAGAAGAGTTGAAAGTGAAAGTTTGCATTGCATTTGGGAACTTTGACTCTGTGTGACTATAAAAATGAATGAATGCAGGTCTCAGTACCAGAGAAGACAGTGGTGGACAGAGGAGTAACTTCACTGAAAACATGTTTTTTTAAACTTTCTAGAGCAAAGGGGTTTATGACTGATCTTTGTAGGGATGTAGATATGAACCCCACCTAGCAACTTTTGAACCCTTGAGCCCTCTCAAATTTTGAGACATAAAACACAAAGCTATGATGAGCTTCATAAAAACCAGATAAATACATTGGTTCTTTTAGTCCTTCTCTTGGAAGAAAAGCCACAACATTCATTAATGCTACTGGATGTAAAGAATAGGAAAAAAAATCTTGCAGTGTCCAAATATGAAAATTAAAATAATAAAATTAAAAATAATTCTACTTGACAGTAATAGGATTAGAAATTACGTGATAGAGATCAAGAAAGAGAATCAGATTATTAAAAATGCTGTAATTTAATGTGATTCATGAGTGAAATAAATACACAAGTATTCTTGACTCTAAAATGGATCTTGCAGCTAATGGGGCTGAAGATGCATGGTTTGTGTTCCCTGATGACTCCTTATGTGAACATGGGAAAGTTTCTTTGTGCTTCTGAATCCTAATCTGAAGTATAGAGAAGATAATTTTTGCATAGATCACTGTGGTATTGTGATGCTAAATTAGTTATTGTTGGGAAAGCAAATTGACCTTGAAAGCAAGATTTAGTATAGCCAGAGGAGAGATGTAAAACAAAACAAAAAACTCCAAGTTGAATACAAAATGAGCTTTCAGTAGAACCAGAGCTCTGAGAGGAGAGAAACATATCAGCAAACTGTACTGTTCTAATTGTGCAGTTCTGATAAATTCAGTGTAACCCAGATTGACACTATAATTCCAGAGTAAATTTTTGATTTATGCTTTCAAGGGCAAGAGTCTAGGAGCTGGTAGTTGCTCCATTCCAGAGCTTTGTCAAATTAAGAAAAATTGTTAAAGGGTATATGGGTGTGTTTGAGATCATTGTCTTTCTATATGTCTTGAACTTTCTTCCGTATGTCCAGAAGAGGGCAACAAAGCCTGTGAAAGGGCTGTAAGCATTGTTTTAAGTGGAGCAGCTGAAGATTTTGGGCTTGTTTGGAGCAAAGGAGGCTGAGGGGTGACCTTGCTGCTCTCCACAGCTTCCTGTGGAGAAGGGGAGAGGGAGGTGTTGAGCTCTTCTCCTTGGTATCCAGTGATAGGAAACGCAAAGCTGTGCCAGGGGAGGATTAGACTGGACATTTGCAAGCATTTCTTTACTGAGAGGGTGGTGAAACATTGGAACAGGCTTCCTAGAGAGGTGGTCAATGACCCATGCCTGTTTGAGGCATTTGGGCAATGCCCTTAAAAATGAGCTTTAAGTTGTGGTCAGCCTGAACTCCTCAGGCAGTTGGACTAGCTGATTGCTGTAGTTTTCTTCCAACTGAGATAGTCTATTTTCTTTTCTTACTGTTTAACTATTATTTTAATAATCAAACTAGTATTTCATGAGCATGGATACCCAGAGGATTTCAGAGGTTTCAGTTGGTTCCTACCAATAAGAAGCTACAATGGAGGAGTTGTAGAATGGTTTGAGTTGAAAGGGACCTTAAAGACCATCCAGTTTCAACCCCCTTTCATGAACAGGGACACCTTTCACTAGACCAGTTTGCTTAAAGCCCCATCCAATATGACCTTCAACACTTGAAGGGGTGGGGCATCCCCAGTTTCTCTGGTAACCTGTTCCAGTGCTTCACCACCTTCACAGTGAAGAATTTTTTCATAGTATATAATCTAAACCTACTCTTTTCAATTTGAAGCCTTTCCTTCTTGTCCCATCTCTACATGCTCTGTAAAAAGTCCCTCTCCAGCTCTCATATGGGAGTCCCTTAGGTACTGCTGCAAGGTCTCCCCAGAGCCTTCTCCACGCTGAACAACACGAACTCTCTCAGCCTTTCTCCATAGGAAAGGTGCTTTAGCTCTCTGAGGATCCTAATGAACCTCCTCTGAACTCGTTCCAACAGGTCCATGTCCTTTTTATGCTGGGGACTCCAGAGCTGGAGGCAGCACTGCAGATGGGGTCTGAGGAGAGCAGAGTAGAGGGGCAGAATAGTCTCCCTTGACCTGCTGGTCACACTTTTAACATAACGCAGGATATGGCTGGTTTTTTGGGCCATAGAGAAGGGGATGGTGAGCCTTAACCCAACTATGGGACCAAGCCTGTCACAGCTGCCCTCTTATACACAGCCACATTGCACCTTGGAGCAGCATTTCATCACTGAGTGGCTGAGTGCAACCAGCATTGTGGGAGGTGTTTGGAAGGATTAATGCTTTTCCTAGCACTGCTTTACCCAAGTTAACAAAGAATATTTTGGGGACTAGATGTCTTTATAGCGGCAGTCATATATCTACCTTGATCTCTTCCTCCTTTGAGTGGTCTGGTTTCAGCTGAGGTTAGGAACCTTCCTCCTAGGAGCTGGTACAGTGCTGTATTTTGGATTTAGTATGAGAATAATGTGGATAAAACTGATGTTTTAGTTGTTGCTAGGTAGTGCTTATTCTAAATTAAAGACTCCTCATTTTCCCCTGCCTGCTGGTGAGAAGATGCACAAGAAGC
This sequence comes from Eulacestoma nigropectus, assembly GCA_013397775.1. Taxonomy (NCBI): domain Eukaryota; kingdom Metazoa; phylum Chordata; class Aves; order Passeriformes; genus Eulacestoma; species Eulacestoma nigropectus. The sequence goes on along the minus strand of VZTE01004966.1, from coordinate 1,417,706 downwards.
TGTGAGGGAGCATGGCCAAGACAGCTGACTTGAACTGGGTAAAGGGATATTCTATACAAAAGAACATAATGTTCAGTATGCAGCCTGTAGGGAGCCGGTTGGGAGGGAGCTAATTGCTGCTCAGGAACTGGCTGGGCATCAGTCAGCGTGGGCTGGTGAGCAATTGTATTGTGCATCACTCGCTTTTTTTGTGTTTTACTTCTTTCTCTGATTTTCCTTACAATTATTATTAGTAGTATTTTATTATATTTTGTTTCAATTAAGAAACTGTTCTTACCTAAACCCATGAAGTTCACCTTTTTCTGACTCTTGTTCCCAGTCTTGGGGTAGGGAGAGAACAAGTGGCTGTATGATGCTTAATGGCTGGCTGGGGTTAAAGATGATGTTCAGTTTCATGTGGACAAGGCGATAAATATTTCTAGAGAGAAAGAAAAGTCAAAGACTTTTAGATAAGATTGTGATAAAAATTCTGTCTTAAAAATAGCTGCATTATTCTGTTTATTTTTCAAGCTTTCATCACTATTTTTTTAGTGATGCAGTAAAACTGCTACTGTTTTCCTTTGTGTGGCATACAGCTATGTTCTTCTTAAAAGTGTTAAACTTGTCTTGATGTTTGCTTGTCATGCAAGAGGCAAGATCAATAGATCATAATGTGTGTCTTGACATGGTTATTTTTTGGGGCATGGTGGTGATTTCCACTAACCTTTGTTTTTAGGTCAGTTTATTTTGAACTTTATCCATTCAAAGCAGCAGTATATACAGGTTCTAGTATTTTTTGGTCATTTTTTCATCTGAATGCTTGTCCTTTCGCATTCATAGGACATCTGTGCCATCTTTAATGAGCTTATTAGCAAACACGGTGAAAAGTTTCCCTGGAAAATGAATCACCACAGGACATTTCAAATATTAGATGTCATTTGCCCTTAGAACATTTTGAACCCTGTATTGGGTGTATGTAACAAGGCTTTGGTAATGGTGGGATGGCAGGAGTAGCCTCTCTGGGAGTAGAGAAGACCAGTTATATTCAAAATGATGCTTTGCACTAGATGGATTAGATGGGGAAAGTAAGTTCCCCTTTTTAAACATGTCCATCACTACTTTGTTTCCCTGAGCTTGTAGCTATTATCAGCTGAGCAGTGAGGCATGTGGTGAGAAGTTAAATTCTAGGTTTAGAAAATAGATTTATAAAATTCTGGGTTCATGCCAGCTTATATGTTCTCACATACACAAAGAGGGCCTACAAGATGTGCAAAGGACAGCCACCAACTTGGACTTTATATTATGTTATTCTTAGATTAAGAAAAAAAGGAGAAGGAGGCAAATCCCTGAGAGGGAGAACAGTTAAGAGAACGCCAGGTGCACCTCTGGTTTTTGGCCATGAGAAGCACTCAAAATGGCTGGTGAGCTGAGTGCATGCGTACAGTCTCTGGAGATGTAAAGATTTCAAGATGCTGTGTCACAGCTTCAAGCACCTCACCAAAACCCTTGCTTAACTCCAAACAAATGCATGGTAGTGGAGCTGCTTGGCTGTACCATTTAAAGGTAGCACATGCCTCTGGCCAGGTTACTCTTTCATTGCCTTGTTACTTCCCCTTCAGTCCTGCTCTGGAGGGCCCTTTCATCCTCATGCAAACTCATGAAATCATCACCATCTCTTTCAACCAGCATTAGAGAGAAATTAGGGGAAACCTAACCTTAAGTCACCTTTTGGCTTAGTAATTGTGAAGATATGTTCTCTTTGTTTAATCATTCAGAAGAATTGCTTTGAATGCTTAGGCGTGCATGCCCCAATAAGTGTGCTGGAATAAATACATAACTTTTTTTAACAAAAATCTGGCAAAAGCAGTTGCTTTGCTGCCTCGTTGCTTCCATTACCATCTTTCTGTGTTATCATTCATTCATACTCTTTAATTCAGAAGACTTAGAATCCACAAATACTTCGATACTCTACTTTTCATTTGGATGAAGGCAAAGGTTGGTTCTGCAACTGAGGTTACATATTCAAAGGAATAAAATGTGTCTGAATTTTAATACAGTGCAGTATCTATTCAACAAGGCAATGCTTCTGTGTTATTTGTATTATTGGTTGGCAAATATCAAATTCATAAAAGTCCTGTCAGAACTAAAATATTAATGAGAAAAATATAACTAAACATCTTGAGTATTAAAGAATCTTTAGAATGTTTTCAAAGCTATGTGGTAACAGAAAGAGATAGATTGTGAGCAAGAATGAGTCAAGCAAAAATAAAGGTGCTCTGTGCTCTCATTATGCCACTACCTGGATTAGGGCATAGGGATACCAGAGACCATGAGCTGTGCACTGCTTACTCTTCTACACAGTGGGACAAGAAGAGAAACTGGAATTGTGATGCTCAAGGCTGTCCTTGAGGCATTGTATTTTCTGGGCTGCCCTGGTTGTGGGACTGTGGCTTGTCCACACCACTCCTGCCCTCAGACTTATGCTTAAACAGTGCAGACAGCTGAATTTCATTTCTTTGACCTCTTTAGTCACAGTTGAGGTTATTGGCTAGGAGTTCACAGATGATGGTTATGTTTTTTTTTGTCTTTTCCCCTTAATTTCAGACACTGTATTAGCTTTTTTCTCCTTTTGCTACAAGTCTTCTATTAACTCTTCTCTTAATACATCTTAATAGGATTACAGAAGGCTTTCTGATGCTAACAAAAAATGAATCCAGCATGCAAAAAGATTTAAAAAGCTGTTGTTAGCCAAATGGTCCCAGGATATATGGTTATACGTATATATTTATATATGTATATATATAAATATATACATAGATATGTTATATTTTGATATGTTATATTTTGATATGTTATATTTTGATATGTTATATCAAAATTTGAAAGGCAACTTTTTTTTTTCAAGCTTATGTGATCAGAAAAAAATTCCTCCAGCTTTAGCACATAATAAATGCAAATATGTATTCTAGTCAATAAAGATCTTCGGTATATGCTAAAGTCTGGTTTTATCAAGAATCTGATCGAGACTTCACTGCAGCTATTGGTGTCTAGATCACGTTTTAAGTTTCTGTTTCATCAGGTGTGTGTATAAAATTTAAAAAGTATTTACGAATGCCTCAGCTGAAGTTTGAACATGACTAAGAAAAGGTAATACTGTGGAACAACAGGTTATTTTCTAAACTTTAAAAGCTTATGGTATTGGTGAAGCCTTCTCAACGCTATCTTCATATTAAACAGACTATAAGCAAAGTGTTTGCAGTTCCATTTTTTCACATATCACAGAAGACTAAACAGTGTAAAATGTTTTATTTGTGGGAATTTTGTGCATAAGGTAGCAAAACCGATCTCTTCAAAATGTTATTACAAAAGCACTGTCTCAATTGCCACTTTGTTAGAACCATGTCAGTCTGCTGTGAGTTCATCCTCACAAGAGCTTAGCCACTTAACTGTACTTTTAAAACACCTACAGAAACTAAATGTGGCCTATCTATTTCCAAAAGAGAGTGAGAAAGCAGCATGGAAAGCATGGAAGTGTGCACTAGTGGGAAACTTACGCTGATAGAAATTTCTATCTTATAACCTCTATGAGTAAGTTAACAGGTATTAGTAGCCAGAAGCAGTTGCACATCAACAACCGCATTTGTAGGGTACCTGAACATGTAACACTGAGTTGTTTCTGAAGGAAAGAACCACAGGAAAACTAGCATGCTGTTTTCCAAGCTGCCAGTTGAATGGCTTCCCTGGTATGTAAATACATTTCAGCAGTGGTTGATTATTTTCATTGCTTTGCAATTGCTTTAGTATGCAGTTAATATTTATGATGTCCAATTTTGTAGCTGCATGATTTTACAGTGATTAAACTCTGTGCAGCTTCCAAAGGGGAAGCCGAATGCAATGGGGATTAAAGGAAGTAGATGTGATGGATGTGGTTATTTGTCTGGGTCCTCAGAAAGAGGTTGTGACAAGTAGAAGACAAGTCACACTAAAGATAAGATAAAGCAAGTTGTATGCTAGAAAGTATGTTGATGTAGATAAGCTAGTAAAAAAAAAGATGGAGATTGGCAGCTGGAAGATAAGAAAGTGTGCATACCTGCCTTGTTGAAAAACTCAAATAATACTCAAGACTAAAAATGAACAGTTAAAGGATAGGCAGAGCTGGCCCATCCAAAGCAGATGTCAGAAAAGTAAAGCTTTGCAGCCAGGATTGAACATAAAGTGGGCTCAGGGCTTGGTCCCTGGTGGATATTGCATTCTGCTTTAACTACATGATAGGCTTACCCTGAAGGATGTGGTTTAAACCTCCTTAAAACTGTATATCATCGAGCATTGGGATCCAGTGCTTGAGCTCCAGTCTCTTTGGATCATTGAATCTCTATGGTTACGCTGCTATGGGGAACCTGACACATCATGCAGCACTTCGTGGACATAGAAAACAACCAGCAGTCAGGGAGTCCTGTGTCCTAATCACACTTTTATTCTAAGAAAGCTGATTAAAGACATAATGACTGTTACAGAATCGTTAAGGCTGGAAAAAATATTGAAGATTGAGTTGAACCATTATTAACAGCCACCACCATGCTCACCAGTAACCATATTCCCAAATGCCACACCCAGATGCATTTTCAACACTTGCAGGGGTGGCGATTCCACCACTTACTGGGGAGCCTGTTCCAATGCCTGGCCATCTTTCAGTGAAGAAATTATTTCTAATATCCAAGCTAAACACCCTCTGACACAGCTTGAGGCCATTTCCTCTGGTCCTGTCACATGTTTCCAGGGAGAAAAGACTGACTCCACCCTCCTTTCAGTAAGTTGTGGAGAGCAATAAGGTCCCCCCGAGCCTCCTTTTCTCCAGGCTAGACAACCCCAGCTCCCTCAGCTGCTCCATCAGACTTGTGCTCCAGGCCCTTCACCAGCTTTGTTGCCCTTCTCTGGACTCACTCATTTCTCATGAGCAGAGACACCTCATTCCTTCAGAATTTGAGGACAGAACTTGTAGAGAGTGAACGTATGTTCCTAACTTGCTTTTTTAGAATACAGTTGCAGGTTAGTGTTTTTTGAGGGTTTGAATTTAAAAGGTAATTTATATATCCTTATATGTTTGTCAAAGGACGTCTAGGGAAACTGGTTACCAGCTTACTGTGGAGGTAAAGGAAGTAAGTGAATTGTTAGCACTAGCATGTCACCTAATGCCTGAATGGGACTACTGCACATGGCAGTAGAAGATTTGGGCATAAATTCGCTGTACTTGATCATCAGACTTGAGTTCAATTGCCTGAAGTCATTTGTAGACATTGTCTTGCTGCTCCACACCAATCTGGTCTAAACGGAATGATTATTGGATAGAGGAATTGGAAAGTAGTGAGGTTAAGGACTAAGAAAAGTCTGGTGAACATAAAGTCTATTAATTCCTACAAATTTCTGTCCAGACTCATCTTTAAACCAAATCTGACTTTTAAACATTAGATTTGTGCACTACTACGCAACTTAGGTGAGGATAATAGGATTCTGCTAGAAGTGAATAACTTTCTAGGAAGTTTAACAATACAGCTTTCAAAAGTAGTTTTTTTAAAAGCTTCAAAGGAACTTAAATGTTTAGGTCCCACTGAAAGTCAGTGATAGGCAGCTGCCGGCCATAAAAAGTATTGCACCAAGAAATTATCCTCCAATAGTGTAGATATGGTAAAGTGAGTTCAAACATTTCTGCATGGTTACAGTTTCAAAACTAAAAGGTGTGTCTCAGCTATCCACTGCAATGATATTTTTTGCATTAGTCTAAAGCTCCAAAGGGAAACAAATTCAAATGATTTCATGAAATTAATTTCAGTTGCCTCTGACTGGGTCTTTGCTTCAACATTATTGAATGAGTTATGGGGAGGACACAGGAGGGGCTTGTGTCAGCTGCACATAAAATTTTAATGCATGAACTTGTGTCTTGCATCTGACAATTATTCTGGAAAGAACAGTCTTTCTAATGAGAGTTCATCTGAAGAAAAGGAAACTTTTAAAGAAATGAATTTAAAGTACTCTACTGCTTTAAAAAAATTTTACAGTAATTTCAGGATTCATACTTAAGAGGTGCCAGTGGGAATGGCTGTACTTTCAAGCCAGTAACTTAACACTAGATATGGTCATAACTCTTGAGCTTTCACAAATTCTTCAGATTTTTGTTTGTTTCTTAAGCTAATCTGTTTTTCTCCATGTCAGTTTGATTTGCAGAGTGGTTCTGATGCTTTCTGGTTAAGGCAGTCATGCCAGCGTTCCCTCTCAGAGTACCCCATATGATCCCCCGTGCTTAACTCAGCGCGTAGGTGCTGAACCAGTGCATGGGCTACATTGCCCATGGGGTCCTCAAACAAGCATTGATGAGGAGTTGTAGCACTGACTGCCTCCATCTACTACTTTTTTTCTGTTGTGCTGAATTTCTCAGTAATACAGGTGTAGCCAATGAAGATTTGCATTTGGGTCCAGGTTTGCATTTCCTTCTTAGTCTGCATCTTACACTTCGCTCTCAGCCTTAATATATATAAAATATATATCTAACAGCAAGCTTATGCAGCTCCAGTATATCAGTGCTTGTTTCCAGACTGTTAGCTGAGTCTGCAGAAAAGTTAGGCGACCTAGTCTTGGTCTAGGGCTTCTGCTTAAGGTGCCTATTTTTAAATGTTGGCCAGTAGGGAAAACACTTGCAGAAACCCAGTGATGCTGAAAGTCATCTGGTAATTGCCTTTTTAAGCTATATTCTCTTTAACTGGGTTTTTTTTAACACTGGTGCTGAGAGCTAGGATTAATCTTCCTAATAATTTTCTACTTCATGTAATCTACCCTTGGAATAAGATTTCTGCTTGAGGGAGGTTGCTTGAAACTATATTTTGTTTGCTACCCAGTTCCTTAGCTGAGTCTTGAGGTCTGTGATTCTAAGATTCATGTTAAAGCAGATCAAGGAAGACCAGGAGGCTGCAACACTATTGTCTTTAATCATCTTATTCATCCTCTCATTTCCTATTGAGTGTTGTAATCTTTCACCTGCAAAACAGACAAGAAATTCTGTGATGAAAAAGAGCATGTTAACATTTTGAAGCTCATGGTCTGACTTACTGCAAGTTTGCTCTTTGAATTTTCCAGCTAATGTTGTGAAGAGGAAAAAAAAAGTCACAAACTTTAGATTTAAGTGAATAAAAGACTGAGTGATCTTTTCTGTCAGCTATGTAATGCAGTGTATAAGATTTACACTGACAAATGTCTTCATCTGGTGGTTTTGCTAATTGGAGGGGCAGTGCATGATTAGGTCAAGCTTGCCTTCCAGGACCAAAAAGAGCAACACAATCCTTCAAATATCCAGGCTGTGATCGGAAGGTGTTACACCTAAAACATAATGAAGTGTGAAACATGCAGGGGAGCAGAGTGAAACTTATCACAATGTCAAAAAAAATGTATTATGAGAGACCTTTATAATGAAGATGGAAGGAGCTGAAGTTACAATCTTTGCTATCTCTGTCCTCTAGTACTGTTTTAGAGAGGATGCCAGCCCAGCTAGGAATTTATGGTGGAACTGTAATCTGGAGTGGTGCCTTCCTCCCATTACTCACCTAGTGCTACAGGGAATTCTATCAGCTTGACACTTGCTCTTGAAGTGTCTGTGCTGATTAAAACAGAATGCCCGCTTGATTTGAAGAATAATCTTTCAATAAAGCAAATGGAGCAAAAATTGGCTCTTTTGCATTCTTGAAGTTGAGCATCAAGACTTTTTAAAGGAATGAAAAATCAGCCCATCTGAAAGCTACACAGGGCAATTGGTAGGGGTCTTAGAAGCAGAAACTCTGCAGAAAACAGAAGCTTGATGGAAGTTAAACTACTGACTATTGAGGGTCCTGCTCAAGGCAGGGGAAAAAAATAATCTATGGTGTAGTAGAGCTGGAGACCTTTGCCAAAACCTGCCACTTTTCCTAAAATACTATCAGCTGTTTTTGTGTATCTCTCAGTTTTTGCTTCTGTGTCTATATGGCCCGTGGAAATTGCTTGGTGTGCAGGGTGCATCACCTGCACCTTTCCTGTTGCCTGCATGCTCAGTGTGGTGGCAGCTCTTGCTCTAAAGGCTTCAGTGGCACTGCAGGATGTGAGGAACAGGTGGGTCTGCCTGCTTTTGGAGCAATTCTGCATCTGGTCTATCTAGAAGGATTGCTCAATGAATTTCAATGGTGTTTTAAATTTAAAAAAAGACTGATAAATGGCTGCTTTCCTTTAGCAAAAGGAAATGGATAGAGGTTGGGAGTTAGGCTAAATGTGATTAAGGAGCTTCTTGGTGTAACTGGAGTTATAGAGAGAGTCTGGGTATTGAGATGAATTTACTGAAATTGAGTGCGCTGCTAGGTAGAAAAGGACAATATTTGAGTTGAGTTTATTGTAATTTCAAGAGAAAATAAGATATTTTTACTTCCTTTTCACTGGCCACCATTTGTTATATACATTTGTTGTATTGCACAAAATGGCCTTTTAATATACTGGTAGTGGATATCATTTTTGAAAAGTGCTTATAACTGAAATAATTTGGAAAATTACATTTTAACTACGTAAATACATGTATGGATCTTGTAGTAAGGAATTTGTTTTAATGTAATAGTTAGAAGCCTGACAGAAATCTGTGGTAAATGCCGAACAGAAGCAAGTAAGCATAATTTGCCTGACCTGAAGAACAGAAGAACTTGCATAGTTAATGCAAAAGATTAGAGGCATGAAGAAAAATTTAAAAAAAAATTGAATTGGAAGTAGTTTGATACTACTTTCAAGCACATAAATCTTTGTGACCTCATTGGGGAGTAAAGAAAAATATAAAGAGAAATATAATAGAAACTTTTACTGCTGTTATATGAGACAGAACAAATGGTGTCTAATTCACTGCACTGAATGTGTGGTACACTGAAGTGTGAGTATTCCATCAGGTAAATGGAAACAGTAACATCAGTGTCAAATAAGGAGTTGTTCTACTCCAATAATGAAAATCTTGAAGTAAGAAATCGGAATGGAAGACAATTTCTTTGTACAGTAGTGTTTTTCATGTAGATATCCTCCTAAAAGGGCAGCTTAAAAAAAATTGTAGTTAATACCATTGGATTATGTGTGGGACCAGTACATTTATTAGTTTGACAATGACAGCTGTCTTTCTCCCTAAATATAGAAACTAGGACTAATTAAACAGCTGAAATGAAAAACCTAAATACACATGAATTATGACTGAATGCAAAAATACTAGAAAAAGTGGTTAATACAGTGCAAATGTATCATGGGAAATTTGTGGTTGGCCTAAATGATTGTATTCCCATTGATGTCAAAGGTTGCTTGGTGAAGGTTTGTTCAGCATAACTTTGGGAATACTCGTCTTACATACCTAAAAGTGGGTAAAGGCCTAAGGGATTTGGGCAAGTAGAGCGGGACAAGGAACCTTAAAAGCTTTCTGCCACATCACACATCAAGTATTATATATATGCTATGTGTGAAAAGCTGTGTTATTTTCAGTTGGGAACTGTTGTGGCTGCTTAGCACAGTTTTCCCAAAGTGTAAGTGCAGTGGAGTTGGGAAGAATGGGTAAGAATTTGGATGGATGTAACAGTGGGAATTTGGGAAGTGTTAACAGGGTGAGAAAGAGGATCATGGAGGATCCGATGGTGAGTAGGTTGCCTGGTTGTCTGGCTCACTGGGGATTTGAAGGGCTTTAGAAAAGTATGAATTGCAAGTAAAATTTGAGAATTTGGGTATTTTTTTTTAAGTTTTAGAAGACATTTAGTGGAGTAGGAGTATATACATTGAGCAACTACAATTATGAAAAATAGTGGCAAAAGTTCTTACTAATGCTAAATATTCCTTAAAAAGAAGACTCTTTCCAGGGTGAGAGGGAGAGAAACTGTTTTCAGTCTAGCTGTTTAATTCTTTGTAATTTTTCTGAAACACCAATGAATGCATGAATCATATGTTTGTAGTTACCCTGACTGACCTACTAGTAATTGGCTCTGTTAAGCTCTTGCAACTGCAAAATCTGTGAAGGGTTAATAAGTGGGCTGATTGCTTTTCTTGTCTCTGCTCACCAGGCAGAAGTAGCTGCTTTAAAAAAAAAAAAAAAAAATTACGAGAGTGAGAAGACAGAACCAGAAGCTTGTTGTGGATATGCAGCATTAGGACAAGAGGCAACAGACTTGAATTTCATCACAGGAAAGCCCACTTGGATAGTAAGAGGTGTTTGTTGGCTTAGGATTTTCTTTTTGTTACCAGGAGAGTGGTCGAAACACTGAAACAAGGGCCCGAAGAAATTGCGGGGCCTCCATTCTTGGAAATTTTTTAACTTTTGTTGTCAACACTGAGTGACTTTATCTCGCTGGCCATTTGAATGAGGTGCTGGACCTCCAGAGGTCGTATTCTGTACATAAGTGCAAATCCCATCCTAGCACTGCGTACACTCACAGTGAGATGCACCATCTTTCTCTAACTTAGGGCCATTTCATAAACAAGTCTGTTCCAGAAAATAATGGTGCTATTAGTGACAATCATTGTCTCTTTATAAAAAGAACTAATATTGGCAGGCAAGCTAGGCTGTATTCCTAGATAAAACCATGAAAACAGAAACTGAAGGGAAGGCAAAGATTAGTACGTTGTAGGTATCACAATATTAGGATTTTAGTGCATCACTTGATACAGTGTTTTATAAAGTGATATTTGCTTGATTAATTTAAATTTGGGTGGATATCTGAGGGAGATCTGAATTTCTTCAGAGATTGGAAATGAAAGTAAGTATTGATTTTTCCACAGCTAAGCCTTTAAAAGATGTGTAAAGTTAGTTCTGTTTTTATATAACTTCTCTGTGAGGATAAGAAGAGATGATGTAACGGTCACAATAGCAATTATTGTGGTGGAACCTGGCCTTGGAGCAGACTTCTGACTCTTTCCCCCTCAATCACTGACGTGTATGTTTTGTTTGTGTTCCTGATGTCTTAATGTTTTCAGTAAGTTATCTTTGCTAATTACCTCAGAGTGGATGTAAGCACACAGTAATGGCATTGAGAAATAATATCTAATTGAAGTGAATCCCATTCATTGCTGAAAATAGGAAGAGAAGGACAAAGTGAGTTAATGAAGACACGAATTAGCAATATCATACTCCACTTGGTAAAAAGTACATGAAGGTTTGAGGAAATATGATCCAAAGCTCAGATAACTGTAAGGGAGGTAAAGTGTGAGAGGCTGAAAGTATTTCTGGTCTTAAAGGAAACAAAATACATTTTTTGTGTGTATTGGAGTTTTGCTTTTAGTCTAAAAATGTGTGCTCATGCACAAATGATTAAATGGCAGAAGGATATACTTGTTCTGGACAGCATAACTACAGCGTGAACACACCTTTGTTTCCAGAGAGCACATGGTTTGGTTTTTGGGGTCCTGACCTCTCTCTGACTCTTCGTCATCAAATGTTCTTGTGTTCTTAGTTCTGCTTTTCGTCGTTAAATTCTTTCTTACATACTGATAATTCTGTAGTGATGAGCTGAACCCCTTATGTCTGTTACAGATGGACAGCCGTGATACAGACTAAAATTGGATTTGAGAAGGGCAGGTGAGAATTTAATCAAGACTGTTGAGGCATGCAAGTTAGTTACAAGTCAGTGTAAGAAGTGCTATGTGAAACCCAGTAGACTTTGTTTATTTAGAAACTCTTGGGAAAGCAATGTGTTGGTTATACTGAACAATTAAGCCAGAGCGACAAGTTGATAGAGAGAGAGAGAAGAAGTGATTACTACATATCTTCATAGTCTCACATACCACCTAAATAGTCAGTGTCTCAAACTAATTAAACAAAAGTTCTCATTTGTTTTAATGAGACCCAGGTTGCTGCTCTGTCACAAAGCTTGCTTCCTTATTGTGATTTTGTGGGTAGGGCATCTTCTGTGCCTACTGACCAAGGACTAATGTTAAATTCCCCGCATGCCCTTAAATGCATTAGTGCAGGTCAGAGAAGAGGCCTTGTTGCAAAGGATTTGCTTAGCTCTAAGGGCAGCTGTGAAAAACAACAAGGATAATATTTTCCGTGTTCCTCTTGAAAGGAACCTTAAAAATTCATGGAGGCTGTGATTCATGCTTTTGCACTTCTCTGCCCAAATAGTTGGGAGACTGAAGATGTTCTCAGTGGTACTACCCATCCCTAAGACGAGGCAGCTTTGGAAAAAAATCACATGACCTTGATTACTGCTGCATTCTCTCTTTCTCAAGTAGATGTATTCTGTATGTTATTATGTGACAAGTGCTCTTCAGAGCTTTCAGAAATGTCTAGTGAACGTGCCTAATTTGGTAGTTAGGGTGGTATGTCTGCAACTTGTAGAAAACAAGAGTGTCAGTAATTACCCAAATTTTTTTTTAAAAAAGATGATGCCTGGTGACCAATGGATATCTGCCTTGGAGAATTCTTTCTTTTTACACCCCTCCCCATGTCCCCCCTTTGTGGGCTTTTTTGGTGTTGGCTATCCAAAGAGAATTTCTTTTCTCTCTCACTCTTAGAAACCGTTTGTGTAGCTTGGATGAGATAGTGGCATTATTTTGCAGTAAGGAGCTCAAATGCTTTAGGACAGATGATAAAAAAAGAAGTCATGAGGCTAAAAGGTGTTAGTTTCCCTTGTCAGGTTACTGAGGTTAAGAATGGCAAGTATTAATTGTGCTGTGTTATTGAAGAGATGCTCCTTCACTTTGAAAAGATTAGTCAGCTCTGTGGTGTTTTTCTAGTGTTTGAAAATCTTTATTTTCAGCCTTTCAACTTTCTTTGTACCTCTTGAAGAAGAAAATATGAAGTGCAGCGCAGAGCATAAAAGAGCTTTTGTTTTTAGGAGGCTAATTATGTGGAATCAGCCTGACACAGTATCTTTCAGCCTGAACATGTTTGGCCCCTATGAAGATAGTATTTAGCCCTCCTAATTTATAATTTAATTCTTTAAGCCTCAGGGGCACAGCAGGATTGCTCAGAAAAATCACATATGAAATTTCTTGTAAGGCATAATCTCCAAAGATGAGGCTGAGTTCTACACTTTCTACATTGCAACAGAGTATTATCAGCTTAGCAATTCTCAGGCTATTGGTCTCTTGCCATCTGCGTGCATCTTCTCCTCTGCTAGGTGTGAGCATTCTTTAGGTTTGACATCAGAAAGTTTGTAAAATAAACAAACTCACAAATTGATTATTGCTGTTTTGAACAGTTTGAATATGAACTGATTAAAAGCCTTAAGCTTTTGAACTCTTAAGCTGAATTAAAACTGCTGTAAACAGCTGTATTGATGACACTTGGGATAGCTGTGATATTTACCTAATAAATTTTTTGCTGTTGTATGCAACTGGACTAGAGACACTAATGGTGCAGTTTTTTTAAGTTTCTTGCCATGGTTCCCAATATTGATAGTTTTAGTCTTCTACTGAGAGCCAAGTTCACCTTAGGACCTTATGTGTTCATGGTTAGTGGGAGGCTTACATGCATGGGGAATGAACACTGTGTTCCTTTCAGTGCTGCAGAAGGAAATTCATCATTCCTGGCTGTACATTTTGCCTAGGTAAATGAGTCTGCAGTTGACGATGGAGGTTAACTTCAGCATATACTGCTATTTTAAAATCAGTCATTGGACTAGAATAAGGCTTGCTAACAAGAAAAGCAATTAACTTCACAAACGAATATCTTTTTCTAAGTTAGAATGATGACATTATGGTTATAGAGCTGTAAACAGCACTGCAATCTGTGCTTATCGACACAATACAAATGTTGCAAAGTGGCTCAGAGGAGTACTTCAGAGTAGGGGAACGAATATTTAAGACTTGTCTGAACAAGATTGCTTTTTGTCTGCTTGTTTTGGTGGGGCTGTTCCAAATTTTGCTGGGAAAATTGGTTAAAAGGTTTTTAGAAACCATTTCAGAATGTACTTCACAGCATTAATTGCTACTGCTGAGAAGTGGCTTAGAAATGAATAAAAATATCTGTTTCAGCACTAATAAACCCCTCTGACTTAAATAATTAAAATCAACTCAACTGGTAGATTGTTGCTATGTAAAAACCCTTCCTGCCTTGTCTCTGAGCTTTTAAACGTGTTTGGAGGGTAGCTGGTTTCAACACTTTTAGGAAAAACAACTATGGTTGTTCTTGCAGAGACTAACATCTTTGCAAGGCTTACCAGCCAAATGTAACAGGGTTTATGTACAGAGAGAGAGGCACAACTATCATGCATGTTTTTGACACATAGATATAATAGAATTTCAAAGAAATGGGGAAAATACAAAAATTAGGAGTAATCAGCTGGCTGGTGATCTGAGTAATGCCAAATTTCAGAGTGTAAACGGCATGGTCTTGAACTTGTATAAATCCAGAAATACCAAATCAGAATATAATAATAACAACAGAAATAACATAATAAACTCTTTGCTCAACATAGAGAACTGTGTTTGCCCAAATCATGGGAGCCCTTTTCTCTGGAAGTCTGGCCCTGTGTCATTCATTGGCACTTTCTGCTCGTATAAAGTGGACTGACAGGTACAGCTGCCTGACAGAGAGACCTTTGTCTGTGCTTCTCTCGTGGGTCTGTTGAGCCATCAACTTGTGCAGAGCACTCACTGATATACAATTTTTTATAGTTACTTTTATTTTTTTTAACTATATAAACATAGATGGAAACTAGGAGTGACAGGGAATATTGGCAGCAGAATTGTAATGAAAATCATTTGCTAAGCTGTGCCTGTCCCTGGGAGAGCTTTAAGAAGAGATGCCAAGGATATGTATTGTACAAGAAGACCAGCTGCTTGTACCAGGCCTGGATTGTGCTCTGGATTATTCAGGAGTTGAAAAAAGCAACATCAGTCTCTGAGACAACAAACGTTTTCCTGTGCCGAATGCATTTATTTTAAAAACATACTATTTGAGGTACTGTAGCCAAAAGTTTCTATTACACCATATAATATATTTCTGCCTCCAGAGAGTACTTGGATTCTTTATATGTCCATATTAATAAAGTTTTGTTCACTTGCAATTAAATCAGCATGGCTTTTAAAGATCTACTGTAATATAACCTAACCACCTTTTGAAAGTACTATGTAGTTTGATTTTATCATAATTATACTATGTTCTAAACCAGCAGTTGAAAGACTTGATTTTATAGTAATTAAAGCCTTTGACCTTTGTATTGCAAATTCAAATATAACGGAAAAGTACAATTGGTTGTATAATTTAAAATTATGTAAATTGCACAGCTACTGAACTACTCTAAGTGGAATACATGGCCAATTTATTTTTAACTAGCAGAAAATAGTAGTTAATTATATATAAGGATATTTGAGATGCATAATCTGGAATATCACTAAACCTTGAGAACTCCTTTGCACTGGAAATTTCGGACTTTGAAAATAAAATAACTTGATAAGTTTTCAATGGAAAATCTTTTGGTGCAGCTCAAGTCAGACAAACATCCCTGGGTTATCCTGCTGATCTGTACTGCAGTCTGAAGTGGGATGAAATCAGAGGAACTGGCTGCAGCCCACTGAGTGTGTGCTGCCAGGACATCTCATGATGGTACATCACTGGCACACTGATGCACAAGGGTCCTCACTTTTATTCTGCTCCAGTCTTTTGTCTTGCAGATTAACTGTAGGGCAGAAGGGCAAAAATTGCTTTCCCAGCCTGGTGCAGGAGACTTCCCAGGGCAATGGGAATTCTTCACTGATCAGGTTTGAACAGTTTCTATTTTGTGCTCCTAGTACTTCAGTTCTCTCATAACCCAAAGGTGCTGGACATGGTGTTAGCTGGTTGTCATACATGCAGCGTGGCAGGACTCAGAACTGGGGGATGTTCAGAAATGCTGATTTTTGGGACAAAAGTCAGAAAGGCTTAAGATCCAGCTGTTGTGCTGTTGGGAAATATGTGGACCCATGGCTTTTACAGAAAATTTTTGGGTAAATAGAATCTATACAACTGGACAGTTGAGCTGTTGGCAGAGTGGGTAGGAGATCTAGGTTTTGAGGAAGAATGGTGAGGTTTCTTGCACTGATGGAAAATTCCATTCTGGCTTCCTCAGGGTCTATCTGGCACAGAAAAGAAAAAGCATGTTTGATGGAGAAAATTGCTGTTGCAGGGTTTTTGGCTAAAATTTAGCTTGCCCAAGATCATTGTAAATTCTGTGGGATATGGTCCCAAGACTGTCTTTCCCAGATACATTAAGTCTGGATTAAGGGTACCTACTAAGGATCAAAACTGTGGAGCTACATAATGAAAAGCACTTATGTCATTAACTTGCTCTGCCAATTCAACTATTCAAAAATTTGAACGGGTAAGTCTGTAATATGTACCAGGACTTCTGGATTAGATATTGTCTGTGTGCATCACTTGAACTTTACTGAGTCTGTATTTTCAGCTCTTGGAGTACAGGAAGCCCATATTTCAACTTGCTCACCAAAAAAGCAACTGCATATCCTTGCTGGATCAGGATCTGTGTAAATCTATGATATCATCCTACAAGTACATGGATTAGTTTTTCTAGAACTCATAGTCTTAAGCAGAGTGTGCCAGTCAGGGGATATACCTAAGAACTCTTCTTGCAGAGACCTGGGTCTGAGAAGAGATGTGAGAACATGTCCTGTAATGCTCTGTCCATGCACTTAGGATAACTTTAGTTCCTTGTTTTAACAGCCACAGTTGCCAGAAAAAACATACTGCTGAGTTTCTGATTGCTTAACTATTTTGCTAAGTGATAGGAAAAATGTGTTTCATTTATTCTGTGGGAAAAGGAAAAGGTCAAGTCAGCTTAAACGTTATAAGTAAATACAGAGGATGAAAAAGAGATAATTATCTTTAACACATGATTTGTCAGTAAATGTAAGTTAAAACTTGTTCTTTAAAGTAGTGTCTGGAGAACAGGCGAAGCTTTGAGTTTAGCAACTTCTTCCTTATCTATTATTCCTACTCTGTATCTTTCATAATAAATTGTTTTTGCTTGTATAAATGGTATAACGGTTCTTTGCAATAATGTTTTTTTTTTCTGGTTATAAATTAATGGTTCAGGCTTACCTGTGAGGTTGACGTGTATGGTTTGGAACAATAAGGAAAAGTAAGAATATACTGAGGAATTAATAGTTCACTTTCCTTTGTTCTCTTGGATATATAAGAAGAGAATTAAATCACTTAATTTAGCCGGCAGTTTTTTCTTTGTAGAGCTCATGTGCTGAAGTACAGTTCAAGCTTCTCCAGCTTTGCTCTTTTCATAGCTTTAAATAGCTTGTTTTGGTGTCCTTGATAGTCTATCTGCATTTTTATCTGTTTTGCTGTTTGCCTCTAAGTATGAAAACAACATAAATATATTTGGAAACTGTTTCCTGTGAAATAACGTTTGATAGTTGATGAATTTGTTTATTACTGCAGTAACTAGGATTGTTCAATTATCAATTATTATAAATTATCTATTGATATTTTTGTGTTAAATCTTTGTTTGCAGGTAGGAAAGTTTTTCAGCAACGCTAAGACTTGCACTTCATTTAGAAGTTATCACAAACACTTTTTTAAACTTTTGGAAGTGTGTTGAACTTTAAAGACTTTTAAAACTTTTCAGTTGTAATTCTAAGTACTTTTAGCTTTAATTTAACTGTTAATATTCAGGCCTAATCTTGGAGTCCTTGGGTAGTTCAGAGTTTGTGATTTCTTCCTGTGCTATATAAACATTTTAGCTATGTTACTTATGACGACTTTGTATAGAGTCTGCTTTCAAAAACAAGTAAAATAAGTGATAGATTTCTAGATAGTGTCAGGAACACATAATTTTTAGTATTGCTCTCTTTTTAGATGTTCTGAAGGGAAATTTTGCTGAGTTTTGGGGCACACATGAAAGATTTTATTCAAGCATTTGCTTGAGAAAAAAAAAAGTGTGTGGGTTGTGGCAAGATTGCTCAGGCTCAGTCTTGGAACTGATATTGCTCACTGTATTCACTGGCAACCTTAAAGAATCGAAGTTCATTGCTACTCCACTTCCAGCCCTTTACTTCTACTTTTCAGCACAACTCACAGTCAGTCTTTGCTACACCACACTAATTCCTCTCCTATATTTTAGCTGATTGTATGTGGCACTATCTCAAATGCTTTTCTAAGGTACAGATAGGTTGAATGTACAATTTTCTCTTGTCCAAAAAGTTTGTGCCAGTCAAAGGTTTGTTATTACCAAATCCTGACACCTCTTTCTTGATTGTAGCCTGGATTATTTTTTCTGATGTTCTATCAGATAAGGCCAACTCCAACCCTGCAGTTGCTTTCTTGTTTTGCTTGAGATGATTTCCAATTGCAGAGCCCCTCTGAGCACGGGAAGTGTAGTTTTACCCTATTTTTCCATTACTGAGAATCTGTTATGCTGCTTAAGGCTATATTATGTAGTGACAAAAGCCCCTGAACTTGTCCTGTACCATCACATTATGACAGAGCTGATTGTGTTTTTGCAAAACCCATTTTGATATGATGGGTAAGAGGCTGCCCCAAGGGAACCATCACTCTTGTTATTTCTGTTTTTGCAATTCAGAAGATTCTAAATATATCCACCTACAATCTCAGAAAGTTCTACTAATTTATCTGTGTGCAGAGGAGGGAGGCTAATTTGTTTTAGTATTTCTGCTCAGTTGGAGGGGTATGTGTGAAACCCAACTGCTGCATGTACAAGATTAAACTTCTGGCTGAGCTGCTATGGCCATGAGAAATGGAGTCCTTGGGGCAGAAACTTGTCATTGCCATACCTCTGTGGTCATCTCAGTTGCACTGAGCTCTTTGAGGCTCTTGGGTAGTAGTTGAAAGCTGTAATGCACTTTCTCATGTGTTGTTAAGTCTAATAATTTTCTGGCAAGTGTCCTGAGAGTGTCATTCTGAAGTTTACTACTTTTGTTACAAAAAGAATTAACAGTTCAGTTCTGTGACAGAGTTGTCTCAACAAAGCCTTTGTTCTTGCACACTTGCTCTTGTACAGTTGCTGGGAAGAGAGTTCTGGGGTATTTGCTAGGCTCAGCTCAGCACAGGATATAGGAGCCTTCATCCTTCTCTTTCTGTTTGCACAATGGAGAGGAGGCAGCAAAAAGCATAAAGGCCCTTTAGAGTCTGGGTAATGGCTAATTGCAAACTGTTTGAAGGCCAAGTTGACAGGTTGCGAATTCTTCCCCTTCGGCCAGTAGAGTGAGCTGTATGTGAGTGCAATTGCTTGCACTGTAATTTCTCTGGTGCAAGCCTTCTATAGGTGCTCTGGGATGCTTTTACTGCTAGAGGCCTACTGGCTTTGTGGAAGCTGTATGGCTGAGTGCTTCTCCCGATGGAGAGGCTTCTGGCTGAAATAGCTGGGCTGCTTGTAGTATGAACTATTGTTTTTTTATCATCTTGGCAGGATTATCCTTCAGCTGTCGCTGTGGATCTCTTTTTCTGTGTGTGGTGTGTGTCATACTGGGGAGAAAAACAGGACTGTGTAAGGGCTAATTTGTGTCTTTATTTGCCTTGAGATGGGGTTTAGATGTGGATTTGACCTGTGGAGCTACATCTTCTACTATTTCTCTGAATCGTCCTAAAGTGTGATTATCTCAAATTGTTTGGGATGATGCCGGTGGCATGTGGTTCTGCTAAACAGTGTTGTTGGAATAACATTTGTGCTATCATTTTAAATACCAGCATAGCTTTGGGGCAGCAGTCAATTAAAATAATTTGCTAACTTTTTGTAGGGATTGAAAGATTAGCAGTTTTTAGTGCTTTTCCAGTGCCTTGCTCACCATAAGCTTTCAACTTGTTTTAATTAACATGGAAAAGAACATCCAGAGCCAGGTCAGTCCATAATGGATCAATTTTTAAGGGCTGTGATTGAAATGTGACACTGGTTATTTAGCCTTCAGAAACTTGGCAATCTTTTCTATTAATTAAAAGTTCCAGAATTTTACAGCAAAGTATCTGGCCCCTAGGTGTAGAATTCCTTTCTTTGTGTAATGTCAGATTGTTCTTAGTAAGGCTGGTTGTGTGCTTGTGACACACAACAGACAGGAGTCAATGTAATAGTGTAGGTGTTAAAATAATTTGTTCTTTCCTAGCTGTCAGATGTCTCTGTAAATCATTAGTCTTCATTATTTTAATTGGAAAGGCAGTACTGTAATATATCAGGACTATAGGAAATAAGTACTGAATGAGATTTTCTGGGTTTCAGAACCATCTTCCTGCTGTCTTATGGATTTTCCTCTGAGCAGACTAGAAGTTTCTTAACATATGATGCCCCCAACCTGGTGGTACATCGGTTTAGATTTTACCTGTATATCTTTACCTGGTCTGCTGGTGTTTTCATACTAGTTATTTTCTGTGCAATAAAAGCCATTGCAGTACCTCTTGCATGCTTACTCACTCTTCTGTTCTCATTGTTTTCATACTGTAGAAGAAATCGAAATGCTTTTGCCAAATCTATGCTTATTCCAATGTATTTTACAGGTGAATGAGTGATACTGGTGTTTCCCCTGCTGTTCTCCTCCCAGCTTGCAAAACTTTAAACTTCAGGGATTTTAATCAACTTTGATGAATTCATGAAAGTAATCTTGAGCAACTCTCAGATTGCCCTGGCTGGTTCCTCAAGTAATCAGGAATAAACTTCATCAGTAATATAGTCTTATTACAGATCAATTATGGTGACTCAAATGAAATATGTTGTAGTCAGACAAGTTAATTCTGAATGAAAATTTGGGTTTTCACTAGGGTCCCAAGTCCAAATTGGTTTGTAGAGAAAAAGGATCCTTTAAAATTGGTAAATGAAGAAGCAGTAAATTGTGGAGAGATGTCCAGTAATCCTCTGGAAATAAATGTTAAGTGCATTTTCCTTAATGTGTTTATTAATCATATAAGAAGTCAAATAAACAACATACTAGTTAAATATGCAGATGATGCTAAATGCAGAAACCTTTGCAAATGCATGAGCTAATATGGAATAGATGCTGAGGTACCAACAGAGCTTTGAAAAATGGGTAAGAAAAAAAAACCAAACAAATTTTCCAGATTTACTTTGAAAAAATTAGTATAGGTAACGTATCTGCTGCAAAAATAATTGTGAATTTAATTTTTTTATGTGATAAAAATAATTTGCCTACCTGTGCAGTAATATGTTCTTATCTTCCTGAACTAATGGTGCTTCCTTGATGCTGGAGAACATAAGCATTTTTGGTGCTTTGGTTTCAAAGCATTAAAAATGATCACAAATCTGTGTTGGCTTAGAATGAGGGTTTAACATGTTAATTCTGCCTCAAGGGGAAACCCGTAAAAGAATTAAGTGTTGTTAAGTTTCTTAGACTTAAGATTAGTCCTAGAATGTTAAGATCTTGGCTTTTAATCATCAACTTTGGGTAGAGTTTCAAGCTGAAAGGTTTTTATTTTTGTTTAGTTAGGGTTTTTGGGGTTTTTTGAGTTTCTTTTTAATTAATTTTTCTATTTATTTTTAAAAATGAATCCCATAAACTCTTCACTAAGTCTCTGTTGACCTTGGGAAAGGGATTCATCTTTCTGAAAAATATCTTTCCTTTGTGGTATTTCTTGATATCACGGTACTTTAGCCAGAACTTAGTACAGTCTGTCAACAGACCAATAAACTCATGTGTCCTATATTGTTGTGGTAGTGACAGCATGTTTTGTAATTTTAAGCTATTTATTTCTATCAATGTACAATTTTTCTAAGATTTTTGGAAGATGAATGACTTATGTAGCTATTGACATCCTACCTGGTAATTTAGGACTGTTAATAAACGTTGGCTCATATCACAGTGAGTTTAGAAGAAATAGTAACATACCAGAAGCCTGATGTTTGTTCTTAGTGGAAATAAGACAAAAGTAATTACGCTAAAATAAATTATACCTTTTTTAGTTACAGTATTTAGTATCCAAAGGGGTGCAAATAGCTGATATGTCAGATTGTGTATGTAATAGTCTCAACTAATCATCCCTTTTAAGATGAAGCTGAAAGGAAATAGTTAAAATAACAATACTTTGAAATACCAAAAGAGAGCTACTGGATTTGTAATTACTATTATTCAACCACCTAGTAAAACTGAATAAACATGTGTTAAAGTTCCTTGAAAGTCTACAAACATCCTGAAATCTAATGCTAATTGATCTATCAGTTTGTGGTCGCTATACATTATAAACTGTGGGAAAACACACATATAGGGGTACCGTGAAAGTTTGGTTAACCTAAAATCTGGCATTCCCTGAACTCTCTGGGTTTGATCATGTAGGCTTCTTGTTTGTCAGTAATTATTTTTCTGTTTTTCACATGGGAGGAAGAAACAGTAACGGAAAACTTCAAAGAAAGCTTCTGGAGCTCTCATGGGTGTCCTGGGATGTATTCAGAGGGAATACAGTATCGTACAGTCACCCCAGGACATTGGGATACTGGCATACTGAAAAAAAAAAANTGTCACTTTCTCGCCTCAAGGAAAAAAAAAAAAAAAAAAAAAAAAAAAAAAAAATTTAGAAGTTACCTGGCAAATTCTTTAGCCTTAAGACTATTTGATTAGGCAATTCTTGAATTTTGCCACTGGTATTTGAAACTGTTTTGAAATTTTCCTTGTATCAGAGACTAATATTTGGTCTCCCTAGAAATCTCAAGTATTTATCCCATTTGAACCCAGGGTCAGGGTTTCTGAACTGACATCCTGGCCTTTGCTGCTCCGGTGTATGGAGTGGAATAATGGAGGGTAGTATAGGTGTTAGAAGATCTGCATAAATGTTTTTTATTCCTGTGGTGATTCCTTTGGTCTTCTGCACTGGGTTACATGGTTCAACTAATATTTCCCTGTGACGGCACTGCCACTTGTTTAGAAAAAGGGAGTACAATGTGAGATCTTAGGGTTCAAAATGTAATCCCTAACTCGCCTTTTCTGGCTTTTGAGTGGCCAACAGCCTGGATTTGTTCTTGGAAGAAGTGAACAAGAATGCTCTAACTTAAGGAGAATTATGCTTGCTTGAACTAGGTCTGAATTTGTCTCAGCTCTTCTAAGTGGGTGAGTTGTTACAGTGTCCACAAATGCAAAACCTTTTGACTAGTTTAAATTTAGCCAAGCCATTAATCTGGTAAAAAATACTGGTCTTTCCTTCTTGTTCCTTGAAAGATTTTTAGTAGTTTATATTTCTTCTATCTTTGTCATGCTTTTCTTTTTCTATTCCTACTTATTCTATTAACTTTGTGACTAAATGAAAATAATTTCAGAGCTTTAAAAAAAAAAAATTATTCAAATGTGTCCTGTGTCAGTAAAATGCTGGCAGTAATGTTTCTGATTAGACTTTTGCTTTATTAGCTAATTCTTTAATCCACAGTAATCATCTCTTGGTTGCTAACTAGTTGCTAAGAAGGATAGATTGCCTTCAGAGGACATTCTGGGAAATGATCCAGTTCCTTGCTTGCCTGTTTTAATCTCAAGTTTCCTGTTAGAATTATGCAGTGTTATAGAATAACAAGTCAGACACAAAACCCCCGCTTCGTTGGTTGGAAGACAACTGAACACACATGCTCTCTGCAGAATAATATCAAATAATATGCTCAGTGCTTTGTGTCTCACTTGTGCTTCATTATGTGATCATGTGGGTTTCTGTTTTGCTCGCTAAAAGAAAGCAGGATAATAGTGTTGTGCTGTGCTGGATGTTGCACGATGATGATGATTAATTTGTTAATCAGGCTACTGCATTTGATGTAGGGGAGCTTGATGAGCTTCTTATAGGCTAAACAAATAAAATGAAAATTTTAAAGGTATTGATTTGGTATATTTTGATTATGGCATAGCAGAGGTTGACTAGATACTGGATAAAATAATGTTTTGACTAATTTATTTTAGGAGAAGTGAGAATATCAACTCCGTTTAAACAAGCAGCACCAGAGACCAAAATGCATTTTGTTTGAATGCATCTGGCCCTACTACAAAACTCATGTGGCACTAGCTATAGCCCGTTAGCTCAGGTAAAATATGATGTTGTGTAGTCTGGCCTGGCCTGTACCTGGCTGCCTATTTGTGTCTAAATTGGGAAAGGAAGAAAACCAGACCTATTCCCTCGCAGTACAACTGGCACAACCAGGCTTTATAATGAACTGCAGGTGTAATATTTTGTTGATTTCAGCATTGCAAAGGCTGTCCAAGAGTAGGGGGCAAGATCAGATGGTAGAAAGCAATAGGGCTTATCTAGTTAGAAAAATGGGAAGAAACATCCAAGCACTTTGGAGTAAGGCTTTGCTCATTTATCACACCTTTATTGTGAGTGATTTTGTGTGTAAAGCCTGTTCTTGGTATCAGTACCTTGCTTTGAAAATTGATGAATCTGAGGAAAAACTGGAAACAAGATGCAGTCAAATACCTTTCTAGAATGAGGGTGAGTCAATAGCACTTGCTGTTGTTGCACAACCTCCCCAGTCCAGCCATGAAGCTGTCTACTGGAGCAGTAACTGCTGAACTAAGAGATTTTATGTTCAAGTGTTCACTCATTTAGTTATTAAGAAGAGGAGAGTTTAATTTTTCATATTTTTTTGCGACACCTGGACTTACAGGATCGTTTGCTGTATTTATTTCTACTTGGTTCCAAACTCAGAACCTGTATTTTGATGCCACCTCTGAAGTGCTGATTCCACACAACTGCTGAAGTTTTTGAGAAACTTTGAAATATCCCCTTTTCATGTTTTTAAGAAAGAGTTATATCAATAGGGCTTTGTCTGTGTGCTAGGCTTTAGGCTGTGAATCTATATGGTTATTCTATGCAAGCATGTATACTGCCAGTGTGTTTTAAACTAAGTTTTCTTAACAATATATTTCACACATTTTACTTTTGTAGAGCTTATTATTTTGCATATTGCACGATTTCACAAGTTCTCCCACCATCAAAAATCTGCAGGAAATAAGTAAAAGGTAAAGATTTTACATTGAGGTCAAAATTTTCTCTTGCTGTTTTAAAATCACTATTCCCATGATAACTTCCACAACTTGCTTGATTTTGATCTTGTAGTGAAGTAAAAATACCATAATAGTGGCTTTAGCATGTGTTATATAAATTAAAACAATGCCAGAAGCTTAGAAATACATTGTACTGGTCACATCTTGTTTTTGTGTGGAGACTCTGCCAGCAAAAAAAATTCTTGCGTTTTCAGAGCTCTAACTCTTTTTTTCCACTGACTTTGTTCAATGTAGGCTGGATGTTAGAAACTGAAGTTGTTCAGGCCCTGTGCAAATAGTGATCTCAATTCAAATTAGTAGTTACTTTGGGCTTCCTACACCTACTGCTGCAAAGCAGACAATCATGGTGCTCTAATCCACATTGGTTTGTTCTCCAGACTGCCCTGCCTTGGTTTCATCAGGCCTGAGGAGGACCTGGAATTTCTGTGTGGGATGAAAAGCAGCAGCTGAAGGTTGACAAGGAGAGAAAAGCTTCACAAGAGATGCTGGAACTCTAGCAGGCTTGCTATCGGTAATGAGCACAAGTGACAAAAGGAAACCTGAAAAAGATGTATTTTAAAATAGATAAATGCAAATATAAACTGGATAAATAGTAAAATTTTTATGCTCTTTCAGTTCTAGATGATCTCTCTTGCAAGAATTCTTTTCTGTTTTGGAAAGTCAATGGTACTACTGAGAATTTATCAGCCTGTTAAGAGAAAATGTGTCATAGCAAAAATCACAAGACACTCACTACATCCATTGTTCCTGAAAAACTAATGATTTGGAGAGCAAGTTATATGTCTGGATGAGCTCCATGGTTTTCTATTTATTAATTCTGATGATACTGCATTAAATGTTCATTTGGCAACACTATAAATAGGGAGTTGGGTTAGGTTTTGCCTTGTTTCTTTCTATAGAGGGTAGATTTATTGCTAATAAGTATCACTGAGGGAGGTGAATTATGTCTTTTGTTTCAATAATCACTCAGCAATGCAACTGCTCATTACTAGCTCAGTGAGTCAGTGTTTTCAGAAATTACTA
The DNA here is from genome assembly GCA_013397775.1 of Eulacestoma nigropectus. NCBI lineage: Eukaryota > Metazoa > Chordata > Aves > Passeriformes > Eulacestoma > Eulacestoma nigropectus. The sequence goes on along the minus strand of VZTE01004966.1, from coordinate 1,391,744 downwards.
ACAGTTTTGTATGCCTTGATCTTTGACTACCCAATTTGAGATGCCATAAAAGGCCTCTGTAGGGAGTGGCTTGTGGTTTTGTTTTTATTTTCTTTGTGGCAATGTTTTTTTCCTTTTTGGTTTTTTCTTTCCTCCCCCCACCAAGGAAATTCTTATTATCAGCCTTCTACAAATCTGGATGTAGAAAACAGTGCATATAGAATTCAAGGGAATGCATTTCCTTCAGTGCTGCAAAGGGGATGAGAGGCAGTTCTTAAATGTATTGATGACTTCTCCATGCTCTGAAATGATAGAGAAGGACACTTGATTTTTCAGCTTTACAATATCTTCCATGAAATATTTAATGCTTGTCTGATGATTTATTCTTCTTTGCATAATGCAATCTAAAAGAGTGGTTTCGTTAATTATTTACATCGTGCTGCCGATGTTATTTCTCTCCAAGTGCTTTCCAGTACTGCTTTCCAGTTGTTTCTGCTTATTACCAGGAGAGACTTTAAGAGGCAGATCTTGTCGAGAAAGCAGAATTATAACTTGTCTTATTTGTATCTGTGTGCTTTATAATGTGTGTGCTGGGTAGAAAATACTCGTGGGGCTGGAGCAAGACAAGAGGGACCTAGGAGACCCATGCTCAGGAGTGAGAATAAACCCTGGGGGTTGTGCGTGTAGCTCTTAGGGCTCCTGATGGCTGTGTTGGCAGGATAAGAACCTGAAAAGGGCAGTTCAGAGACGTTTTTGAAGCATCATCAGTGTAGAGTGAAGAGCAGTAGAATCTATGTGAGATGCCTGAGGGTGATGAGCCAGCATCACTGCAGGGCTCTAAACAGCTTGCAAAGTGATTGTGGGTACACTTTTTACTCCTGTAATCTTGTTTTAATAGGGTGTGAGTCTGACAGCCAGCATGGACTTGGCAGCACTGCTGAAGGAAGGAGGACGGCTGCCAGGTCTTCCTAAGCACACATGAAAAGAAGGTCTTCAAGTATTTAGGTCTCATGGCTTCTGCTGTTGGTGATCTCCCTGGCTGCCTGAAACCCACACAAGTACACACAGGAAAAGGAGAGCTGCCAATGCTGACATCCCATCAAAAGCTCTGCTTGCTGACTCTGTTGGTTCTGCCCGGAGTGTGACGTAGGAGAGCAGAACAGAGAGGACTGGCTTCTCTCTGTGACAGCTGGATGATTGTGCTACTCTTGTAGCACAGTGGGGAGCAGTATCTCCAGCTTCATAGGAGGGAGAGGAGCAGACTCAGATTTACATTTTCCTCTTGATTAATCTTTCGAAAATTCTCCTTTCTCCTAAAAAATCTTTCTCCTAAAGGGGAAAAATGATTCTCAGCAAAGGTCAAAGGACATTCAAGACTCAGTTTCTTAAAGGTTGCATTGCTTAACTTCTCAGATAGCACTAACTGGGACAGCCAGGTGTTAGGGGCCCAATGATAATTTATACTAACAACCAGAAAATTTTATTTAAGGAGATAAATCACAGGGAAAAGACCCTCCTAAATATTCCACAATATGTGCTATTGGAGACATAAGCGAGTTTGGGGTTTTTAGCTTTTCTGAGAACTGTGATTCAGTAGTACACAGCTTTAGATTATTCACTACAGTGTGTGCTACTAGGAAATAGTAGAATTCACACCTTCCATTTTTGGTAGGAGAAGAGGAAATAAAGTCCCTGTGCACAGTGGAGGACTCCTTCTGGGTTGCAGAGATGTGCTGTGCAGGCTAGAATCTAGCTCAGGGCATCCCCTGAGAAGAACAACACAGATTATTTTCCCAGATACAGTGGTAAAAATTAGAAATAATCTCAGTCAATTGGTTTGCATTGGCATGAGAAAAGAGCAAGGGTCAGCCAGTGAATCTGGTTAAGCAGTTTAACTACTGAGTTGACTCTCATTTGGTTCCTGACAGGTCTCTTAACTGCCGATGCTCAGAGCTGTAGTAATACATCTTGAGACAAGATATACTCCACTTTGTGAGGTACAACTACTCCAAGAATAAAAATTATGCAGGGGTTTATAGGAGACAAGGAATATCTGGATATCTGCCCCTGTTAGTTCTATGGGACCTGAACCCCTGTACGTGCTTGTTGACTTACTCCAACGCTCACAACAATCCTGCTGGCTTTCAGCACAGCAGACCATGCATTCATCCATGACTGAAGGGACTGCTCTTGGTTAACTTTGTTTTATAATAAAGAAGAAACAAAATGTGGCTGTAATTTTTTAAAACTTTGCTGAGCATGAGTGACTCGTTAGGGTTTGAACTTCTCTGCAGACACAGTTGGGAAACTTTCAGACACGTAGCCCTTTTGATCATCACTGGGAGTGTTCTGGAGCAGAAGCTTTCCCAGGGAGCAGCTTGGAGGCTCCATCAATGGGCTTATTGCCCAGATGGAGCTTCAGAATTCATAGGGATTTCTGTGCTAAGCCAGTTGCCCCTGGCTTAATCATATCAGAGACACATATCTGAGAATCTCGCATTAGACTTTTCTAAATAAACAAATGTTTAGGACAGTGAGGGATAGAAAAAACACTGCAATTTTTTTTTTCAAAGGCTTTGGCATAACCTGAGGTGTTTCTTTATTCTTTCTGAGAGAATCCGGACATGTTGCTGGAGGTCTTTTGTGAGTTCTCCATACAAGGCTCTTGTGATATTCTTTTTTATATTTAGAAATAGTCAGGCTTTCAGATTTTGTAAATCCACAGCACCCTTTCAGACCTCAGACCTCCATGTGATGAAAAAAGCTGATAATAGACTGACCTTTATCTCATAGTCCTTATATATAAAGCAACCTATATCCTTAAATAAGCTTGCAAGACAGAGGAAAACTAATTCTTGTACATCAGTGAACATTGCTCTGATCAGTGCCTGTGCATGTCAAACACAGTTGTATAACACAAAACCAGTGCTGACAAACAATTTGCGTACACCTGCTTGTATACAGGTACTCTCTTCCCATCAAAAGCTTAGCTGGCAGTGGTAGGTGACTTGCTGTTCAATGAGCTGTCACAGGTATAAGCTGCAGGAGTGCATTTTTGAATTTACTTGTACATCTTACAGAGCTGATCATGGAAGACAGTTCATTATCAGAACTGCTTCTTAATAAGTACAAACCCATCCTATTGCGGTGTCAACTACTGCAAGTCATAGAGCTCACTATAATATTGCTGCAGGACACAAAAATCTTGAAGCCTTGCATAAGGAGAAACTAAGCAAGAACGTGAGGTTGTATGAAGTCCCAGGAGGAAAAAGTTAAATATATCAAACTATGATTTCAAGTTATCTGGATCTTCTAAGACTGTTTCCATTACTTCTTAATTTCCTTTGCTCTTTATTGGATATTGTTTCCTTATCTGGTGTTCTCTCAATTATTAAAACCCAATTACTCTTTGTTTGGTTTTTAAAATTAATTATTTAAATTCGGAATGAAGCGTAAGAGATATCAAATAGCCATGTCCATCACAAGTTTTTTTGGGTTTTTTGGTACCTTATTAAAATTCCCATTATTTTCTATATAACTGCTAGCCATCTCATTTCCTTCAAAGGAATTCATTTCAAGATTTGTGCATTTCTATATGAGATGGAGAAAATCTGTTTCTACGGTTTTATGTGCTGTGAGCACCATTAGACTTCTCCTTTGGTTTAGGGAACTTTGGCAATATTTTATTCTGAGTGGCTGCTCAGGTCACTGTGACATTCAGAAATGCGCCTGATTTGCATTAGAATATTTAATTTGCAGTGCTGTATCATTACACTTGTCTGTGCTCAAGAGGAAGAAATTAAAACTTCAGCAGGGCTCTTTTCTTGCATGTCTTCATGAATTATTTTGCTGTAAGAGTTAATGTGGGCGCACTGTTGTCCACTGGCTCAGGATATGTGGGGGGTTTTCTGGGGGGTAGTGTGTTGGCAATGCTTGGATTTTTTGCCTTGGGACTCCATGAGAAATAAAATTACAAATTTCTTCTGAAAGCATTCAAAATTTAGACCTTCATATCCTTATTATCATATCTTTCCAGGTTAATGGTGGACCAGTTTCAAAAGCTGTCTTGGTTTCCACTGTTTCCGTAATGCTTACCTCTTGGGCTGCCATTACACCATGCAGTGAATAGGGATGTTCCTTGTGTCTCCAGAGGCATGCCAAGTTCTGTTTCTAAAAAAATAGGTTTCTTTCAAAACAAAACAAGATTGTAAATCTTCCTCAGGAAAGCAGTCTCATGTCTGACAGGACGGTGAGGTCAGGTCCCAGCCATGGTGGCAGAGATGCTGCTCCAGGGCTCTGACACATGCAGCACTAAGCTTAAGCACATACGAGCACATCCTGCTTTTGGCTGAGGAGCACCATCTGTGGAGCAAATTCCTAGGTCTGGAGGCAGGGCCGGAACATATTCTGCAACGCATTCCAGGTTTCTCAGTGTTGGTGCTGGTACTGAGTTTGTTTGCCCCGAGTGGGAGGTACCCAGACTGCATATGCCATAGAAGGGAAAGAAGTAGTGGGAAAGGCCAGTGTTTGGGTGGGCACTAAAAATGAGAGGCCTGGAGAACGAGGCTTGTTGAACTCTCTTCTTTGCATCAGGGATGTGAGGGAATAGGTGAACTTTGCTTTGGGAAAGGTTGTTCCCTCATCCTCTGCACAGGAGCTGCTACTGTCCCATATGCCTTCCAAGTGGCTTCCAAAAGTTTTGGGAGGAGAAGTTGGAATCCCTCTGGAGACACTGGGAACCCCTGTATGCATTGCATGATGAAGTGCCAGCCCACCAAGCAAGCCTTACAGAAACACTGGAGAGCAGAAGGCCCTTTAAAATTGGTCCACCATTAAACAGGAAAGAGGTGATGATATGGATATACAAATCTAAACTTTAATGTATTCAGAAGAACCTGTCATTACCAAAGCAACTAATTTGAGGATCATGCCATGGATACTTAAGGACCTCAGAAACCCTAAAGCTTGCTCTTCTGGATCTGAGTTTAGGATCTTGTCTGCAAGAATATGCTTTCTCAATATTTTTCTTGATTATGTCTGCAAGAGCTTTTGATTTATGGCTGATTTCTCAAGGTTGCCTAAATCCTCTGTTCAAAAAGGCTCATTTACCTTGATGCCACCATGCTGATATAATATTATCAGAACAGAGTATGTTGGCAGCCAGCTGTTGCTTTCGTTACTAACTCACTTCAGTCCGTTTCCCATTGCTAAAACTTTCCTTTTGTGCTACATTAGTTTTTCTTACAAATTAAAGCTTGTAATGATTGACGTAAGCTGGAGTGGAAGGTGATGTTCTGCAAGAACTCACAAGCATATGGGAAACGGTTGGGGAGGTGTTTAAAACTGTGGATTGTTCAATGATTGACCTTAAACATTTATTGTTTTGCTTTTTTTAATTACTCAGTTTAAACTTCTTAACCTAAACATGAAAGCAAAACGAAGAGAAATCACATTTGCTTGAGGTGACCACTGACAGTATGGATTGCTTTAAAATTGCTTTTCATTTAAGTATTATTAAAGGTAAAGCCTAGCATAAAGACTTTGAAATTAAGGACAATTAGCAGCAGGAACATAGCAGAGAGTCAGGGGGGAAAAGGCATTTATAATATAAATGATGATGGGCAGAGTACTTTGCATGTAGACAGTGCCACTAATTAACGACTGTGAGGTGGCCCAGGACGGGGACTGAGCTCAGAGGAAGACAAAAGTCCAGATGGCTGTCTGTGATCCAGAAGTGCTGGGTATAAGACTGTGTTACAAGGTTACTGCAAGGTGAGAACAGGGACTACAGGGACTTTTTTTTTT
>VZTE01004966.1:1365996-1385921 GCA_013397775.1 Eulacestoma nigropectus | reverse complement strand
TTTTTTTTTTTTTAGAGCAAATGCTCTGCGAGAAACTGCATGAGGTGGTAATGATCTGCTGCACAGATAGACCTAGCTTTAGAGCTAAGCATACCTTCTGTTTTGTGCTCAAGGTTTTGTGATGTCAATGTCCCCTGGGAGATATTTAACTGCTTGGAAAAGAAAAGTGAAAGCTGCTATATGGAAGCAAATGTGAAAGCAAATATTTTGTTTACCTTGTGTGCTAGGTATTTAGCTGAACAGCTTAGAGTCTAGGGGGTGATATTGCTAATCCCTCTGTGGGTGTGCAGAGAAAAGTGTTGCCACTGCAGGGTGTCAGCTCAGGAGGCTGGAGAGGTTTAAGAATAGAGGGTGATACAGAGGCCAAGGTGCCCCCCATCTGTGGGTGTGCGAGCTGTGTCTCCTGGAGCAGCATGCTGCATCTGTTTTTTCCTTCACCTTTGCAAAGCCTGTTCATATTATTTTAGCATGTGTCATCTATGCAGTCTGTCTCTCTGAGCCTAATGTATCTCAGTACTTTGCTTTCAAGCACTGCATTTCTTAGGTAAGTAATTCCATCTGTTCTGGCAGCATTATCACTTTGAGAAGTATCTGACGTTACAAGGAATACCTGCAGAATGAAGCCATAGGGTAGGATAACTAGCCTGACACAGAGTGTCATATACACAGTGAAATGTTGAGATCTTATAAGTCTAATTATTCATGACATATATCAATTTTTGACATAAAGTTGAAAAGTTTTGAGAAGAGGTGAAGTATTACTGACTACTGTGTGTTGGAATCAAGTTTCATTATCAAAATACTTCTTCACACAGTGTCTGATTTGGATGCAAAATATGAATATGTAGCAGAAATAAAATCCACAGAAGATATCCTGTTGTTAGCGCCACTTGACGTGATTCAAAGGTAGATGTTTCAGCTCTTAGATTGATTGTAGGAGGGTATCTGTTCCTGGTTTTGTCCTCTAAAATTTAATTGGAGTCCCCAAATGTGAAGTATGTCTTCTCAGGCCATATTGAATTTCAGAACAAAATCTGGATCTCAGCAGACTTTTTGTGTTTCTGTAATAAGATGTGTCTTCCAGTCTAGAGCCTGGAGATATTTTTTTTTTTTCCCCTCAAGTTTGAAATCTGTGTTTGTTATTCAGCTTCAATCTGTTGAGAGATGGAACTTGCACTGCAAATTCAGGCCCAGGCTGCCAGTTGGGACAAACTTTAAGCAATATCTCTATATGTATTACATAAGAAAATTCATAATATATCGTATGAGACAACTGCTCTTGCCTACAATTAGAAGAATGCTTGTGAACAGTTTTTGTTCTTGTTGTATACATATTTGTTATTTGAAACTAGTTCACCATATTTAAAATGCTGAGCCAAATGTTTACTATGTTAAAAAATTTGCTGTACAGAACCTCTATTAGTGTTCTTAGTAAGCAAAACCAAAGATGCTGGAAATAAGAGCTGCAGGGATTTGATTAAAAATTCAATGAGTATAAAGGCATAATATCTTTGTACTTTTAGTCCAGATAAACTACAGTGCTCAGTTGAGTTATTGACTGAAACTTCTACCACTCACTGAAGCCAATTTTGTGTATTTGTGGAAGGCATGAAATGTGATGATAGCACCGAACATGTTACTTTCTCTCTTTAATTTTTGTTTTGATATGAGGCAAAAACGGGTGGTGGGATACATTATGGTAGTCAGGGAAAGAACACTAAGTACTAAGTAAGGTTCCAAAAGCTTTAGCATGATGTTCTAATGATGATGGAAAATGTCTTTCTATGCAATTTTGTAAAAAAATTGGCATGAATCATGCTGTTTCTTTTTCAATGTACTTTGTTTCTGTAGTAACTCACTGCATTTTATTGTATGTGGGACAACTCCTAGCTTTTCTATTTTGTATGTGAAGACAGGACTGTTGTAGTCTGACAGAGCTGACAGTGACACTAAATGGGCTAAAAAGATTCTGTAATATTTATAAAGCTCTGAGTTTAGAATTTAGGGTACAGTTCAGCAAAAAGCCTCATTACTAATGATGATCAAGGGTAAATCTCAAATCGCTTGTGAAACATGAACTCTGAAGAACTTTCTTTCAGGACTATTCTGACAGATTTTAGTTGTCAAACTTCTAGTTTAATTTAATAAGGCAAATTTTTGTTGGTTAAAAAGTGTTTTGTAATAAAAATAAATGCAGCGATTTATGATGTGGGGTGCTGCAAATTCAGGAATTATATACGCAGCTGAATGGATTCCTCTGTTAATATAATTTGCTCTTTCTTTTCCTGTTTCATGGGCTTGGTCTTTTTATAGTCTTTGGGTGTGTATGTGCTCTTCCTTACACCGATATAAATTAGTTGTAATACACTAATATCAATGGAAAACTGATATAAAGCCTCTCAGAGATCTGTATTGGAGCTTTTGCATTTTGTTCCAGCTTCCCTTGAATCTTTGTTTCACATGAATTATGTGCAGATATGTATTATATATTAAATGTTTTCAGATAGTACTGGAATATTCTGTAATCATTTTTCATCAGTTATGTAGTAGCAAAATACAAAGCAGTAGGGTATTGGACCAGGAAAGACAAATTATCTAGGGTTTTTCTACTCTTGCACAGCTGCTATGACTGTGCATCAGGGTGCACCCAAGTTAACTTTAAACTGGATGGCTTGGCCAAGAGCACAGGAGTGTGAGGTACTCACCAGGAGTTTCCTAAGCTTCCAGGAAAGGTGTTTCAGCCTTGTGCTGAGCTTGCTGCTCTAGTTAGCTCAGTCTAACCTGACCTAAGTTCAAGGTATTGACTGTGCTGCAGAGGTGGTTTTAACCATGGATGCAAGCGTATATACATGGTATTTTGTTATCTCTGCGTCTGATCTGCTGCCTCGGAGGGCTGATGTAACCCTGCTGAGGAGCCCCTCAGGGGCAAAGAGCTGTCAGGGAAACATAGGTATTTGTAAAGAGGAGGATAGTTCTACCTTAGACATTTTTATCCCTTCTGACTTGCAGGTGCAAGGGGTGATATAGATAGACGAGGAGGGAGCTGCTGTCATAAAGTGGGGACACTGAATGGCTCGCCTTCTCCATGTCCTTTCTGGGCATGGTGAATTCACTTCAGGTAGTTCAGGGACCAGGATTGATCTCTAACCGTGCTCTTCTCATCTGTGGAGGTGGTCAGAGGGAGGTCCTGAAATAGCCATGGGGGAAGTGACAGTGCAAGCTTGGGATATGGGAACAGATAAACCTTTATTTCTGGTGATGAGATTAGACTTTTCCTAAAGTGATATGGGAGCAGAAGGAGAGGTAAATACCAATTCTGTCTTTGCTCCTGATAGAAGATATTGTGAATTACTGCTTTATCTCTCCTGAATCACTCAACTGCTTCCATATGAAATTGGATTAGAAATTTTAAATGTATAACATTCCTGAAATGAAGGCACGTGTTAGTGGCTGTGTGTCATGTGCAAAATACTGATTTCTACAAATACATTTATTTCTTGTGAGTGGTAGAATAGCCTCTTAAGTGAAATGTGCTGATATGAATAACAAAACAGAACGACCTTTGGCTGGCTGTGCATTCCCAAAGGATACAAGATGTGCAGCTTATACTACTAAATATCTGTGAAGTTATATTGTTTCTGGGTTCATTATTAGTAGACCTTTATCTTCTAAAATCAATGGTTCCCTTTGTGAGATTTAAATTTTCCATGCAATCACTTCCCTTTGGTAATAAAGGATGCCTGATTTAACGGTGACATTTGTAGTGAGACTCACCATCAGGTGATTCAGTGTGTCCATTATTAATCTTTACTTTCTTCCCAGGGAGTACTTTTCAATTTAGTTTGCCTCATACCGTGTTTGGCTTGATTTCTTATTGAAAACGAAAATGTTTTGCCCTTTAGATTCATCAGAGGCTTTTAAAACCTGAATAGTGAGAAAAAACCTCATTAAGGTCAAAGGCAAGAATAAAGTGCTTGAGAAAATGGAAGCATTGGAATCTTTTGTTCTTCAACTGATGCCAACAGCTTTTCACTTCACTGTCAACGATATTGTTGTCCCTTTGCTGATTGTCTCTTAAATCAGTCATCTGTGGCACAAGAGAGGGGGAGATTAGACATAGGTATATATAAAACCACAAAAGTGTCAGATGCAACCACAGAAGTGCCTGGTAAGATATTTTCAACAGGGGTGGCAGAGCTGGTGGCGTAGCTGGTACTGGGCATTAATTCAAAACTTTTCTGTTAATGGAAGGCAATCCAATATGGGGGTCAAAAGCAGCATTGATACTGAGAGTGGGCCGTTTACAAAAGGGATTGTAATTGGGTGGATGCAGGGCACCTACTGAATGTGCAAAAAAAAAAAAAGAGCCCAAAGTGCATTTCAAAGTGCACAAATATTGACTCATGATGTATCTATATTAGTAGTTTAGTTTGGACAAAGGACATGTTTTTAACTTGAACCTCCTGGGTTTTCACACTTACTTCTTTGTGTTCTCACTGTGAACAGTCCTGGGCTGTGGAGTCTGGTGATAAAACTAAACTGCCAGGGCCAAACTTCTGTGTGCAGGAGCACACCTAAGTGTGCTCCAGCTGCTAATGGGCTTTCAGCTAGTGGGGACAGACTACTGTAAGTTTGAAACAGTGCTTTCCCTCTCTTCCTGAAGCGTATGTAGCGTGGAAGTGTACTTCTCAGCACCAAGTGTTTTGCTCTACAGATGCACTCCTGTTGCACTGTGCTAGCTGATGATGCAGATGTATCTGTAGGGCATTAGCAATAGATCTCATCTTGTCTGACCAGCTTCTTGAAAGTAGCTCTGCTAGTCAGGAGCAGAGATATAGTAGACATGAATCACCCTCTGCATTAAGTGGGTGCTCCAGATAAGCTGAATCAACCTTAGGGATCTTCTGTATCTTTTTCCCATAGCCTATAAAGGAAGGCTGAGTTTTAGGCATCTGCTTGCATCTAACTACTAGAGTTAAATGAAAATAATACCATGCAAAATGGGGAAGAATATATTCTGTAAGAGAGATGAAATAATATGAGAATAATGCAAAACCAACCATAAAAAAGATGACTCAGAAGCTCTTATTCTCAGGACAATTATTTTAGAAGAGTGTGGTATAATATTAACTAACAAGTATTTTTACCAGTAATATTAAACCAAGATGTTAAAAGAAGACACTGTATTTGGCTGTGGAAAATAATGATGAAAAGAAACCCCAGAATTTTGCATATGCGATACACGATTCAGCAGCTCATTAGGAAGTTGTGATTATGGGATGGTTTTGTTTCAAATCCTACACAATTTGCATATTTTTCAGGAGGGAAAAGCTAGTAGTTAGATATAGTTCATTTGAAGCCATACATTATATAATGAAGCTCTTCACTAGAAAATGGATGTGCCACTTGACTTAAGCCTTTCAGCATCAGCTGGCCAACAGAGCTGATTGAATTATGGCATTGTGTACTTGTACCATGGGTGCCTGTGTGTTTCCTCACAGTAAAATAGAGAGGGAATAATTTCACAAAGGGCATCTCCAAGATTCTTACTTGCTGGTTTTTTAACAGATTTATTGTTTCAGTGATCAGTTTAGCTTATTTGAGTAGATATTCTAAAATGCATTTAGTTTAATCTGCTTTGAACATTTTTGGTAAGTAGGATTATTGGTGGACTCTGGGTCACATACAATTCTGATATTAGACTGTCTTTTCTTGGTCAGCTTGCAAATAAATTTGATAATGCATTACTTTTAACATTTTCAGTGAACCTTCTTATTTTACATGAAGTGGCATTAATTCTAGAAATGCTGAAAAGAACGGGTTCTTTAGTAAGGCATTTGCAGAGCTTTAAAAAATGATTCCTGAGATTTTCTTTTCAAGGTGTCTAGCTTGGTTTTATTGTGTTACACCAGCAGAGATCAGCTCTTTTTTGATTCTCAATCATTTTAATGGGGAATTCAGCCTTAGTTATAGTTTTAGGTAATCTCTGATTTTCTAATGACGACTTGAAGGCTCATTCTACTTTCCAACATTGTATGGACTTAAAGAACACAGTAGCCTATATCAAACACTCTCTAGACCACAGAAGGAACTTGCTGTAAGGTAAGCCACCACAGCAGGAACTTGAGATAAGCACAGAAGGGAGGAATTTGTGACAGGAAAGTGCTAATTCCAGGCCTCATGAGGCAAGATGGTGGTTAGTATATCCTGGTTAATGCATCTGAACAGAAATTCCCACTGTGGCAAAGGAAACAACTTGTCTTTATCTTCCCAAATTATGGGAATGGCATCAGCCACCACCCTGTAGGTATGCAGAACTTGGACTGTATAAAGGTGGTACCCCAGAAAAATGACTCTGAGACCCCCACTACCGAGAAGCTCAGGGTGAATAAGGACCAGTGGGATGTCACTGGATCCATGGGTGGTGACTATCTTCTGCTTGACCTTTCTCTCTTCCCCTCTTCCCTGCTTTTCTATTTCTTTCTATCTCTCTCTACCTCAACATTTACTGTTTAATAAAATCTGTATTATTAACTTTGGCATATGGTCTTGTTTGCACCTTAATTTGGGCAGAGGCGTCTCTCACTAGTCGAATCGTAACAAGCATGGGTTAAGCAAACACAAAGAAATACCTTGCAATCTTTCTTTGTGTTGTCTAGAAATCCACTGAGAAAAACTTATCTTTTTGCTTCCTTGGTTACCACCTGAAGCAACAACAATGTTCTCTACTGCACTTTCAGCTGCTTATGACTATTACTGCTTGAGACATAAGCAGCTCTGCTGGGACAGTAGATTTACAGCTGGTATGTCCTTTTACTCACTAAAGAGGAAAACTGTGTAGAAGTAAAATTCAGTAGATACGGTCTTTGCTCTGTTTTGCTTGGAGCACTAAATCTTGCTTCCTCTAGTTGCATTTAGTGATGTTTGCCAACTGGCATCTACCAGGATCAACTAATTTTTGTTTTAGACTCACTTGCCTTTTTCCATTCCTCTTCAGATTAGCTAAGCCACCAAGCCTGTTAAGTTGCTGGGGTCTTAAGGCTGCTACGCACTCCAAACTGATCTGGCCATTTTGGGTCACTGTAAATCTTATGTGATTATTCCAAGTTTACTGGGTGCCGGTGATGTGTTGGTATTTAGTTACGCAGTTAGCTCTGGTAGTCCCACTGAGTCAATCTAGAAAAGTGAACCTTTTCAGGCAAACGTGAAGTTTAACCCAAATGTGCAGGCTTTATTGTTTCAAAACTGTTCATAATGTTGGTTTAAATTTGCCCAGAAAAGTAAATTCATCTTGCATCTATATTAGGAACAAAAAGAGACACAGTAAAAGCAGAACTGGAAAGCAGAGTGATAGTGAGGACTTGACATCTGCACTATATGTTGCAGCAGGTTTTTCTTTGGTCTAGTCCTAGACTGATACATGGACTAAATATCCCTTAGTCACTGGAAGGCATCAGGTGAGGTCCTGGAGAATTTCTTTGCGTGGCTTGGTGTTTCATTTTTTTTTTTTGTTTTCCAAAGCTTTCCTGCTTATGCGCTCTGAAATCTCTGCCAAATGTGAGGCATGGCACAGTAAGCAGGGATACTTGGAAGATCTGCTTCAAAAACACTTTTGAACCAGACTAGGTGCACCCTGTGGCCTGGAAGGCTTCTAGAAGAAGACCCAGTAATTGTAGATGAAGTGTCAATGCCAAGACAAAATACTTTCTATTCTGGATTGCACCTAAACTTGTCTTCAAGAAGACCACATTAAGAAGAGTGTCAGAGTGTGTTTTGAGGTGATTTTTTTTCTTGTTTCTCTCATTGAGTTTTCTGCTTTGTTTAGGCAAGTATTTGCTGAGATTGGCATGGTAATGTGCTTTCCTATTATGCAAATGTCCTAACCATAAAGAAACAGCCATTCTTACTGCCCACTCTCTGTGACTCTTGAGTATGAAGTACTGAAGTTAAAATGAGAGCAGTAGCAGTTAGATAATAATTTATGTGAATTCTGTTGTCTTTCAAGTCATTGTCTGACACAAACAGGATGGAATTTTCCTGAGGGTTTACTGTTGGGAGCTGCTCAGCATTGTGTGATATACTTAATGAAAAATAGGAAATAGAGCAACTCTCTGCTCTAGGTATGTTTCCTGCCTCTGCAGTGTGCTGTGGGTCCAAGTTCCTCCTCTAAGAGCAAGAGGTATTGCACACGCATCTGAGATATTTCTGCTCTTCTGGAAGGCTGACCGTTTTGTTCTTGGAAGAGAGTCTGAGTTTTGCTGCAGAAGATAATGAATGAAATGGATAATTGAAAATTCTACTTGGAAATTAAGTAAACAAAGATGATACATATTTATTTCATTGTAAAGAACTGTCAGGTTAATGAAATGTATTACTACTCTCCTGGATTTCCATATTGACCTTTCAGGTAAGAGGAGTCTTTGTAACGGCACTGTTACTTGAAATAAACTTTGAGGCTGGACTAGTAAGAGAGAAAAGGATTACCTAGTCCAAGCCATGTATTTCCAATACCTTGATCCATTTAATTTTTTTCCCCTTAATATTATTTAAAGACTGTGTTTTTGAAAATAGCCTCAAACTGTAACTGTTCTCCTGTTAGTGGCAAAAAGTAAAGATATTAAAATGCATAATTTTTTATTGAAAAAATAAAATGATCCCACAGATAATTTTAAAATAAACAAAATTATGAGAAGACAGGAATAGTCTGTGTAGGTTATATGAAAGTATACACGGGGGTGTCCTCGTAAAATTGTCTTCTCTCTGGAGGTTCTTTTCTAACAATAAGGAACCTTGTTTACTGACTCTTTGGAAGCATAACAAATAATACTTTGCTATCACAGGAGGGAATACTTCTCTGGTCAGCTTCTCAGGATAAGGTGATTTGGACTGGCTTTATTAATGCACGGCAACATCACAGTAATTTTACATTATTGTTGAGTGCTGCTAGAAGCCAAAAGGGAGGATGGTATCTGGAAACACAATAAAAGCTAGAAAAAAAGAATGTGAAGAATAAGTCTCACTTGAGGGAGTTCACATTTGTATCTGGTTTTAAAGGGCTGTGAAATTATATTCTTTACTGAATATCATTTTGATTGTGACTGCGGTAACTATTGCTGTTACCACAAAAACTTATTTTAATGCTTTATTGAAACCGGCACGGAACTTTTCAAAGTTTTAAGTGCTTTTTTTGTTCTAGGCTATCAAAATGCCTCTCATAAAAACAGAACAAGAAGGGCCAGAAGAAAGGAAACAAATGAGGCTTTAGTAATGTTGAAAGTGCTTGGTATTAGAAAACTTAGGTTTCAGGAAGCAGCTCCTGCAATGAACAGATTGGCAAAATCATAACAGTTTGAGAAGTTCCCCATGACACATCTGCTGTTCTTTAAATGAGACAATTTCTTACCATTATTTTTGTTGTCTTTCCTTGTCTTATTGCCAGACTTATTTGCATAAGAGCAAAGCATATTGTTTAGGTTTCAGTTGCGTTTATATTTCCCTCAAGAAGCAATATTTGGGTAAGAGTAATTGTTCCCTGTAGCAGAGCATTAGGCCACCTGATAGCAGCAAGATTGATAAGAAAAATATTGCAACTCAGGTTATAAGCAACCTGTGATGAGTTACTGCTCCTTTTGTAACCTTAGGATCCCACTTTTGGTCAGTCTTGCTGGCAGCAGTGGCCAGTCAAGCTGCCAATAAACCGCCTCCCCCCCACCCCCGCCCTTATCTCCTTCTGTCAAATGCAGTGAGATTAAGGTGAAAAATCAATTTATTCTGTCTGAATTAGATCCTCTATATGTGTGGATATCATGGACTGCTGGATTAAAATGCTAGGTGCTTTTTGGAAGAGGGAAATATTGGTCTTTGTGGAGTATGTCAGAAAATAAGTTTCCATAAATAAAAATATAATTTTCTTCTAGGCAGATGCAGATGCCCGGGTTTTATTCTGACTTCTAGAGAAAGAAATGAACAGAAAGAAGGAGACAAGGTTTTAAACTATCTCCAAGTTATGGAGAAGGGGTCGTTGTCAGTGTGATGGGGTAGTGTCTGAAAGGAGTTTTGTATGCCTCCTATCCGAGGCCTGGATTCAATGCTCCTTGGTGTCCACAGCTTCTAGTGAATTCTGCAGGCGCTCAGATCATGTTTTCTTTGAACAGGCTGTAGCTATATCTGTGTGGATCAACAGCAGTGAGCCTTCCAATAGCCCTGCTTGCGCTGCCTTGGTGCTGTCCTCGTGTGGGCACACACTGAACAAGCCAGGTACCTCTGGAGGAAGCTTGGCTGCAGGCTGTGCTCTGGGACAGCCCCTGCGGGCACCAGCAGCTGTGTGGGTCCCAAGGGCTCTTGGAGCCTGAACAGGGTACATGGTACAAGAGGGTTATTATGCAGCTCTGCTCCTGTAGGTGGATGTGGCCTCGGGGCACTGCAGGGTGGCCCCAGGTGAAGCTGCATGGTTGCTGGAGGTGACCTGCTTGATGCTTGGGCCTGGCTTGATGCTTGGGGTGCCCTGGTGCTCCCTGGCTGTCCCATGTTTTGCTGGGAGAGTGAAGGCAAGTCCTGTCTGCAGCACTGTGGCCCTGGGGAGCTAGCAGGCTCTGTACTGCCATGGCAGCACTTCAGAGTGAGAAGAGCAGGTCTCAGTGTTCTCTGGAGACTGGTGGTTGGTAGGTGGTCCTTGGTGCTGTTAGCATCCTTCACCAACTTGGTGAAGAAATATGCCTGGTAAATCATTTGTTGTTTACTCTCCTTCTGGTTTGCATGCTTCCTTTTCAGGGGCCAGGCATCTCTAGATTTATGCCTTTTTTCTTTCTTGATTGGTTTCCTTTTTTGATACCTCTTTGTTGCCTGGCATTAAAGTATTCATTCCTGTTCTTTGTTTCTGTAAATTCTCTTCCCCTCCTATGAAAGCACCAGAGCCCTCTTTTTGTCTCTCTCCCTTCCTCTCTCTTTTTAAAACTTTTGAAAAATTTTGTGACGTTCACTGGCACGAAACATTTTCTTAAAAACCTCAAACCTTGCTGCACAGGGAATCTATGCATTTCCTTTGCTGTGCCTGCCCCTCAGGAGTTAAGCCTTCCAGAGAACTAAATCCCTTTTGATGTCTGCTCGTTGTCAGTTCTTATTTGGTGCACAGTTTATTCAGAGGAATTTAGATGGGAAAAGCCAGTGAACAAATGGATCACAACTGTGTTTGAAGGAAAAGTTGGATTAATATAGAAGGGAATGTTTGCTGAAAGTTGCCCTTGAGGTGCTGGTGGGTTTACCATTGTGTGCACTGTGATTTCGCTGTGCTGACTGTGTTCATGATAGCATGCAGACAGCTGGGGAGAGGCACTTAGCCAGTACAAAGTAGCTGTGAAAGTGATAAGCAGTGGTTCCTACTGAACACTGGCAAATGGCCTCGACTAAGGTGCAGAAAAGCGTTTCCATGATGCTAGCTGTGGGCAAGCCCAGTAGCCACTAGCCAGTATCTATGGAAAATAAAAACCATTTGTGCTATTTCGCTCCTGTAATATCCTGTGACTACCTCTGTCCCTAGGGCATGTATTTATTCAGACACACCAGCGCAGCTGGCAGCAATTTCAACATCTTCATGTTCGCTCTGTTTTTTGGAGAACTTGCTGGGAGTGTTGGGAGATCCTGGCTCATGCCACTGTTCGTCTGTTAAAATTTGTAACCAATGCTTTGGTTTTTTTTTAAGGAAGCACCACAACGTTATGTGTAAGGGTTATTTTGAGAGTAGGTTGTCTTCACTACCTGTTAGTGATGCTGCCCTACCCCTGTAAAAGTTTCTGTTGTTAATAGGATATCAGCAGCAGCAGAGATGGAGATCCTTTGATGTTATCTTCTGGGTATGGGACAGTCAGAGATGATAGACTGCTGCTAGAACTTTGTTTTGTAAATCGTGCCTTGAAGGCTAGCAATTCACTTCCAAACCTGGGTGTTTTATGTAAGCTGCTTCAAAGAAGAAAATTTTAGGTTAATAATTTTTTTTTTGTTTTCAGCGTTTTCTTTTGTTCAGTATGTTTGAGAAATCAATCCCTTGAAAAGCTGTAGTCAGCAAAGTACACATATTGGATAAACCTCCAGAAAATGTTCTCACAGAATTTAACTCTCTCCATCTTAAAAGTGGACAGACCTGGCTAAGGATGGAGTATATGCTTGCCAGATTCTTTCTGAAGTGGTCTTGACTCCATTGTTCTGTATTTCTGGATTTATTTCAGTGTGGGAGTAGAGTACTAGGGATGCGTAAGGCAGACTTTTCTCTCTGACTTCCAGTTAATAAAGCTTTCTTACCACTTTTTATTAAGTATTGAACCTTCTGCCATTTAAGTGTTTCTCAAAATTGTTATTTAACCATTAATCTGTTCTGTAATACAAACTTGTTCTAAATCCTATGCTGGTGGTTGTGGATTAGGGCTCACCTCACTTTTACAAACTCTTACACCATAGTATAATGTACTTCCAAATGTGGCAAAGACAAAAAAACCGTATGAATGCAAACATGTTACATGGACTAAAATTTATACCTTAATATAACATTAGGAGGACCCTGAACAACAGATATAATGATCTAGAGGAAGCAAAATTCAAAGAATCAGAGAATGGTTTGGGTTGGAAGAAAACTTAAAGGTCACTGTGTTCCAACCCCCCAGCCATGGGCAAGGACACCTTACACTAGACCAGTTTGCTCAGAGCCATATCCATTCTGGCCTTGAACACTTCCAGGGATGGGATATCCACAGTCCTAATCATATAAGAAGAAAAAGTGTATAGTCTAAAAAACTACACAGTTTTCCTATGGACACCAAATACTGTATAGCTACCCATCCCTTAAAAATAAAAGGATTTCCATGTTCACATATTTGCTCTAAAATTAAAGCTGCTTTTGGATTTTCTTCTTTTTTGAAAGATCTGTGTGCATAGTTGAAAGAGGCTTTTTGCTTTCATCAATGTTGTGTTTTACCTTTACTTTGATATGGTTTAGCTGTCACTTTTTTCCTTTCCTATAAATACAGATATTTACATGAATATATATTTCACCCACTTTCAAGCAGCATTTTCACATTCTTAATGATAACAAGATGGCAAACTGTGATATGTGTGTTCTTCCAGAGGCACAAAGAGTTTATAACGAGTCATTGTTATAATTTGTGTGTGTGTCTTTGATGCTATTGTAGCTTTCCAGGCAGATGTCCCACCTGCTGCGTGTTCCTAGTTTCAGTCTAATGAACTGCTAAAGTTACTGGACATTCAACAGTAGCTCTGGCATCCCACAATGTATTAGTAATAAGTTTTCTTCAAGATGAAGAGGCTTTAAGTACAGCACATAATCAGTAGCCCACAGTGGAAGAAACAAATCAGAAAACCACTGTTCCATAAGCATGGAATTGAAAGAGCTGCATAAGTAAAATGACAGACTATCCATTCCATTTTGGAAAGCATGAAAAGGATTTTTGATCTAGCTTAATTTCCTTCAAGCTCTTCAGATGTGGCTAAACCATTTAAAATAAAAATAGATTGTGTTTTGGAGCACTGTGTGCATCACTGTTTATTATTTTGAAAAAGCATGGATCCTCCTGTACCTCTTTGCTAATGTCAAAAAATGAGTGGAATCCTCATCTCCATTTCAGCAGTGCAGAAGTGGGCTGATTCCCCTGGCTGCAGTGACTTTGCTTCACTTTTATGGCAGAAAATGGAAGGAAGTATCTGGACCAGTGATTTTTAACAGCTTGCAAATATCAGAGTGTGTATTTTCTGACACATCACTGAGCTTTAGATTTTTAAAGTGTTTGTTGTAACTTAAATGAGCCTCCAGCAGATAAAATGTTAATTGAAAAGATGTATTTTACTGACCAATGTCATGCCTTGCTATTGTCAAATAAGCCTCCCAGGCATCCTATACCCTTTGCATTGACTGCAAGCTATTTCACCTTTGAACAGAATGCATCCTTGAATGATTGTATGTACTTCAGCTATACCCACTAAATCTTAGAGAACTTGCCCATTTCAAGGGATTTAAAAACAACCAAAAAAACCTAACCCACAAAACCCTGCCAACTCCCAATTCTTTGGAAGAGAACCTTACATCCCAGTGAGCTGAGCTGACTGAGGCAGTTTTGGACCAAAGGCAATGCTTCAATACTGGATCTTGTCTGCCTCAACTCTTGGTAAGCGCTGTCTTGCTGTACAAACAGCCAGACTCACTTTAGGGAGCCTGCCTGGGGATCTCTGCCCCAGTCAGCTCCATTGCCATTGCAAGAATCTCAACTTTTATTAGATAAATGACAAGCTCCTTGAGGAATATGCGTCCTTGAGGAACTGAAGAGCTGGAGCACATGATAATTATGAACAGAAAAATACAATCCCTCCTCTTCTTCCTGTTTCTTTTCTTACACTGTTATCCTTTGTGGCAATCAAAAGGATGGATGAGATTGTGAGTCAGCATCCTTTGAAAAAACTTTAACAAGCTTTCAGATTACTTACTCCCTTTTTTTCTGTACTTCTAACCATTTTGCACCATAACATGTACAGAGCAGAAGAGGTCATATAAGTTTGTTACACTACACCTGTGTTTTCAGCTAAGGCCTCTGCCTTTTGTTTTTTTTTTTCTGTGTTTTTTGAAGTGCAAGATCATAGAGAGATATAAGAAGTGTTTTTGAATACTCATTTTCTGAAGAGCTGATCAAGTGGCCAGGCTGTTATTGAATGTTTTTGGAAACTGCTTTGTCTTTACAATGGTGCTTGGGGAATTATAACATATCATTTGTTAACTACTGTTGGTTTGCAGGTTGTCCTTGTTACGAAAGTATCTGTATGAGAGAGCAAAGAGATATTATGTTACCCCAGTGTGACCAAAGACAAGGAAGAATGTATTATTGGCATCAAAATATTTTGCTAACAAGTAGCTTAATAGTCACACATAGCCCAGGAACAGATGCAACAAATAAATAGATTATGAGAGTTGAAGAAGGCAAACAAACAAACAAAAAAAACTATTACCTGTCTCAGAGTGGCGATTTATTTGGGACAATAATTTTGCCAGTCCTGGCTTAGGTGACAGCCACTGGAATAAACACTTAATTTGTAAGCAGGATTCTGTTTTAAAGGAAAATGAAGAATTTTTTGAAGGCTTGGATATGTATTTATTTGTTTTTCGTACCGGTGTGCTAGATGAAAGATAAGGTGACGCACTGTTTAATGCTGAAAAGAAAAATGACAACTAAATAAACATTTGCAAAACTCACAGAAGGAATACACATCATGCAGCTACAGAGAGTTGAATATTGTTGAGGTAACAGTTGTTTCTGCCTGTGCTGACATATTTTGGATCCAGTTTTGGTCCTGATGAGTTGTATTTAATAGCATGAAGCTGTGGCCTGAACTGATGTCTCTTATCATCAGCAGAAAGAATTCCAGGGAAGAGCCAGAAGGTTTTAGATTGACTTTTTACTTTACAGAGTTCATTTCAGTGGCATCACTTAGCAGAACAAGCTCTCAATTCATGTCTGCAGGTACATGACACTAAATCTGTCCTCTTTGTTTGTTTCAGCAGACACAGAGCCCAAACGAGACTTCCCACCGAGTTATACTCTGAAGTATCAGCTGTTTGAGCATCCCATTTTCAAGTGAGTAATTCCTTTTGATCCTAAGGTCAGCTGTAAAGTTGCTCAAAATCAGTACTTTCAGAGCGTTACGAATGCTGGAGATACTAAATAGATTCCTGTGAATCATGGAGTAGGGATTTTGCTGTATCTGTCTTTATGGTTAGTCTGCCCACGGTCCCAAGACTTTTACCTTGGATGCAACTTTTGTGCAATGTCCTGAATGAGATTGTCAGGGATGAAAAAATAGCCAACTTTTTTCGAAATTAATTTTTACTACTTAAGTGCTGACAGCACTAATGTCAAGTTACAGCATTGCTTACTAGCAATGATTAAATAGTATCCATCACATTCAAATAATAATGTGTTTTGTCCTTCTCTCCTCAATGAAGCTTGACAATTCCTGTGAACTGGTATAATAATATTTTTATTCTGTCATTAATATTTGATAGTAAAAAAGAGAAATGAACAGTTTATGGACAGTCCATTATTTCTCCAGAGCTTATAATATAGTCTTTAAATTGTTCGCCTGAGACAGACAAGTTTGTGTTCTCAGACTGACCATACTAAATAGATGAAGAGCATTATTGCACACATTTGCCTTTTCCCTCTTATAGGGTGAGTGAAATGCAAAAGCTCAATTTAATTGGTCTTGTAAACAGAAATCCCTCAGGATGAATAAGCAGACCTCAGGAATTTATGCTTCCTTTTGTTCCCTATGTCATCCTACCAGTGTCATATTATTTGCTTTACATCTAAAATGTATCAATCAAAATTGATTTTTTTATTAAAGAGTAGCAATGTATTTAGTAAACTTGAAAGGCATCTTGCCACTCTGTCTTCTACTTGGGTTTTTTGTTAATGTAGGTGGGTTTTTTTTGTTCCAGAAACTTTCAAAGAAGGGTGAAAACAGCATCTTAACTAGCTTCTCTAAATAGTTCTTAAACTGTATTAGAACCAGTCCTACTCTCTGTGCTAAATTTTAGACTAATACTTGTATAATGTGACCATCTACAGGAGATGTGATTCTGTATTGGTATCTATAATGTACCTTACTGTGCTAAGATATTGTTCGGTAGGAGAAAGAAACTGGAGGAGTTTTGTAAATATTTGAAAATTGCACAGGAAAAAAATATTAAAGGGCCAGGCAGTCTTTTAGTTCAGTAGTGCTGAACCAGCTTACTTACCTGCAAATATTTTTTGGGGAACAAAACTGTTCCATTTCCTAACTTCTTCTTTTGCACAGAGATCACAAATGAAATCATGATTCTTCCAGTCCTCAGGAGTTAGGTATAACTTTTTTATTCTGCTTGTAGTGGTGCCTTGTATATTCAAGTAAATGCCAGATAGTTGTGTCTGGGGTATGGATGTGCTCCTACAGAGGTGTCTGTTGTTTGCCTGGCCCAGGACCCTGAGGTGCTCTCTCATTTGGCAGAACTTTTTGCCACTCCTACAGTCATGTTAGTTCACTGTAGGGAACAGATATTTTTCTGTTTTTATACTTTAAGTTTACTTGCTTTGGGTTTAAAAAAAGAAAATAGTAATGATTGTTTAAACAGGTTAAAATACAAACAGCTTAGGTAAGTATGGAAAAAAACCCTTCTAAACAGAAAGTATGCATCCATGTTTTGATTGTTTCTAGGTATATTGCAGAAAGGATGATGGTGGAATTTCCCCAAAGATCTTATAAGTGAACAAAATTCCAAAAAGAAAAAATAAAACCCAAATAACTAAACCCCCAGCAGAAATCAGTAAAACATAATTCTGAGATAGAATTTTCTTCTAGCTTTTGAAAAAATTCTGCACATATATAAGTATGTAAGTTTTATAAAATTTCAGCATCCTTTCAATTTGACTTAGGATCAAAATAAATACTGAACAGAGTGCTTCCTGTGACTTGCTCTATGGCCTTTGATCAGCAAGGTCATATTCATTTCCTCATAACTCTGGCAGTATTTTTACAGTAAAACATGCCAGGGGCTTGTGTAAGTGGGGATAGGTTTTGCTTTTCCAAAGGAGATGATACTGATAGTACTCTCTCTTGCCTTTCCCCTCATATCTGCTCAGAGGTAAACAGCGACGGCTCCAAGATGCCCGAAGGGCATCAGCATCCTGCCGGACCACATGTTTTGATAAGTAATCACAGTACTGTTTGCACTGCAATTAGATTAACAGCTGAACTTGCAAATCATGTCTCTGGAGGGCATTTTTTTGATAACTAACTAATTGACAGTTGTCTGAAGTAAATTGCTTGATATTGGTCAATGGTAAATTGTTAATGTTAAATCATGTTAATTGAATCGAAGTTATGCCAATGGTATAATTAATGCTGCTATCAAAGCAGTCAATCAGTTCTTTGGAAAAAAAAAGCAGCATTATGATATTAAGTTCCCAGTTGCCATGACACAGAATGTGATTCTGAATAATAATAATAATAATGTTGGCTCTGCTCACTGTGAGCAAAAGCCATTGTTTTCAGTGGAAATAGGGGTAACGGGATGCAGGGCTGTTCTGCATTATTACAAATAATGCAAGCAAATTGCCCCAGAAAGATGTCTGTCACTCTAAGAAAGTAATTTATCTTCCTAGCTGTCTGGGAAAAGATGTGATCAGGAGCTGTGTTTTGAGAATCATTATGATTGACAGAAATACTGCTGTGGACATTGCCTGGAAATGACAGAGTTTTGCTGCATAACACACAGAGAAGCAGATCACAGAATCACAGAATGGCTAAGGTTGGACTATGTGCTGGAGGTCACGTAGTCCAACCTTCCTGCTCAAGCGGGGTTCCCTAGACTACATTACTCAGGATCGCTGGGTCAGGACTCAGAAAAACAATCTTTTATAACCCCTTTTCTGTATTTATATTTTCTGTTCTCATTTTTGGAAGTCATTTACGGGGGCTAATGACATCAACTCTGTCCCAAATGTGCCATATTTTCTTTAGATGTCTTCGTCAGGCATAGAGTGGCCCCCTTCTTTCCTCTTATCCCCAGCACATGCTAATGCCTGCCTCCACTTATCAAAAACTTGTCTGGCCATCACTGGAACTCAGGGGCCTTTGAGACCACTGGTTTGGTTTTGTTCTGGTTGAGTGGGAACAGAACTGTGTGCTGTCATATCTCCAGCAGTTTAGCTGAGCATTTGTTGAGCAGTGTTGCCTAGGAACTACCTGAAGTGAGTCCCTGGCACCTCCTGGGTTCATTGTGGGCTGCTACACCTGCAAAAAGCTGCCATAAAGATTGGCTAAGCAGGTAACTTATAACTTTTTCTTGTATTGAGGCATACTCCAGTGAGTTGTAGGTGTCCAGAAGAGTCGGAAAGCAAAGGATTATTGCTTACTGTGACTGACACAATTTAGAACATCCCAGCAAATATGTAGGCAGCTCTTAAAGACTTGTTGAGTACCTAAGTCATCTCTAAAGGTCAGGAGTCTGCAGAAGTTGCTTTCTAGAGCCTCTTTGCTTGCCTTTGTTTTTTTTCTTTTTTTTTTTTTCCTTTTTTTGTTTGTTTTTGTTTTTTTTTCCTTTTTTCTTCCCCCTTTCGTACTTGAGCTGTGCTGTTCTTCATGTCCACAGATGAAAGTTTGAGAGGAAGATTCTAGAGTGATATGGAAAACCATAAAGTCTTGAGCATAGAGTCAAGCTATGCTGTTGAATGATTACAACTGTTTGATATATTGGACTCGCCTACTTGTTGTGTGCCCCCCTCCCCAATTGCTTTGTATGGCTTCTGACAGTAAGCACTTAAAACTGGACCAGGTGTTGCAGCAGGCAGGACTAGCTAGCCTCTTATTCTTAGACACGATGTCCTGTCTCTTCTTTCCATATACAGAACGTATCCACAAGCACAGACATTTGTAAGTGCTTATGGATAATTAAGGTTTTCTAAATTTGGCTACTTTTTTTAGAAATTCTAATATTTTTTCAGTTTTGTTTGTTATGTGAGGAATTAAAATGAGATCTATCTAAAAATAAATTCGCTTCTCCATCATCTTGTATGCTGCAGTCAACAGGCCGGTATTGCAAGAACTATGCAAAAAACTATTGCCAGGTACTTTTAACAGAAGTCAGTTTCAGAGCCAGCTACTCTAAGAGGCCAGGCTCTGCAAACCTGTTTGAAGCAGGTTTCTGATAATTCTGGGTGAAAAATATCAGTAGATATTCCAGATTTTCTTCCAATTTCTAAATGCTCTCAAAGTATGTAAGATTTGTACCTGCAAATTGTGTTTCAGCTTTATTTCATAAGGAAGTTTTGTGAAGAAAGGCTAGCACTTACAAACTAGGAAGGGCTTTTCTTTCTTCTTCTTTTTTTTTTTTTTTT
>VZTE01004966.1:1294630-1355977 GCA_013397775.1 Eulacestoma nigropectus | reverse complement strand
TTTTTTTTTTTTTTAAAATAGGAGCATCAAGGATTAACTTTTTAGTTCTTCGTAAGATTTATAAGCAATGTTCTACCTATTATAGTTGGAGTACCTTCAGGTAACTTGTGTTAAGCAGCTGTTATGCATGGAGTATCTCCTCTGGCTCTTTTCCCTAAAGATATCCCTGATTTGTTCCCAATTTTTGTGGCACTGCTTGACATTTTCAGCATGTTTTAGAGTATTGTGGAGTGTGTGTTTGTATAAAAAGCTACTGCTTTCTTCTAGCTGGAAAACAGCATGGCTTAAGTACTATTCAATGAAAACATGGCTTATAAAGGCATTGCTTTGGCCTAGGACGCTATGGTTTTTCAATTCAGGACAAAACTGTTCATGTCTAACTCTGCAGGAGCTTGCTGTATGGGCTTCTTGTCTCGCTTGAAAAGCAAAAATGAATGAGGTACGTAAAAATCTGTCTTAAGCTTCAATCAGACTGTTATCTCCCCTTCCATCTTTTCTTTTCCACTGCTCAGCTGTAGTTTTCTTTTCTAGTTTCCTCTAATATATTGTTTTACGTAGTTTTTTTTCTTAGAAGCTCAAAAGTGAGGAAGGACTTTGTATCTGTGTGTTTAGCTGGTCAGTGGGATATATCTTAAAGGGTCTCAAGTACTTGAACTTAGAAAATCAAGACCTCCCCTCCCAAGCTGTATGATTCTAGCACATACTCATATGGTTGCAAGCCCCACAGAAATTGCATGAAGGCTTTGGTTGCTTTTATAAGTATTGAGGCACAATGCAGAAAGGCCCTGTTTCTGTTGAAGGAAAATAAGCTGAGTTTTTGAGGAAAGACTGCAGAGTTTCCATGAAGATGCTGTCTGCCTGAGTGGCCTTAGGGGGGTTGTAGCTGAGGTCTCCTGTGAGTCATCATATCCTTTGATTTCTTGGTGTGGGCACAAAAACTAGCAAGTGAAGATAACCAAGTGCGTGTGAGAATGTTGATTTTCCCAATTTCACTGATGAGGATGAGATCTGGTCCTCTGGTCTAGTATGGGCAACCTTCCCACAGAGTCAAGTAAGTGGAACCTCATAAGGTTCCACTCTGGAACTGTAGCAAGTCAGATGCAGTAACACCTGCTCACAGGTACAGAAGTACTTGGTCTGATATTCCCAAAGCTTTTCTTGAATGAAAGACTTGTATAGCCCTATTCAACCATATCTCTGTTCTGGGAGATTGTCAGCAAACAGGTGATACTAACCCTTCTGTCTTATTTGCTAGAAAGTCTCTGGAGTGTCTAGCTCAAAGAGTCAGCAAAGGAGGACAAGCATATCTTGGGTGGTCTTAAAGCTCATGTCTTGTTTATGCTTTCTTATTTTCCCCTTTTTCCCCTGTTTCTTCATGGGGTTTTTTAGCTTTTGTTTGAGAAATGCTGCATTTGATATAACTACTTGGCAGAAGGACTGCTTAGTAAACTGTGTGAGCATAATCAGGTTTTCAACCTGTCTGTCCACACTAAGTACCTTAAGGCTTTACACATGCAGAGAGTCCCTAGAAAAGTCACCTGGTGTACTGGTGAAATGAAGGCAACCAACAGAACTTCCTACAGAAGGAATTCCCCTCTATACATTTTGTTAATGATGAGGCATCAGAAAAAGTGGAAAAAGTGTCCTGATGTTTAAAAATACTTTTTTCCCCACAAATATATATGTATCTTCCATTGTACTATTCCCTTTTAAATTTCATTATGATATACTAGTAATCAGGTTCACTTCAGCAGGGATAGCTCTCTATGACTCAATAAAAGATAAAAAACCTCTAACTGCCTTTTTTATTTTTTGGTCTTTTTCTTTTATCCTATGTTCTTGTGATAAACACAGCTATGGGAAAATAAACACTAGTCATCTCTGAGCAAATGTCCAGCTGACTGACAAGAGGTCAGGGTATACTTGAAGGGACACATTTCTTAAAATCATTGACCAGTAGTCTGCTTTTATGGATGTTTATTATTTCTACACCTATGAAGACTGGACTCTAATGCTCTGTTTTTTCTCCCAACTCGTGTTTTATGATCCTAGTAAGAATTCAAAAGCAGGAAAATATATTAAAGTAATATGGAGTTTATGAAAATTAGGGGGTTTTTTTCCTTCTTTTCAAGTGTATCATAGTTTCTGCCCTTCTGTGTTAAAGAGCTGTGTTTCCTGTGCTCATGGTTTTGGTAATAAAACTGGAGAGTTCTGATACTGAAGTGTAATAAGGGTAAAATGGGATTAGAACAGACAAAAGTGAGCTTAATTTTCTCATTTACAAAATATGAGCATTTCATAGTGCCGCATTATGCAGTACATAATGTGAAATATAATTAATGTTGAATTACAATAGAACTGCTATAAATGTGCAAGGCACACATGACATCCACCTACACATCAAATAATATTTTTTTTATGAGAATAGGCTAGCAATTAGAATGGATGCCAAATAGGATTTGTAATGAAGGGGGACATTAAATACAGTCTTGCCCTACTTATTGTCACAGCAATTACCTAGACTTGTTTTTATTCTAATGGTGGTATTTTATAATAAGTGCTTATACTTTGATCTGAATTTTGGCTGAAAGATCTTTTTTTGCCAAAGATCAGTGCCTTCATTCATGTTCTTAACATGATACAGAACATGAAAAACATACATTGTATGAGACTGATGAGTGAATATTATTGGCATTTTAAATGTATGGGGAAAAAAAAGCAAAGAACAACAGAAGAAGGTGTAAGGATATAGTATTTTATAATTGCAGACAAGCTTTTGGAGTGATTACTCAAAAGTCTTTCTCATGTTAACATTTTTTGAAACTCAGGTAATGAGTACTGTAAATCCCAAACCACATAGCACCCACCCCTCAAAAGTTTTAGGGTGTTTTTCCTTTCTTTTCAGGCAAAAAATGCTTTCAAACTAATTCTGTGAATATTTTACATATCTGTAAGGACTCCTGTGAGAACATCCTTTATGCACTCTGTAAAGCACCCTACTATGTGATTTTTATTTGAAGGCTAATGGGAACTTTTGAAAAATATTTAAAGTTCTAAAGGCTCTTTTCTTTCAACAAAGCTGGCTGGCAGTATCTTGTGGGAACCAAACAGTTTTGAGAGATGGAAACATTTTTCATAAGCCTTGCCAAAGATATGGTATAGTAGGAGATAGAAACGATGATTTGAAGTTAATATCTTAAGAGTTTTGTATTCTTGTGAATAATATGAACATATTGACAAACTTTGACTGTTTTTGTGGCCATCTTCCTGTTTTAATTTTTATAAGCCAGTAAAACTGTCTTTGCTATGTATAATGCTCATTGGTATTATATAAATATGGATGGTTTTTTCCCCCAAATTATAAAATAGATTATTTTGTGAGGAACCATACAAGATAAACAACACTACCACATGAACAAACTATAATGACTTTACTGTCCAATCTCAATATAAACAGAAGCAAAATGTTTCTACTTAGGGTAAGTTTATATGAGAGATGACCTTAGATATTATTGCTGTCAAATGAAATGGCAAAGAGAAATATCTGGATTCTATTCCTTCTTTTCTGTTTCCTTTTCCTATTTGCCAAAATATAGATATATTTAAATCATTTTTGCAGAACGCCGACCCATGTCTTTTTCTTATTTTTCTGTCAGGCATCTGGGGTTTTTTATAGCTTTCTTGATTTTTTTGTTCTAATCTTCCCACACGTTCCACTCTGTCCCTTGAAAAGCTTAATGGCATTGCACTTTTCTGTTGATTGCTAGTTTTACAGAAAGCTGTTTATTTCCTCTTGGTGCATTTTCAGCAAAAAAAAAACTATTCTTGTTTTGTTTGACCATGACATTGCTTATTGTGTTTATTAAACAATCTATACTTGGATTTTCCCTTAATTTCAGAATGAAAAGTAAGACTTCAGTTATTTTAAAGAAGTTACTTAAAAGAATCATTAATATATACATATACATACACACATGACCATTCCTCTGCATTAATTTTTGTTATGATTATGGAGTCTAATGTTTTGTGAGGAATATTTTCCCAAATGCAGGAATACATCAGACTGAATTAAGGCTTGCTCTTGTCTGAGTTTCCTTTGGGCTTTTTTATTTTGAACTAGATAAATTCAAGCTGTTTCACATGTAATTAGACTCATATGAGTAATTTTCTGGTGCTTATATGTTGAGACAGCACCCACAGTTCTTGGTTATATTTTTAGGCACTCCTTATAACTTTCAAGCTGACCATTATTGACCTTTTTTCAAGCTTATTTGCTGGAGTGTGGTCTTTTGTTTTTTCTTAGGTTTTTTTGGCATTGGATATTTAGGACTATTTAACCAACCCACACAATGCACACCTTGTTTGTACATATGGACACAGTGTCGTCCAACCTTTTTAACATGGTAAAATGGATAAGAGATCAGTTAGGAGACTCCTTCATCCAAAAATGTAATTGACCATTGGCTGGCAGCATTGCTCTTTGGATGAGGACAGTCCTCTCTTCCTCTACAGAAATGACTGCGAAAGCTTGCGAGGTTTAGTGCTGACAATTGCAGGAAGCCTTGAAAGTTGTGAAAATTCACATGTGCTGCCAGAAAAGCTGTTCCCCCTCTTTCCCTGTGAGGCCTGGTAGAGGACAGCAGGTTATGGGAATTTCAGTTGCAGTGCTCTGTCTTAGCTCCGAGCTAAGTAAGCTGTGGAGGCTTTCCTGGTCAGATTGCCAGACTGAGTTTTGTCCAGTTCAAAGCTACTTTTGTCTGATGATGGGTCAGCCCTGAAGGTAGCTGTGTGGCCTGGTAGGTACTCTCTTCATTAATGACATAGATGGAGGGATCGAGAGCACCACCAGCAAGTTTGCAGATGTCACCAAGCTGAGGGGTGTGGTTGACACTCCTGAAGGACGGAATGCCATCCAGAGAGATCTGGATGAGCTTGACAAGTGGGCCCCTAGGAACTTCATGCAGTTTAATAGGAGCTGCACCTGAGTTGAGGCAATCCCTGGTGTCAACACAGGCTGGGGATGAACAGATGGAGAGCAGCTATTGGGAGAAGGACTTAGGGGTGCTGGAGGATGAGAGGCTGGACAGGAGCCAGCAATGTACACTCACAGCCCAGAAAGCCAAACGTGTCCTGGGCTGCATCAGAGAGTGGCCAGCAGGGGAGGAAGGGGATTCTGCCCCTCTGCTCTGCTCTGGTGAGACCCCACCTGCAGTGCTGCATCCAGCTCTGAGGTTGCCAGCACAGGAAGGACTTGGACCTGTTGGAGCAAGTCCAGAGGAGGTCCACACAAATGGTTAGTAGCACCTCCTACGAGGAAAGTCTGATAGCACTGGGATTATTCAGCCTGGAAAAGAGAAGGCTTACAGGTACCTAATTGTGGCCTTCCGATTCCTCCAAAGAGAACCTAAAAGAAAAATTGAGAGAAACTATTTATAAGGACATGTAGTGATAGTAACAGGACAAGGAGGAATGGCTTCAAACTGAAAGAGGGCAGGTTTAGATTAGATATTAGAAAGAAATGCTTTACTATGAGGGTGGTGAGGCACTGGAACAGGTTTCCTTAGAGAAACTGTGGTTATCTTATCTCTGTCAGTGTTCAAGGCCAGGATGGATGGAGCTCTGACCAACCTGATCTCATGGAAGGTGTCCCTGCCCACAGGCAGGGGGCTCAGAGCTGGATGATGTTGAAGGTCCCTTCCAACTCTGGCTGTTCTATGATTCTGTGATCAATCCCAAAGGGGTCTGATTTCCCATGGGGACTTCTTCTGAGGGTACCGCATCAGTATCCAAAATCTCTGTACTCAGTAAGAGGTCTGAGAGGTGTAGTGCTGTAAGCACCACACACGTGTTCAGAACAAGCAGCAAACATCCCCAAACTACAGCCAGTATTTTTTAGCTTTGCGTAGTTGATCTTTCATGGTATTTTAGAGTCTGACCCATCGTTTGTGGATTTTGGGTCTAACAATCTGAGGGCACTCAATGGAAAGAAATGCAGGAAAATTTTTTGAGAGGAAGATTTGGTCTCTGAAGGAGACTGCCAGTAGCTACTCTGGAGGGGAAGAAGTGAAAAAGAGAGCAGCTTTTCAGAAAAGGGCTGGTTACAGCTCAGGAGGGACAAAACCATCTACCTCTTAGGAACTGACCTCAGAGTGGAAGGAGGCTGGCAGAGGAGGAGAATCCCAGCAAGTCTATGTTGACCCTGGCAGATGAGAGTTGAGGAGAAGAGAAGAGAAAGCATTTAAAGAAAAAAGAAAGAATTTAAAGAGAAGCATTCATTTTTCAGTTGCTGCAAGCAAGGGGGATGTTGCAGAGCTGATGTTTTGTGTGGTTAGTTTAGCTGAGGTGGATATATATCTGAACAGTTTTTTGGTGTTTTTCTGCATCTGTGTGTGGCTTGATGTAAACAATAACAGTTAAATAATTCTCACTGCAGAGTCCTTCTGGTTTGTATGATGTTCCACACCATACTAATGTCTTGTATTTAAAATAGAATATAGCTAAGAAGGTTATTCAGGTCATAAGATAATGTAATATGCACAGATGTGAGTTAAACAGGAAAAGAATCTGGCAATTTATGTTGTTGCAATCCCACATCCAGTATAGAGTTGGGGATGGCCAGAATGTGGTTGCTTGGTCTTTTTTCACCACACACACCATCCGTGTTTATAACTGTGCTAGGAAATGACAAACATTCTTGCTTATGTTGAGGCCTGCTTGTGAGATACTTATGGTTTCATTTCTCCTGAGGACTGTGAATGCAGTTTTGTTTGACCATGGAATTTAAAGTGTTAAAACTGACAGATGTTAAGGAACATGTCCTTCTGTTATGTAAGGTAAAAATGAGGAACAAACTATTTGTAAAAGATTTCTATGTGGCTCTTATCTTAAGGTTTTTATTTTTTCTTTTTTTTTTCCTTTTTTTTCTTTTTTTTTTTTTTTTTTTTAAGTTTTTTTTTTTTTTTTTTTTTTTTTTTTCTTTTTTTTTTTTTTTTTTTTTTTTTTTTTCCCTGTAGAAGAACATGATTTGAGAGGCCTGGAGGAGAATTTGCAGGCAGGAATGGATTTAAACATTCTGGTCACTGAACAAATTGGTGTTCTGTAATTAAGCTCTTGTCCTTTGGATTAGCTTGTCGTTGGACGAGTGTCTGGGACATCTTGACCCTCTCTAAGAGGAAATGCTGCTTTAGGAGCTGGCCCATTTGCCCTTCAGGAGCGACAGGGAAAGAGACCTCCCCAGAAGTACTGGGGTGATACTAGAGAGGTACCCTGGGGCAGTCATTGAGCTGTGATACATCTGAGTGGGGAATTTTTCCAGTTGGAAAGACAAATTCTGGTTCAGAAGTAATGACAAAACTTCAGGACCTGAGATAAAACAGACCCCACGTGAAACAGACGTGTATTTGTGGCATGGCAAGTTCAGGCTCTGATCTTGGGTAGTAGTAGTAGCATCAGTGTTTTAGCTCTTGTTGTGCGTATGCTCTGCGGAAGAGTCATGGTTGATGGTCAGGCACGTGGTAACGTGGTTTTCATCCTTAGATTATGGGTGTAGTACAGGCTCCTTCACGTAAGCTCTTCACCTACCTTCTGCCAGGTGGCTCCACAGTACTTTGGAAAGATTAACTTCAGTGGTACCTGGTCATGCCTCTGTTATGTATAATAATGAGCTTGGGATTTCTTAAAAAGTGTTTTTTCTTTCTGCTAACAACTTAAAGCTTACCTCAAAGGGATTTTGATAAGCGTAGTTGCTGCAAGCACATGCTCCTCACTTCAACTGGAAAAAGCATTGTGGGTTTTGTGATTAAAAAAAAATGTTAGGAAAATTACAGAGCTGGTCCAGAATCTATTGTAATGACACTTTTCTTGCTTTATAGGCGTAGACCTGGGTCTGTTGTTTGTCATCAAACAGCACTATCTTCTTTTCCAAAGAAAGAACCAGGCAAAACCCTCCTCTGCGTCCTTCATTTCAAAGAACTAAATGAACCTGCATCTAGTAACGGAACAAAGTGACGGATGTCATATAACTGCAGCTTATGGCTGAGGTGTTTTGTAAGCTTTCTGTGCATCACATGTACAAGAGATGAGGCATGCATTCTGCTTATGTGAAAGTGTGTATATGTATATGTGGGAATTGGTGCAATGCAAGACGGGGCCTCTAGAGCTCTCTGTTGCTGCATTTTTCTCTGGCAGAGTTTTCAAC
This sequence comes from Eulacestoma nigropectus, assembly GCA_013397775.1. NCBI lineage: Eukaryota > Metazoa > Chordata > Aves > Passeriformes > Eulacestoma > Eulacestoma nigropectus. Next base: position 1,347,780 of record VZTE01004966.1, on the reverse strand, counting down.
TGCTTTCCGAGAAGGGCACTACAAATGTGCTGGTGTTTTGTTGTGGTGATTTGTGTTGGGTTTTTTTCCTGGTTTTCTTGTTTGTTTTTTTTTAACCCCAAATGGTTTGTACACTACATGCCCAGAGGCACAGGGACAGGTGAAGATAGTGTTGACTTTGAAAACTTGTCTCTGTAATGCAGCAGAATAGATATGAACACTAACTTTTATTTGTCAACGTTATGACAAATCCTACAAATAAAAGAACTAAATAGAGTCTTCTGCAAAAGGGAAACTTTTTGAAGTTCTGAACTAAATTGAGTAAAAAAAAAATCATAGAAAGTGAAAAGAAGGAAACGGGTAATGCAATAGCATAGCCTTTTGGGGTTAAAAAAAAAAAAAAATCATAGAAAGTGAAAAGAAGGAAACGGGTAATGCAATAGCATAGCCTTTTGGGGTTAAAAAAAAAAAAAATGGAAGATAAGTGCTAACATACCAGTGAAAAATGTGTATCAATCAAGTTGTTGTGATAATATCATCTCCCCCTTTCCCCAAAAAACATACAAAGGAAACGCTATTAGGAAGAAAAATAATTCAGTTATCTTAGATGAAAATGCACAAACAGCATAAACATAGTAAAATGAAAAATTGGAAAATGTGTAGAACAAACATACAGGAAAGGTATATTATGTCTGCTGCAGACAGAACTGGAAGTTTCTATCTTAATTGTTCACTATTCTGAAGAATGCACAATTGTTGAAATGCTACAAACTAAGAGGCAACCATTGGTATCCAGTTCCAGGGGAGATGTTTGTAGTCCACTCAAGCAATGGGTAGTTGTCATAAAACCTAATACAAGAAGACATTTTTATACCATATAATAAGCAAAGCCTGACCAGTAGCATGCAGATGTCATTGCAATTTTTGTTCTATACACATTGAGAACATTTTTTCCTGCATGTCTCTTTGGGAAACTTCGGCCTTCTTCATGCTGTCTAATTACCTGGGGAGTCAGAAGTCTTGATTAAGCTACAGCCCCTTTTACATGGCACAACAATCAAGCATTTGCTGGGAGGCCTCACTCAAATGTAGAAAGTGTTCTTCACTTCATCTTGCCTTGCCAATAAAGTATTTGCCTAATGGGAAAACTGCAGGACTCCTCTTTTTACTGTTGGCAAAGAGGTGATGGATTGAGTTGTGAGAGGCAAGTGCCTGATAGAATTTCAGTTTGTTTCTACATTTTAGTTGGAAATGGCTGAAATATGTTAAAAGAGCATAAGCTGCCAGCAGGGACTGTGTATTTCTGTAGGGCTTTACCAGGTGGGCAGCTGGAACTTATTCTTTGTGTCACTTGGAGGTAACTGGCTGCTTTCTGGCCGTCAGGTGGCAACTCAAGCTGACCTGCTGTAGCTGGCTGCTGGCATCCCAGACTGGGAGAGAGAGGCTGTGGCACTGGGCTGCAGATATGTGATGAACAGCCTGTGGGCACAGGACCTTGGTTGGGGCAAGTCTGGCTTTTGAACCTTGCAATCAGCATGCAGTGTCTGTCAAGTCTGAAATACAAATACACATTGTGTGGGCAAGGCTGTTAGCCTAGCAGAAAGTCTCAGCAGTCTCTCTTAAAAGCACTACGTTTCCTCAATTTTCTTTTAAATCGAAGCACTGAGGGAAAACATGAAGAGGCTCCTAACACCTTTACTTCCTTCAACCCTACAAAACGCAGCATTTTCAGGTCTTATAACTGCAACTAAGAATGGTACCTTCCCCCCCCTCCACCCGATATATTTTCTGTGCTGCATATCCTTTCTGTCTAGGCTGGAAAGAAAAATTTGAGATTTTTAGTATTTTTGATTCCAGTTCACACTCCAAAATATTTGTGCTTGAAAGCTTCTGTTTGGAATCTTAGATGGGCTTCTGGTTCTGCAAAAGAGCAGAAAAGATTATGCCACTCATAAAAGGGAAAATCTGGGAGCTTATCAGGACCTTGTCTAGAACTGACTCTCACTTAAAAATCCAATTAAATCTCTTTGAAACCACATTACTTTCCCTGAACATAATTTCAATGATTGTAGCTGCCAAGTTTTGTACAGATAGGAGATAGTCCTTGTCAGTGGGAATGCTGTATTTTCCTTAGGCCTTGGCCTAGGAAGGAGTGGGTTTCTGTGGGATGTCTTTTGTATCCCACACATAGAGCATCAGCAAAGAGGGGGAAAACTTTCCAGCTAGCTTTTGGGAACAGCAGCTGTTAGTCTTCCTGAAGCTTTGAACTATCTGCTAAGTGAGGAATAGTGTGATGCCATGACAAACCTGCCTGGACAGCCCTTTTTTTTTTGCTGTGCCACTCTTGCTAAGGATGGACAGCTAAGAAGATTGATCTCCTCTGGAGTCACCCCATCTAGCTTCAGACATGCAGCTGAGATAACTTCTGGCAGTTTAGCTGCAGAAGTGGTGCAGACCCTTCCAAGGGGTAATTCAAGCCACCAAACCTCACCTAGAGAGAGCTCCCTTTCCCTGTTTGACTGAGCAGAAAACTAGGCTTTGTTCTCTGGCTTAGGTGAGTTAGCAATGTGCCTAAAGCAGGAGGGAACCAATCTGGGAGTTAGCTGAGGCACCACAGTGGTCACAGGTGACGGGGAAGAGTATGTGGATTGGTGATCTCATGGACATTACCACCAGCATGAACACAGCAGTGTTTGGTGATGCCGACATAGGGGATGGGTGCTGGACTGTCAGGCTTGCTTAGCAGCTTTCAGGTGGCCATGTCTAGCTGGTGGAAGGTGTCCTTTTTGGTGTGGCCATGCCATGCCATGCCATGCCTCCTTGCCACCAGAAATAAAGACTGGTTTAGTCTGCTGTAAAACAGGTCATGTCCAGTGCTGCAGATTGAGGAACAGACTGAAGCATGAGGGGATGTCTAGCTCTCAGTTACATCGTTCTTTGTAAGGCCACAGTTTCTGTGTGGCACTGAAGGTGAACCACAGAAAAACTGACAACCTGGAGACAGTGAACACAGAAATTTGTGAGACAAATCCCCAGAGTAGAGTCTGTTAGTACTGTCACCAGGGTTTCTGCTCTCTTGTCCATCTGATTTTCTGTTACGTGTTTGAAGAAACTCTATGTTTTGACTCAAATATTTTTTTTTTTAAGATCAAGAATGTAATATTTAAGAAGGAGTTAAAGGTTCAGATAGATGCATGGTTGCACTTGTGTTCTGGACCTCAATATCTATCCTCTGTTGGAGGAGAGGTTTTTATCTAAGACTTTTTCAGCTGTGTTGAAAATAGTAGTAAATACTACTATTTTAAGGTCTTGTTCAGTAAGCATAATATTTTATTAAAACATGATTATGAGCATGGAATAAATGTTATTTTTTTGAGAAGTACATGACTATTTAGTTGGAACCAACTGAGGATGCTGCTTTTTCTTTTTGCACTGAATACCTTGATCATTCTTAATCAGCCTGTAGTTAAAGTGTGGCTATTATGTCCCCTTGAAGTTTTTTTTTTTTTCCCCCCTAAAGTTGCTAATTATGTGCCCATCAGAATAATGGAAAGAGTAATTATCCTTATAGTGCTTAGTGACATTGAAACCTCTATTATTCTGTGATTGGAGCTGCATAATTAGAGATAATTGCTGCAACTGTATTGTCTGTTCAAATATAGCTCTACAATAATTACCTTATTTTAATTAAATATGTTTAGATTTTAAGTGGATCTCCATTTACTCTACTAAACAGAAACTTCATTTAGGTATAAAAATGCTTTATGTTGCAAACTAACCACTGATTTAACACATCACCTATTGATTTCACCTAATGTGATTTGATTTGATTGTTTGAAAATCACTCAAATCCAGTTAATTAAATATTAAAAAAAGGGCATTTCTGTGTCCCAAGGCTGGAGTTCAGAGTGAAAATCCCAAAAACCTCTTGTTGTAGAGCTGTAAGACACTCTCTTAAGACTTCGACCTTCTGGAAAAATACAAGTACATTTTCCATGTGTAATCAAAAAGTTTAGTGAACCTCAGTGCTTTAGTTTTCGAAAAATTATTTTGTATGTTGTTCTTTAGTCAGACTCTAAGAAGCCAGATGCTTTGTTTCAGAAAGTAAAGTTGGCCCAGATTTAGCATCCATTGAGGACATGCTGTGTGCTTTATGATCTCAGACTGCTGCTGACCTGACTGCTAGGGAGAGCTTATGGCCTTTCTTCATCCCCTTACATGGGCTTGTGGAGGGCTCCTTTTATCAGCTCTTTCATGCTTGATCTGAGAAGGTGTTGGGCTGCTCACTTGTGAAGGGAACATCTGGGGCTGATAGCCTGTCCCCACCTTTGCACAGAAATGTCATTCACAAGCAAAATTTACTGCATACAGATATGGCAAGTGGAAAAATGTATACAGTGACTCTAAATGGAGCTAATGAGATGTGTGAAGGACTTGGGTACCCTGAGAGACCTTTCCTTTAAGATGTGACACTTTGCACTGACTTTAGGTTAGCCTTAATTAAATGCAGCTCCTTTTAGAGCTTTGGTAATACCTTCAGCTGAACACAATTGTTCAGGTCGCAGCTGAGCAGCGAAGGTCAGTGCAAACAGTATTTGTGGGCACTAAGATTGCTTAGTGGCCTAAAAAAAATTGAGGCCTCTATTATTTTTTCTGGGATGTTTGAATCACTGCTAATTGAAACTGGCCAGTGTTTATCAGGTGGTCAGGCAAACCCAGCATACTTCCTTGCTATGAATGACAGCAGAGCTAATGATACTTTAGGAGTTTCAATTTTATCTCCTCTTTATTTCAGCACTTACAAGATCAACTCAGGATTCATGCAAAATGCAGGAGATGTAACTTTTAGCAAAAAGAGAGCAGGAAGTTGCAGGGAACAAAATCAAGATAGTAAACCTTCCACATGATTACTGATGTATGACCTTGTCTAATTTACTTTGGCTTTACTGACAGCTTGAATGCACTGCACTGGAAGTGGACTGTTCCATCTCATTCTACAGCTCATTAAAGCAATACTATTACACATACTCAGGCTGAATATTTAGATATAGTGAGTGGTCTTAGACTGAGCAACAGAAGATCTTCAGTTCTGAATGATCATGTAGTCAAAGAGAAGAAAATTGAGTGCTATAATGGTATAGAGAATGTACTTTTACTAATAAATGGTAAAGCTTTGTATTTTGGATATTGATGTCTTCTATATAGATAACACTCATTAGATTCTAGTTGCACACAAAGTGGTGCAAACATTTAATTCATGTGTTTACCTCAGAGGCCTAAGTATGTGAGCTATGAAAATTATAAAGAGGCCATCTGAGAATTGAGGATTTTATTTCAAAATTTTCTATGTGAACAGAATCATAATGCATATAAGCAAAATACTTGGAAAGTTGTGATGTTACTCTTAGTAATTTCACATAAATTTGTATTTCTATTTAGGCTTAATTTGCCAATGCAGATGGAAGGAGTATTTAAAAGTGAGAAGATGAGTGCAACAATTATATTTTATTCTTAAGGATCTTTTCGTTGGTATTTGGATGTAATTGGGGAAGATGAGTGTCATAATTAAGTTTGATTCCTGAGTTTGTTGTATTTTGTAAGATAATTGCATTCAACAGAATGCTATTTTAATGTGAGCTTCCTCATTATTACTCCAATAGGAAAAGATATAGGGGTGCTTAGCCTTAGGTGCATAATTATATAAATGATTAGGCTAAATTTTAATAGGGGCAATTGTCACGGATTTTTTTTATTGTTGACTTGTTTTTGGTTTTGTTTTTCTTTTTTTTTTGTGTGTGTGTTTGTTTTGGTGAGGATTTTTTTTTTTAATATTCCCATTTTTTGCGAAGATTTATTCTTTTCCCTTCACCTTCAGCCCTGAATCACATGTGATGATCTGGTCTTCTTTGATTCAAAAGAGTTACCACAGAGAAGGGCAGTATGATATGTATTTCAGAAAAATGAAACAGGAAGCCTTGATACCTGTAATTTCTCGTAATTTTTTTTACCGCACAGACCATTTCTGGTGATGCCATTTTTGCCATGAATGGAATTTTTTGGGGGGTTGAAGGTGAGAAATGATTGTCCCACAGGAGGATTTTCCTTCAGATTTCATCCATTGATGAATGACTGCATAATAACATGTTTTTAGAATCCAGTGTTATCTTCAGACAGTCATGAATAATCTGGAGGAAAGTGCAGTTTAGTAATTTCTGATAGCAAGAAAACCTAGATTTAATTCAAGATGACACTATGAGGAATTGCTCAGTTCCGGTAATGTCCAACGTGGAATTTTCCTGGATTTTCCTTCTCCTGGTGGGGGCTCCCTCCTGTAAGTAATAAAATCAATGCTGATATCTAGAAAGAATGTCTGTGATGTTTTGTGACAAATTACTGGCTTGAGTTAGTGGGTTGTGCCTTCCCAGTGGCAAATTACTGGTTAGTAACCAAGAAAGGGAAGTAATGACAGTTTCCCTCAAGGTAGTGTGCTACTGAAAGTTGCATTTCCCTGAAGGAGATTGTTATAGCTGAAATTCGTTTGTTTGAAGAAATATCATTTAACTTTGTTGTTTTGCTTTAGATTTTTGCATCCAGATTCCTGGATTGTAATAGACAATGACATCAACTATCATTCTGCTTTAATTTACAACAACTTCAATGTCATTTTGAATGTTAACATCTCTGTTTACAACAGGAAAGGTGACTAAATATTCAAATTTCTTGCAAGATACAGTACTCCCAGGGCTCTTTCTCTTACTGGTGCTATTTTGGATAAGACTATCCATGTGTCACCTTCCAAATACTTTGCTACTGCATTACTGTAGTGACATGGTTTTCTATAATATTAAATGAAGTTAGGAGAGAATAAATGGTCGTAAAAGTACACAGAATTGTAGGTCAAAAGTGATGGCTACCTCTTGTTATGAAAAAGGAAATGTGGCCAGCAGAAAAAACCGGTGAAACGTGGGACTCCAATGACCGAATTTTAAGATGAAAGGCTCATAGAATTGCCCTGATCTGTCATCTTTATACCCTCCTCATAGTTACTGGGGGCTGCTATGACTCTCCCAACTCTTCCCTTCTCTGGGCTGACCAAACCCAGATTCCTCAGCTTCTGTTCATTGGTCAAATGTTTCCGTCCTGACCATCCCGGTGACCTTCTGCTGAACTTCACCCAGTTTTTCCTTTGCACTGGAATACACCAAAATTCAACCAAGCATCCAAATGTTGGATTGTGTATGTTGTTCCGGGCTTTATGTATCAGAGATCCATCGAAGCTAAATTCTAATGGAATAGGCTGGGGTATGGGTTTAATGAGATTGCTGTGCAAAACTTCATATTTTCTATTCATTTGTGAGGAGGATGCAAGGTTTTTCCTTACCAAGGGTATAAGAATGAGAGCTTCACAGGTGCCTACATCAAATAAAAAGCAAAGAAAGAAGACCCTGAGATCCTATGCTTCAGCAGTGAGAGTGTCTTCTGCCTTCTTTTTCATTAGGATGTGAGGAAAACAATAATGAGAAATGGAAACACGTAATTAGACTGAGAGGAAAGTCACAATGTTTTGTGATTTTCACCCTCTGTAGGTGTAGTAGTGAGTCTTTACACCACTGAAGCATTTTCTTTTGGGTGAAGCTCTTGCTTGTAAGGACAGCTATAAGCGACACTAAGCATTGATTTAAAGTCCTCAAAATAAGACTGGGCTGTTGGACAGACTCTAGTCTGGCCCCTTAAGCATTGCCTGTCAGATTATTGAAAATTTAATATAGCATTGAGAGACAAAAAAATCCTTTAAATGTAGTTGGGAAAACACATCCATTTGATATAAAAATGTTACACAAGCATTTTTTTCTATTTATTTTAACTTAGCTTCTCTCTAGTTAGAAAAACTTAGTATGTTCAGACTCAGAATTCGTTAGTAGTAGGTTTATTTAGAGATAGGCTGTTTTTCTTAACCTCTTCCCATTTCCCCTTTAATTAGCATGATCTGCAGGTTTCAGCCACCCAACTGTGCAGATTATAGTATCTAGTAACTTTTCAGGCAGCTCTGCTGTGTTGTCTTTGGCTTCCCTTAGGGTCTAACATATGGTTTGTTAGGATTAGTCAGGTATTTGTTTAAGAAACTTTTCAATGAGTTTCAGAAAGAGAAACTTAACGTGGGAAAAAAGTTAAAACGATTGCCTGCAGACCAGACATATCTGCAAATGGAATATTGTGCTGTACGAGATGGTGCGAAAATGTCTGGAAATGCTATGACCTTGGTCATGGTGGTATGAGTACATACGTTCCTCTGACTCACTCATGCTGAAAAGCTATGATTTTTTTTAATGAACCAAATCCTTCCCATGCTTGCAATTAGTGTTTATTCACTTCAAATAGTGTTTGTCCCCTTCAAAATTACACAATGTGGTATTATTCTATTAGCAGTAAAATACGTGGCTCCAGGCTGTTGAGTTGAAGTGGGTAATATGGTGAGCATTTCTTTTTTGATGCTATACTCTTGGTTTTCTAATGACAGAAGCCAAGAAAGCAGCCAGGGGACAGATTTTGGAGAATAAATATCTGTGGAGAAACAAGACTGATGTTAAGTTGGTACTATAGCGACAAGCAGTATCCAAAGCTCTAGTTACTGCAAACCAGTATTTGTGGGGTTTAAGGTAGAGTTTGAGGCTTCCATCAAACAGATCTTTTTTCCCCTCATCTCAATTGGATAACCGGCTTATTCATTTCTGTACTGCTTCTGAGCAACCTTATCTATCGTCCCTGTTTCAACTGAAAATGGTATTAGAGAAAGTCACCTTTGCATTTCTTTCTGTTTCCAGAAATTGAGAATTGGGTAGGAGGAGCAGAAAGTGTTCTCTAAGCTGGCCCTGTGCTTTGGGTGCAGTGAAATGCACTTTGGGACACTGCAAGTAGCTGCTTTTCACATTGCTTTTTCCTATTTACTGCTGTTTGTTGTGCTTGGCCCATATTGATTTCACTCTACTTTTGACTGCAGATAACAGCAGAATGGAGTGGTTTCATGAGGGTCTTCTACGATGTCTCCCAAGACATTACAAAGACATAGATAGTACAAAATTTTCTAATTTCATGCCCCAGAAGATTTGAGAATTGAGCAATTAACATATAATTAAGATAGTTAAACATGGTGGAATTTTTTTTCTAGAGTTTTTATTATGTTGAAGAGTGACAATAAATTCCAGTGTTTCCACTCCCCATCCAGAATTTCAAAAAGTTTCTGTAAAAAATGCTAAGAATATTTTGCAAACCGCAGCACTATGAGGAAGAAAAGCAATAAACGGATAATGCAGAAATCCAGTTGTCTTATTTAATTTCTTCAGACTTTCTTTTTCTTTGGTTTTCATTTTGTATTTAGGTGATAATGTTTATGGATTACAGAGTATTTTGTGGTGCTAATACCAGCAACCTCAGGATTCACATCAACATTATATAAACTGAAAATGAGGAAAAGTGAAGAGCATGTGTGGAAACAACAAAAGAAAACTTGGCTTCAAGTATTGGCAGCATTTGTGGAAAAATAGCCCATTATTCTCAAACGAATACAATATGAAAATGCAGAATTTCTTATGACAGAGATGCCAGATAATATTCTTAATGTGTAACCCCAAATCTCAGGTAAGGAGATTTGGTCATTAGGAATTTTGAAAACTTTATCCTTAGAAAAATGTTAAAATTCCTGGAACTAAGAGCACAGAGACAAGTTCAGAGGAAATGACAATGACAAGAAATCCCACAGTGGAGTGTAAGTAGAGCAGTAAGTAGAATAGTTGAAAAATAGAGATCTCTGGCTAGAAATTTTTTTCTGTAATGATTTCTCAAATGTAAAATACAGTCCCTCAGTTTCAATTTTAGTCAATAGAATTAAAAAGGAGTGTTTTCACTTTATTTTATCCAAATTTAACTGTGCAATTGAGTTGTGTGTTTTTAATAAGTAAAGCACAGTTGCCTAGCAGTTGCACTTTTCTTTGACATCCTGATCTCATGGGTTCCCTGATGGGCTGTGCTTTCTGTCATGATACTTAGGACATGGTAATTGAGGGTTTCACATGCCTGTGTACACAGTGTGGATGGATGGAGTTGACTACTGCAATGCTACGGAGAAAAGGATTTCCTTTCCCAGGCAGGGGAATGGGGTAAAAAGTGACACAGCTTTGCAGTGAGCACACTGGAAAGAACTGTCACTGATCTGCACCCATCCCTGGGCTTTTGAACCAAAATGGATCAGCTTAATTTTTTGAAAGTTACAGAAATTTAATCGCAGAATGAAATTTTGGCAATTTCATGCTTCTGTTCTTTAGATTTCTCTTTCTGCTCTGAAACAGAATGCTGCTTTGAAACATTGCGACTGCACCCAGCTCCTTAAAGGACAAAACTCATGAAAATAAATGTAGAAATATGGCTGATCAGCAGCATAAAAATATGTAATGAACTGTTCACTGAGCTGAAAGTAAGATTCAGTGTGTTTGTGCATCTATGGTATTCACAGATCATCAGTACCCAGACAAGTGCAAAATTGTCTGATTTACACAGAGCCTGTCTATTGCAGCTTCTTGTACAAGATTTTCTGGAGCAAGAAGTAAAATTTGATTTTTAATGAAATAATTGTAATCAATTAAAACAGTGTTGTGAAGTGAAGTCATCTGACAGTAGTCGGGAACAACAGCACATGATTGAAATGTGTGCCCCAGGACTTCATGTGTCACGTGAACTATCCTCCTAATTGGTTGCATAAGTCTTCAAAAAACTCTCCATTGAAGATACACTAGTGTGAACTGTAATTGCATTTTGTTGATATGGAATTTACAAAAAAAAAAGGTAAATGCCTGAATAAATTTTCTCAGTGATTATGTATTCTTTTTGTCAAACACACCGCAAAAGAAACTTTGAAGGAGACTGTAGTGGAGAATTTTACTTTCATCTAGCATTGATAAAATAGATCTCTTTGTGTTTCTAAATGGAAAAAATTATGCTTATTCATAACAGGTTTTCATAGGTCTCTGAAATTACTGTTCTATGATAGTAATGCATTGCTGACAGCAAATTTAGTAATGTGAACCTATTAATCCAATTAGAGGACAACTCTACACTTCTTTTTTTCCTTCAACAGAGAAAGAGTGTAAGCAGATATAACATTTGCATGCAGGTTATTATGTACAAATACACACAAATATGTTATAGAAGAAGGAAATCACTGCATTTTCTACATCAAACTTATTTTATGGCTATACTTTTATTCCTGTGGAGTGGTTTTTTTGGGGGGTTGTTTTTGGTTTTTTTTTTTTTCAATTTCTATTTAACATGTTGAAAGGGTTCATATCTTTTTGGTGCTCATCTACAAACTAATAAGCTGAGAGGTGTTAATACATTAGTAGAGTTACACTGATCTCAAAAGCTGTAATGTAAATGAGAGTTCTATAAGAACAGGCTTGTGGATTTTCAATTAGTATTCCGCGTATGCTCTTCAGGGAAATTATTCTGTTGCTTAAAAATAGGGGGCAAAAATGCTATTCTGAAAATGTTATACATCTTTTGCTCATGTTGTTGTTTCTTGCTGTTTGTGTGCCAGAAAGCCAATATTTCTCATCATGGACCTTTTAGATTTCACATTTTCGTCTTCCCAGGGTAGTTTTATATTTTTTGAAAACATAAATATAGTGTTTTCTGGGACCTAGTAAATGCTGATAAATTTGTTCAAAATAACAAAGGATTTAAGACAGATTTTTGTCTTCCAAATTTCAGGGCTTTCAGGTTTATTTCTAAAACGAAAACCATACAATCTGGATAGTCAGGTTAGTTTGGTATAGAGTCGGAACCTGAAATTCTTTTTACTTTGTTAATTACAACAAGTTTTTATAGGGTTTCCAGACTTGATTATCAATTGTTGCTGGTATTTTCAGATAACATATCTTATAATGCACTGTTTTATAAGTGGTGGCATTAGAAATCCTTGTTATGCAAAATTCTGTCTGGCAGATGTCATTGGTCTGATTCTAGGCTGGATGAAGTTTAGACTGTCATCTGGCCTGAACATGTACATTTGGACTGTTCACTTTGAACAAATTATTTAGTTATTTTCAGGATTGTTTCCAAAAGGGGCATGTAAGTATGCTCAGTTCCGTTCTGATGGGAGCTGCTGGTTCCAGCACCGGTGTTGTGATTTCAGAGGTTTGAGTAGGTTTGGGTTTAGACAGGTCACCGTAAAACTGCTGCAGTGCTCAGATACACCGTAGACTGTGGTATCAAGGGTCGGGACTGTTGTCACACACCTGTGTGACTGGTAAAGCAGGAGGACGGCTGATGCAGCATTAGAGTGGGTTGGTACCATGATTATTATTATTATTGAAGCCCCAGTGGGTTGGTTGCTGCTGTGCTTGGTGGGGTTGATGAGTTGGGTTTGTGGTCACTGACTGTAGCTGCAGTACACATTTGCTTCTGTGTGCAGGGAAAAAAAGAAGAAAGTGAACTTGTTTCTCAAATAAGCCAACAAAGTAGATATAAGCTTTCTTTCTTCAGAGTATGACAAGGATACTGATATGTGAAAAAATTTCAGGCTGAGCGCTGAGCTCCTAATTGGACCTTCAGCCAATAAACCTGCTTAATTAACTAGACCTCCATGCAGCAAGGAGCTGAGCCGTGATGTAACCATTCTTCTAAGTGCACTTGTCTAGAAATAGCCCCTGCAGGTGATACCAGTGTCTCCAAGTATTTGGGATGGAATCACCTGGTCCTTTTTTTTTCTCCTTTGTTTTCGGTTTAGACATATCCATTGGGTTCTGTGCTTTCCCTTTTGCAATGTCCTTTAACAGACAAGTTTGTGTGAGAAGACAACAGCTTCGGGTTACATTGTGAAATTCCATTTTTAACAATGGCCGGATAGCCATGCACATGCTTTATATTAGAGGATTTATAGCAATTTTATATTTCAGGATTAAATATTCCACTTTTCTTGATGTAAGACTCACGAAGAGAGAATGATATAGGAAATCTAGCATCACTTGTCTAGCATCACAGTGTCTAGCATCACTTATTTTTGTGCACCTAAGTTTATTACACTGTGTATGGACTCTTAGCAGGCTGATCCATGACTGAGGATTACCTTTCGATTTAGGTTTTTATGAACCAAGCTGCTTGCCTGCCTATATCTTAGTGTGCTAACAAGATATACTCTTAACAACATTTATTTTTATGAACATCTGGAATTCTTTTCTGTTGGGATTTATTTTGTTGTGATGCATCTTTTTGCTAACACTTCTCTGTTCAGGACAGTGGAATGGTAAAAGTACTGATGCAAACTGGTATTTGGGACTCGACCTTGCTTATATCCTTTTAGACCTTGGGTAAAAAACCTGCAGGCTCATGAAGTAAAATCAGACCAAGAAACTACCAGGACCCCAGAAATGGGAAAACTCACACCAGAAGGCCTTGGAAATTTCAGATCCCATTGCCTTTAAACTTTGATGCTGATCTGAGAATAAAGAAGCCAAATCCTGCTCTTGACCCTGAAATGTTGGTTGAGTTTTGAGTATTCTGCCTTCCTGCCTGCTGTAGAGTATAAACTTTTAGGGGGTGGGGGCTATCAGGAATATGTAAGGCGGGTCAGTGAGCATGGCAGATTAAGAATCTCTGCTGAAGACTCCAGGAACTGTAAGGCTGTGGATCTCTATTAGGATTTGATCCAAATTAACAGACTCCTGTTGCTGATCACTAACATATTATTTTCTTTTCTTTTCCTTGCTTTAGACTGTGCCATGTGCCACTTTCCTCAGCTTTGGAAGTATCTAATTACATGTTTAGAACTTGCTAAATCGGCAAAAAGTAGTCCAAGGAAGGAAGAAAAAGAATATTTTTTAAAGCCAGCATGACAGTGGTCTGGGAAAGCTTTTCTGAGTGATCAGAGAAGTCTGAAAAAGAAGAAAACAACAGGATTGATAAGAGAGGGAGAATAAAACTGGCTATCAGCAGAAAACTCTTAGTTCAGCTTCACTATGACAATAAATTGTGTACTAGGGAATGGTGCGTTCATGTTTCTCTCCATTTTGGTAAGTAGCTTCATGCAGGTCACTAGAACATTGACAGAATAAGGTAATGATCTGAATTCTGCTATTGACACACGAGGCATTAGTGTGAATATATTTCAGCATTTGATAGTAGCAATGTAGCTCACTATTTTCCACATCCCTCATACTTTCATCCCTTCTTTGATCTGGAAAAGTGCAGAGCAACATGGGAGGTTATTAAGAAAACTCATATTCCAACAGTTCCTACTTCAATTACTCTATTGCATTTTATTTTGTGCAGATTACTGGATGAGACACAGAAGAGAATGAAATTTTTTAAATAGATTATTAATATTTTACATCTTTTTGAGTTTTTACTGGAGTTTGCAAATACAAACAGGAACAATAGAATGTTTTAAAATATCCAGACTTGCAGTTTAGTGACCATTATCACTGACTCACGTAACAATTCTATATGGGTCATGGAAAACCATATGGGTATTTTTCCCTTGACTGCAAAGTAAATCCAGTTTCTAGGAACAGATGCTTCTTTGATGAGGCTCTGCTGACAGAGAGTGGCAGTTCAGTGGTGTTGTGGGCTAGCTGTATTCAAAGAGAAAGTCAGCAAACCCAATATGGTATCAAGGATCAGACTGATTTTTTACTAAGAGATCAAAGTAGTGAAAAACTACTTTGAAATCTTGCATAGACTGTGCAAATTAAAGGTGTGAGTATGTGATATGATTAAAGGAGCTGAAGATGCATTTGGGCAAGTTCTAAACAACTGAGGTATAGATAGGGGATTCGTTCTCCCTGGATTAAATGATCTGCAGAAAAAAGTAATATAACTGTATGCTTTTGATATTTGAGGAAATTCATCTAGCAAGTCAGGAGAGAAGTATTGTGCCAATAGTTTAAAAGTTTTTAAAAGACACACATCTGATCTTTTGCCTTCTAAAGTCTTCTGCAAATCTTTGTTTTAAAACTCTAGCCTTTAATAAGTGGAGGAATGGAAAGTCATTGAAAGAAGTGGAAAAATGTGAATGAAAAGTGTCCAAGAGAGGGGTAGAGAGCCAGTGATTTGTAACATATCCTCAAAGTGTCATCACAAAGACAAATGCAACTCTTTCTGTCTTTTGACTGAAGTTTGACAAGTAATTTGGTCAGCATATGTACCACTGGAAACAGAAATACTATGCACTAAGAGCAAGTGTGTATTTTCAGTGTTAACAATGTTAACCTGTTACTTGTAAACAGAATGAGGGAAGTCCGAGGACAAAATCTGTGCTAGAGAGCCAGCAGGTGTGATATGAGTGGAATGCAAATGGTAGCAGTCTGTGCTGCCAGCACAGTCCCAGAAATGCACATAGCACAGTGCCAGCCAGGCAGTCTTTATGGAATTATTGAAACTTCTGCATTTCTCCTGTAGATAACACACTGTTTCTTCTTGTCATTGTGAGGAAGGCAGATGCTGAAGCAAATATTATATTGGAACCTTATTTTCTGCGTTCTTCCAGTGTGCAATGCAAGGTAAGCCTGTGTACTTAACGTGACAGTTGCCACCTTCAATTATCCTATTTTGCTGTTTTACCCTGAATAGAATTGCATTATAACTCAGTCTCAGCATGGGGCAGGACAGCAGAGCTGAACGGGAGCTTGACAGGTGTATTCAGTTCTTGTTGGAAGATGCACACTTGACAGAACAAAAACGTTATGGGAGCTTGGTTTCCAAGTTCTCTGGTTTGAAAGTTTTACAGTTTTAAATTTAATCCAGGTTTTCGTTGTTAGAAATATTTGTTAAATTGTACTGAAAAGGCTTTAAAGAATTTAGCCTTCTTTGTTTTTGTTCTGCACACCATATGTGTGGGGTTTTATGGTCTTCATTATATATCTGGGCAGGAAAGCTTTTCCACATCGCTCCTCTAATATTGCATGCTCAAACACTAGAATCAAATTGCCTAGGGACATAAAAACAGCTGAAGCACAGACAGGAGTCACAATTCTCAAACCTCAATGCAGCAAAGCTAAGCTAGTGTGAGAGCAGACAGAGACAAACAAAGCCTTAAATGTGTGAGGAATCCTGGTATAAGCAAGGAGCAGTACTTCTTTATGTTCCTGCAACTCCATTTGCTATGACGCCAACAGATGCCTGTTCTCTGGGAACTAGGCATCAGCGTTTACCCTATGAAGCTTCTGATAAATTAAATGCCCTCTAATCTGGTTTATTGTTTATGCCAATGTATTTAGCATTGAGCATGCTTTCCTCAAACAATTTGCAAGTGTTTCTTTGGGGGAAGATTGGTAGGCTGAGTAAATCCTCTTTCATGTTTTCCTGAGGAAGGTGCTGTTGGCATCCTGACTGTTTCTAGCTTAATCTCCACACGACAGCAGGGCTCTTTCTGTGAGGTAGTAGCTATCTCCTGCTAAGTCTCTATGGTAATGCTGTACATATGTAGAAATCAGTACTGCATGCTCCAGCATCAAAGGCAAAAGCTAATATCTCTGTGATGAGATACCTACTAATATGATACACATCTCTGATAACAGGTAGATGTAATGACAACACCTAGAGGTAAGAAGTGGTAGGGTAATGACACCACATTGATCTATTCCTACACAGAAAATAGAGAAAACATGGGAAAACAACACATTATTCTCACTAAAAAGCCTACATTTGTACCATTTCTGTAAGTGGCTCTTATAAAATAAACAAGGCAGAAATATAAAACACAGGGTAAAGAAGATGTAAAAATATAATAACTTCATAGTGACATTGTCTTAAAATTACAGCTTATTAGTGCTTTGAGAACTTTGCTGTTCAGTAATGTCAGCAGGCTTACAGTGCAGTCACTGAGTCTGAAAGAAGCACATTGTCTTTGATTTGGAGAGGAAGTGTCATTTTGCAATTTCAGTCAAAAACAGGAATACAGTTTTTAAATTTCTGACTGAGTCGGTTCTGTTTTCTGTTAATGAGTACAGGTGAAATAATGGATGGAGCCAATAAAATACTAAACCATTGCTGTTCCTAATCCTTTTGAGAACTGATTTCTGGATTTAGAACCATTATTAGAAAAC
Organism: Eulacestoma nigropectus; assembly: GCA_013397775.1. Taxonomy (NCBI): domain Eukaryota; kingdom Metazoa; phylum Chordata; class Aves; order Passeriformes; genus Eulacestoma; species Eulacestoma nigropectus. The sequence goes on along the minus strand of VZTE01004966.1, from coordinate 1,330,708 downwards.
TAATACTTTTTATTAGAAAAGTTTGTATTACTGTGCCTACCCACAGACACAGAGGAATGTTACATGTGCCAGTGGCTGACTTGTAAAGAAAAGTAATTCTGAAATGTAATCAAGTTTTTTATATAATATATCCATAGTAAGATTGTGATTTAATAAAATATATTTCTAATTAACAGAGATTTGGTTTTTTTAATAACTGAACTTATTTTTTTGTCTAACATTTTAGAGTTTGCTTTAAACATAGTCTACTATCTTTAGAAATCTTTTTTAATGATTGTCCAAAATAAATCACATAACAATCTATCTCTTAGATTGCATAAGTATGCAAATACCTCTAGCTTTGAAAATTTGCAAATACAAGACTACACTAATCCTCTTGCCATTTAATTGTGTTCATCATGCTACTTAAAAATAGCAGTATTCAGAACAAATGAGCATTAAACTGTCAGAAGTGCGAGTGATATAAATTTTAATTTGTTACATTAAAAGTTAAATTAGTTTAGTCAAAATTAGCACATATTTTTGTTCTCTTTAGACCATATAGTAAAAGAAATAGAGTTTAAATTGTCTTTAAACTGTACATTCTTTACCTTCACCACTAGTAAACCTACCTGTCTTTGGACTTCAATGCACCTTGAGTCACAGATTGCCATGGAAAAGAGAAGCTGAAGTAGAGAAAGGTATGCTTTTGCTACAAGTGAAGAAGATCCATTTGATCTGGAAGCTTTCATTGCATCATCTCTGATGTTGCATTTGAGACTGGTGCTTATTACTAACTTCTATAATTTGGCTATATTTGCCATAAACATTTGCTTTTTTTTTGATTGAGAACATAATTTCTAACCCTTAGGAAGAAGTGACTAGCAGATTTTGATTTCTAGAGGGCAGAAATGTTTGGTATTCCAAGGGGATGCTGAGGACAGGTTCCCTGTCCCTGTAAAGTCCTGCAGTGACTGCTGGTAGGTGCTTTGGAGTTTAGATCTGATAACAGTGTCTTCTATTGTATTGTGTCATGTGTTCTGGTTTAGCATTATTAATTCCAGTTCCTACCTCTTAATGGCTCTAAGAGTCACTGCAATTGACTACATGTCCGCTGCTCCTGAGAGGCTCCTAATGTACAGTTGGAACACTGTGGGTGAGAAGCAGGTTGTGTCAATTGTGGTGAGTATTATGTTGCCTCTTCTGCAGCTTCTGCTGTGGCACAAAGAGCAGAATACGTGGTGGGACAAACAGGTGGCTGCAGCCACCTCTGCCAGCCGCTGCTGAGCATGGTGGTGTTTAGAAGCCATTGGCCTTAGGAGCTTTAACTGTCACTTGAAAGTCTCATTGCCTCCTGATAACTAGCACTTGGAGCCCTTTCTTCATTTGTTTGGAGATTTTACCTCACTATTTCCATAGTGATTTAGAATTTTAAGGCACATGTCCAGTAAAGTCAAGCTATAATAAGTTAGAGTGTGATGTAAAATCATGTTAGCTGTGCTGCAGTCCGCTTAGTGTGAGCCCTCTCATTCAGAAGCAAAGTACCCATACACGAATCTAATGAGCTTTAGCTAATGTGGTTTCACTTTGCAGCAGTCATTAATTAGTCTTTCCATTCCCTTTGTCTCCTAATCAGTGCAGACTTCAGATCTTATATATCCTTATGCATCTAGCGCATACTGTATGTTACCAGAAGGTTCAGGAAGAGTACACATCGGCACTGCCCCTTCCAAGCAGAGAAAAATATCTCTGTCTGCTATTCTGTGTGGTTTCCTTTAAAATACAATTAGGTTCCCTCAGTGGCCCTGTTGTACGCTCTCTGTATACAGCTCCGGAAGTTGATTTAACTTCAGTTATTGATCTCAGCAGCTGTTTATGGCATTGTGTAGCAAAGCTGTAAGAAATAAAGATTATCCCTTAAGTAAGTGTAAAGATATGCATCATCCTCATAACAGCCTAACCACAGGTATGCTATACTGCTGTGTAATAGACCTTACACTTAGAATAAAGTTTAAACTCTCTTTTCTCTACCACTATTTTGTGGGATTTCTTTTTCTCTGAATTGCCAGAAAAGTCAAGATGACCAGAGCTTTTCCTGATGGCTCAAAAATTTGGGCATAGAATTAAGACAAGCAAACTAACCACTGCTTAAAATTGTTTATCTGTGTTATAATGTTAATATCTTTTATATTGGGGGGTGATGCCAAACATTTGTGAGATAATAACAAACGCTTCTGTGACCATAAGTTTGTGACAATTTCAGTCCCATGGGTGAGTAGAAGTCTGTTAAGCTTCTTTAGAAACTTCCCTTTATCTCATGGGTGAAAGTCCAGGGTCCAGCAGCACCTGAGCTTCTGTGCGAAGCTGGTGTCTTGTTTCAGGACACTTTCCTCTATGTTGCTTATTTCCAAGAAGGCTGAAGAAACAGAATTATTTTTGAGTCCTCTGTGTATCTGTCAGATTCTGTTGAAATTTGGTAACAAAAAATAAATGAGGTTGGCAACACGTATTATTATATCAGTGGGAATTCTATCAGTATTGTTGATTCTGCAGGAAACAACATAAAATGTACAAAATACCAGAGTACAGATTACTCATTGTACTTTACAAACTAGCCAAGTGATGAAGAACATAAATTAAAAAAACTGTTAAAGGCAGCACATAGACAACAAAGAGCAAAGCAAACGAAGAACTATTGTGTGATGGGTGAGGGAATTCAGAGAAAAAATACAATAAGCATATAGTTTATAGCCTGTTTGTATCAGACTATCTTTTAGAGAATTTTTTTTCTACCCCTAAAATAAAGCAGAAATGTTGTTTAAATTAAACAAACACATTTAAACTTATAGTCAACTTTAACCAGTCCACTTATATGGAAAAGAAAGAATGAATGAGGTTACAAATAACACCCTCAAAGCAAGAGTATTCAAGGTACCTGGCCTTGAACATATTTATATAGAATTTATTATAATATATTGGTGTTTGGGTGAAAAAAAAAAGAAATCTCATAAATACATTACCTAGTCCTGAGATTAAATGAAAGAGTAACCACATTTGAAAACCAAAGAATGTCTGGTGAAATTTCCTTTGTATTATTTTTCTGTTTGACATGAATTAAATGTCTTTTAGAAGTAGCTATTGCAGCAGTACTGAATAATAGCAAGTACCAGGCTTATGTTTTAAAAGGCACTTGTGATGATTTTGGGATTTACAGACTGTGACCTCGTCTTCCTTTAGCACACAGTAAATTGCTTGAAACTATAAAGAAAAGGAGATTAATAGAAGACTTTGAATATAAGAGCTACAAATTAGAATGGTTTATATGTAAAGGAAAATAAAACTTGTCAGATGTGCTATAGTTCCAAGTGCATTAAAAATAGGGCATTGCTTTATTTTTATGTTTGAAGCCTTTTAGAAAGTTTTGTTGATGGTCTCTTTCAAATTAGGAGGAGATGCTGTCATGAATAAAAAGAGACAAGTATCAGAAAGAGTCTGAAGTTCAGAAATATTCTGTGTTAGCTGTTAAATTCACTCTACAATCTCCCAAACTTGCTGGGTTTCAGCATGCAAGGCGATGTCCCACTCAATTGTCTTGCCTAGGCAAAAAGGCCAATTTGTGTGAGAAAGGTGTCATCACAGGCATAATGAAACTTAAATAATTGATTTTTTAACTTGGCCTCCTGAAATATGCTAGTGGGGTAGGAAGAGGTGTTCTCTAGGACTTGTGATGGAGAAAGCTCTGTCTTGTCTGACCTTGGCTGAGAAATGTTAAAAGACTCTTTTTTGCTGGTTTAGGCTCAGTCTCAGTTTTCAGCAGCTGTTGGAGGCTATGCATGGCTATCCCACAATTTATATAATTACTTGACCTATCTCAGAGTCATATGAACATAGGAATATAAAATAACAGACTGGAAATAAGGAGCAAACCCCAGTTTCTTATTCCACTCATGTATTTCTTCTACCATCACATACAATGATTTCTTCCCGCACTGTGGTGGCAGCTGATTCTGTTTGTATTGCTTATGAATGACTCCACATGAGTATCTTTACAGGGATTGAAATCTTTTCTTTCCTAACCTCCAGACAAATCGCACAAACACTTTCTTCAGTTTACTTAGGGATGCCAGGGCTTTTTTGCGTTATCTGCGTGGTCTTTCAGACATACAAAAGACCCCGGATGCCCACTCTTCTGAGGTGTTCCTCTGCTCATTGATTATGCCTCTGTGTTTATTACACTGACTCCTGTAGCAGTCTGGTCTAAGCCTGTTTCATACAGGATAGAAAAATCTGGAAGCAAAAGAAGAAAATACCAGCTCATGGTGTTCAACAAATTCTGAAGGGGGCCATTAATTCTGAAAATTTCTGGCTAGATCAGAGAGCGTATTCCTGTCCCTTTTGAAGACTGATTATTGTACAAGAAAATCATGAGGTTTATCGCCAATATAGTTCCTATTTCAAAGCTTAGTGCTCCAGTGTCTGGATTTATTCCAGATGCTGCCATCCTTACATAAGACCAAGGCATTCTCTCTGATCTGAATGCTTGTTGGACTTTAATCTTTCTTTTCTGCCAGTCTCAACACTTAAAACTTGACTCATACCCATTGAACTACAGCGTGCTGCTGCCCATCAGTCAGCTAAGGCACCAGAGGCAGTACCAAAACCAGAACACCCCATATATGAATGTGACAATCACATTTTCCCAGCTCAGTACCCTCACGCAGTGGGGCCTGGAGCACAGCACGTGGTGTGATTATGCGGATGGAGTGTTTCTTTTGGAAACTGAAGGGACAATGCCACTGACCACAGCAAGTGTATCGCCCTGGATACCATACTGACTTTGATAATTGCAAAACAAGATTGAGGATCTGAGCTGAAGTGAAAAGAAAGCCAAAGATTACAGTGAACAATAGCATTGTTTTCTGTCATAGAGTAGGCTCAGTTTTAAACTGCTACACAGGTCTAATCCCTAATTACTTATGGGATTTTCTGTGTGAAAATCTGGGATACTATTTTGCTAAAATGAAAAAGCTAAAAATGCTAAAAAGGTATTTCTGCTGATGAAGAGGAAGAAGACGACAAAGTTTAAGACCAGCCAGCCAAGGAGGAGGAGCATGGGGCCTCACAGTGGTCAGCATCTCTCAATAGCAGTTCTCTGGGGGTCACCAGTGAAGTAATAAATGTTTTTTATTCTGCAGTGCTTCCTTCAGTGCTAAGCCTCCTGTATTTGCAATGTATCTCTTCTCAGGTTAGAGATGTTGCAAAGGGAATGGCAGTCATCGCTCCTGTGGGAATGTCGACATCATGACAGAATATCTAGCAAAATGATGAATTGCATGTGTATCCCTACCTCTGCTTACAGGCTACCTAGCTGTAGGTAGCCCATGCGGAACATGAAACAAATCATTTCCAAGTGTGGCTGTATTACCACAGGAAGAATTGTTGTGAGGCTTAGATGTGGACTTGTGCTCATTGTAACTTGCAAAGCTACCCAGGTCGTGCTAAGATGTATTTCTGATGTCTTTACCGTGTTGAGATATGAAGCACAGCTCCATAGTGCAAAGACAGTCCAAGGTTTTCTTCTGAAGCAGTGGTTCACATCACAAAAAGAAAGTTTTTTCTTATCGAGGAGCCAACCACAAATATCTGTGTGGGAGGACATTGCCTGCATCCTCCAGTGAATATGAACAGTGGCAGGCAATGCAGAACTGGATCCTAAATGGCTTGCCCAAGGTGCCTGCTTGGCTAATTTGATGGAAATATGTAATCATATGCTTATGCCAGATCTGCATTACTTTTGTGGGTTTTTTCAGATCTTCCAGTAGGGACACAGACAAAGAAAGGAACTGAGGAACTGAAACTGCGTCCTAGAGAACAGAGGTGGTCTTTTGTTTAGTCAATGGAAAGTTAGGTGTCTGAATGCAGAGGCTGGCAGTGTTGAATCTCTGCTACTGCAGATCCAGAATTGCATTTGATTTTTCTTTTCACATTTTACATGCTCCAAAACTGTTCCTTTTCCTCTGTAGGTGATTTTTTGACAGACTGTCTGTATTCTCTCGTCCTTGGTTTTGGCTGCCTCTCTCTGTCGTTGTATTGGCTTACTATTGCAAATGAGGCAAGGGTTTTTGACTGGACAGCACGATGTCTTTAAGCTTCTGAGAGCTAATATTTTCTGCTTAGGATTGTTTGTGCATGAATGGTGTTTCTTGCCCGCTCTTCAAGCTGTATACTCGGTCATTGAAATTATTTTTCATTGCTTCTATTCTCTCGCTGGGAAAACCGTAACAGATTGTCTTGCAAATACATCTTCATGTTAGCATTCAGATTTATGTGCAAGCATACACACAGGCAATAACATAAGCTTCTCCCAAATGTTACTGTGAGTAAAACTTCACCGTCAGCATGTTCACAAGCAACAAACACAGGTCACGAACATCAGTGAACTGAATAGCTTGCATTTGTCCAAATATCCTCAGAGAGTTTTCCCAAAGTTTTTAAGCTATCATTGGCAACCCACAGCTTTTCACAAGGAATTACATTCAGATTTTACTTGTCCATTGTTACATACAGGGTATGCATATGTTATACAGAGAGCTGTTGCATATGAAGTTTTCTAAGGTTTTAGTTGAAGACTTTTTTTTAGCTTGCAAGAGGCAGAAAATCACAGAGGAGAGACTGCTGTTGTATCTACCTACCTCAGCTTGAATTGGTTACTGGTACATGCTGTGATACTCCTCTTGCCAAATAATGAGAACCGGAGACAGCTGAGAGTTGACTGACACTGCCTACCAGTTGTTAGTGTCATTTCTTCCATATACCCACAGGCATTATTTCTGAGTCTAACCAATGGTAATTTATATTTACTGCCTGTTTTTCAAATTGGAAAAAAAAGAAAAAGATGTCTGAAAACTGTTTTAATACAGTTTGGGGTTCTGCCAACAGGCAGCAAAGTCATTATTTCTGCTGCACCATAGGATACACAAAGGGGCAATGGTCTTGCTGTTTCTTCCCTTTTTTTACAGGCTGTCCTATTTGGTATTACTGATAGAAATTACATAGACACCTTGGAAGGCTTGCCCTCTTTGTCCTCCAGATTTACAATACCTTTTTGCAGGCAGAACTCAAAGGCCTTTGGAAAGGGTGTCAGCATCATTAACTTCACTGCACAGTGAAAGTGAGGAGGCACAGCCATGCCCCTCCTCTAGAGGGTATGTTGTTCAGTTATTCAGTGGAACAAAAAGCAGACTCTTGTGAAGGAAGGTCAGTCTCTGCCTGATCCCATAACACAAGAAGTGATTAAGTGGCATGGCTGATAGAGGAACAAGAAGATCCTGTAGATCTGCTGTAGAAGTGCTCATGAGCTTATGTGTGGGAATGGGTTAGCAAAGGGCTCCACTTACTGCATCTGTACCCTCATATTTACTTTTTGTGTGTGCTGATGGAGAGATTTGTTTCTCTTCTTCCTCAGCAACATGAGCACTCCCTCATTCCACCTGTTCTTTCAGTAAGAGATGATAAAAGAGAACACAAGAAATCCCTGCCAGCCATCTCTGTAAATCTAGATGCTGAGGTGCCAACAGACACTTCCCTGTCAGCACTCTTGAACAGTGGGGTAGACAGGTACTTTTTGGCCTCTTTCTTCTAACTTGGTGTACATTGTACAGTTTTCCACCAGGTAAAGCACTGTAGAGTTTTTTCTTCTCTGCATTGTGTCAGGAGTCTAAGACAGGCTTGATTCTAGAAAAATGAGTTTGTGATTCTAAGCATAGCCACAGACTTCTTTCCTATAAACCGAAGAAAATTTGTCATAGGTGCCATAATAGCTGGCAAACAAGTGTTCTTTGATGAATGATACTGATTTTCACAAAGATCCTGAGAGTTCGAATCTGTATTTTGCTCTGTTGCAGTCATAGTGCTGGGCTTTCTGTGTTGCAACTTACCACCATCCCAAGCCTATATAAGATTAAGAATTTCCTTTTAAAGGAAGACTTGCATGCAAAATGATTTGCATATTGCCACTTAGGCCACCTGTAAACAGCACACTGAAATTTCCTGGAGTTAATAAACAGTAATTAGCTTCTACCACTATTTTAGACATACAATTTTTTATAGCTTATAACCACAGTAGATTCAGTTTGCATTTCAATATTAATAACCAATTATTGAAACATCATTGAAACATCTACTTAATCATTTTAAGCTTCACTAACTTTATCAATGTGATGCTGACGCAAGTTCTGGCTTTAGATATAGCCATTGCTGTACTGTTGCCAACTGCTATAAGACATAATTTTAAAGGCTAGCAGAAATACATTAGAAAAATGGTATGTTGATGGTTAAGCTCTCCTGGTATTTTTGGGCCATAACTGCCCATATTCATAAACTGCCTGAAAAAGAAATCTGAGTGTTGGGTGTATTTAAGTGCGCTCTAATTCATATATGTTCATGGGTAAATCCATATGCTGATATTTATGTAAACAAATCCGCTAAATAATCCCAAGGATTGGTTAAGTTCACATCTTTTAACAGAGAATGGCCAATACGAAAATGACATTCTAAAATATAAGATTAATTTTCTCCTTCTGACTTCTGATGTAATTTCTACGGCAATTTTCCCCTTCAGAAGTTGTGCAATTTAAGCTCTTTGGTATATGACGATGATTATAGGCAAGGTATATAGGATATGTTATTAATAATTTTTGTGGAGGGAGGGGAGGTTTGTTTCTTTGTTTTTTTTTTTTTCCCCCACATTTTATCCTCTCTTTTCTCTCTAAAGTTTTAAAAAATCCATCTCCACTGTGTAGTGATCAAACATTTTGTTTCATTTTCTTCCAATGAGATAGTTAAAAGATTTAGAAATTATTTTCCATTGTATGCTTTGTACCTCTACTCCTTCTCAACAAGGTGGGTCAGTGAGGAGTGGTACAAGCTAAGAAGTCTATCACTTCAGGTCTTGGTCCTAAAGGTATCAGCTTGGGGTTATAACAATATATTGTTTTATTGCCAGAAGTTAAAATTTTTGACAAAAAAAAAAATTCAAGAAGAATTTCAACATCAGTTTTCTTTAATTTACTTTTTTTCCAATAAAGAGAGAAAATTTACAAGAAATCTGCTACTCTGTATGCCTCCAGGACTTTACCTGCACGCACAGTGGATGTTAATACTGTGCAATTACCTACTATTACACAGAATCAGTGCTGCAAAGTTTTATTTACCATGGTTGATGCACTGATTTTGACAACTTTATTTTCCCCAATGATGCCTTCACGCATGAGGACGTGAGAATGGGGCTATAATATGCTTGATTTGCCGTTGTTTTTTGGAAGGATCTGGACGAGATTTATAACCATGTAAGTCCTTTTCAAAAGGTTAACATACTTAAATATCTTTGAAACTCCGCTGTTAAATCAGTGATAGTTAGATATTTGCATGACTCATTTTTATAGTGAGAACTGGTCTTTCAGGTCACATGAGTGCTTTTGAAATTTTTAACTTGTATCATTCATAAAAATATTTACAAAAGAAGCTTTTAAGTTAAAACTCCCCCATGACAGAGTTAAAAGTCTAGACAGGGTAGCTGCTTCAGAGCCTTGTTCCTGGTAGAAGGCTGGATGAGCTCCATTAATATTAAGATTTTTGGCTTTGTCCTTGAAAGAATGAATTTTCTTGGCATATGGAAACTATTTTTCTGCAGTGATGTTGACACTTTGATGCAAAATGTATATCGTGAATGGCAGTTGATTTTGTGCTGTTATAAGTATGCAGTAGGCAGAGATGTTTCCCTTCTGATATTTGTGCCAGGGAAAGGCTGCTTGTAGTAATCCAGTGAGAAAAAATATGGTAGTGAAGTGCATAACAATTTTGTTTTACTTGATTCAAGCCTGAAGGGCCATGCATGTAGCATTTACAATGAAGAATATACATCTTTAACTGTCTCTTCTGCTTGGTAAGACAGTGGCACAAATGTCATACAAGTCATAATTCCTGTGAAATTAGCAGAATGAGTTTATAGAAGTTATTTTCCTAGAATTATAGAAATAACAGAGAAGAAGGGGCATTATATTAAGTCCATAGGCTTTTCACGGTGCTACAGAAAGTGAATCTTTAGATCTTTCCATCATGTGGAATGGGAATGGAAAGAAGCATCTGCCAACCCATAAAAAAGGTAAAGGTTCTGTTACTACAGTGCTCAATGTGCAAGACTGTACTAAGGCCCTCCTGGGAACACTAATGTATAACCGTGTTATTATGGCAACTAATGCAAGCGTTGACTAGGAAACAAGTAAAGGATGGCTTTCTCAGTAGAGACCTGCCTCTGCTGGAGACACTGGAGGGTCTGTGCCGTATGGAACAATATTTTTAAGAAACATGGAAAAGGGATAATCAGTCTAGATAATAAACTGGCAGCGGAGATGTGCACAAATATCTCGCAGGATTAACTGTAGAATGAATAATGACAAGGTCCAATAGTAGTGATGGTTCTATAAAAACTGTCAAGCTGTGGTTTCAATAGCAGACAAAAGGGCAAACTGAATGTGAGGAATTACTAAAAGAATAAAAAGGAAAGCAATAACGATGCCATTTTCTAAATCTGTGGAGCACTCACACCTTGAGTTCTATGAACTAGGGCTGCAAAAAAACGTACAGAGAAGAGAACATGATCAAAGATATGGTATTACTTTTGTATAGGAAAGGACCACACAGACTATTACTCACTGAGATTAGTGAGGAATGATATAGATCTATACTTATATGTAGCAAAGAGAGAAGATGAATAGGGATGCATGTGCAGTTTTTCCTTAAAACGAACAAAAACCCCAAAGCATTAAGAGAATATTTAGATAATTGGGTACTAGTTCAAAACCTGAATGATAGGAAGATGATACCAAATGTATGACTAAACTGTGGAATACATTATTGCAAAAAACTATGGATGCCAGATCTTGGGATGACTTCAAAAAGTAATTTGATGGGGCAAATTCATGCATGAGATGCTCTTTATGGGCAGGTAAATGCAGAGACACCACCTGCTTCAGAGAAGCTCCACAGCTGAGCTGTAGATGGCCAGAAGTTGTGAGAGCACGGTGAGGCAGCAGCACTGCTCTTACATTCTTTCCTAACCATCCACTTTTAGTCACTGCCAGAAGCAAGATGGTGGCGTAGGTTGTTTCTCAGTCTGATGCTGTCAGGTCAGTTTTAACATGTGCTGTTCTGATACTTAGAGACCTAAGTTTCACTTCAGGGAAGCAATATGGACATTGTGCCATGGAGCAGAGAAATAAGAGACACTGTAATTATGATTTGTTGTTGTGGTAGGTTTTACAGTTGAGCAAGTAAAATGATGAAGTAGAAAGAGGGAACATTTTGGATAATGAGGTTTGATTAATGACTATGGGGTATTGCAGTTAAAAGCATAAAGAAACTTGATAATGATCTGTGGACTGTAGTCTCTGCTGCTGATGGTACCCAAATTCAGAAGTTAAGGGAACAGTGGTGATGTACTTGAGTTGAAGATAAAGTCTTCAACTTTATCCTATTTACACAAATGCTGTGTAAAGACTGGTACAGAGAAGGCAATTTTAGTTTGCTTAAGGACAATCAGTAGAAAAAACAAGGTCTGATGGGAAAATAACATATAATCAAGGAAATTAAAGACCATTGATAATGCACAGGGGAATTGAGACAAGACTTCAGAAGCAGTTTGTAATTCTGGTATTTATTAACTTTCGCCTATTTATCTATTTGAACTTAATGTACCTTCAAGGTAGTTTTGTTTCCTGGCAATGAGCATTCATTTTAGTGAATGTAGTTCCTCTCTGATTAGATTTCAAGTTTTAGGTGAAGAAGCAGAATTTGGCAATTAGATTTTTTTCAGATTAAAAAAAGACTGAAGAACCCCATGAAGAAAAAGGAAAGTGGGAGAGAAAGGTATTTAAAAGTATGAATATGAAGCTATGGAAAAATTAGTGTTAAAATTTTCTGATATGGTTGGTATTGTTTGTCTGAAAACATGTATATATTGTCGTATTTACCAAGTGTTTAAGTGTCATCAATCAGGGAAACATGACAAGTTGTGATGGACATAAAAAAGGCTTTTTTATTTTTTTTTATTTTTTTTTTTTTTTTCCCCTGATACAATTTGCTGTCAATCTTCCCAGTTCTCTAAACTTGGTGGTAGAGTGCATGGGAATGAGAATTACCTGCAGGGATGCTGGCAGGGCCCAGCTTTGGCAAACTGACTGCCAGGAAGCACCTGTAGAAGTAATTTGTTTGTTTGTTTGTTTATTTTTTTACATACCTTTAGCTACTTTATAATATTTCCTTTGCATCAGAATGGAATTGCTAAAATATGCTGGTTCGAGGATTTTTTTCCTTTCTCAAAGAACAAGATATTTTTCCTTGTGATAACTTTTTCTGACATTGAATAACTGGCAGGCAGGTGGCTTGGGCATAATAGCATTTGCCTGGCAGAAGATGGAAACCAGACTACTGTTTTCTGGCCAGATTCTGTCTGGTTAATTGACCCAGTGTCAAAATATTTGCTTGCTTTCTTGGATAAAGAAAAGGAAAAAAATAAAAAGAAGTGAGGATAGAGGAATAAACTAGGTTTAGCTCATCAGTTTTTTTCACGTTTTAAGCAGGATTCACAAGGAAATAAATTTAAATCTTAAATTATTTTCTTTACCAGACAGCCCATATCAAGATCATATATTGATTACAGCTTGCCTTTTTGTGCTCTGATGCTTTTATTGACTTTTCTCTTCATTGCCCTCTATTGCAGTACCAAAGTGATTGGATCAGTATATTTTCCCTTTGGGATTACGTGAGAAAAATCTCAGATGCCTTACAGATGCCTATATTAGGTTTCCAAATATTCAGTGTTCATGTAAAATGAACAAGAAATATATAATTTTTAAAGGCAAAGAAGAAGGACGCTCTGATTAAAATACTTTTTTTGTTCCTGTTGACATATCTGGAGATCTGTGAAGAAAAGTAGGAAGCTCTGTTTAAAGCAGACTTTTCCTTAGAATAGAAATATGGCAGGACATTTGAATGTCCATGGGTTTTCTGCTAGTCTGTGCAAGTCTGATGAGGTGTGCTAGTGTTACCTTTTTTTTCCCCTTTGTTTCCTTAATTTGATAGAGAAGTATCACCGGGTTGATTCTCTTTTATATTTGGGCTCTTACACACCAGAACAGAGGATAGGGTTGCGCTTTCATGTCCTTCTGTATTCCCAGGGAGGGGGTGATTTCTCCAAGGACAGCAGGTATGAACTTCTGAACACCTCAAGTTGTGTGCTTAGTAGAAGCTGCATTTACTCAGGACTTTAGCTTTTCTGTGTTACCTTTTCCCATCAAAGGGAAGAAGTGCTGGTCTTGTAGGTAATCAAAGTTATAGAAATTTCACAGACAGTGGTACAGCTTTTGTTTTGTTGTAGTTGGGGGAGCATTAATACAGTGTCATGTTTTGAAATGAAAGAGGAGGGAGGAGGCATGAGAGGTGCAGGTCTGGTGAACACAGGCTGGAGCCTTTGGGATGCCGCTGAGGACGTGACGTTTCTAGGTTAAAAACCACTCTGGTTTACTTCAGTGTAAGCTAATACTTGCCTCCTTTAGTCTTAGGTAAGCCAGTTATAAATCTTCTCCCATTTTAGTATGTCAGCACTTCTCAGTTCTTAATATTTTTGCTTCACACAGTTTCTGTGAGGTAGGTAAACACGAGTCTACAGATACAGAGTGGGGGAATCTAGTGAAACATTGAAACAATTGCTTCCTGTGTGGAAAGGTAAAAAGTAAATTAGATGACAACAGTATCACAGCAAGAACAGTCTTTTCCTTAGTCAAATGTCTTTTAATCAACCCTTTGCCTTTTTTTCCTGATTTACAATCAGGATCAAAGAAGAATGTAGGTAATGGGTGCTTGAGTTTTGCAGAAATACCTCTCCAAATGTCTCTTAAGTGGCACTTAATGCTATGGTTTGGTTGACAAGGTGGTCAAAGGTTGTACTCAATGGTCTTGGAGGTTTTTTCCAACCTTAATGATTCTATGATTCTATTCTATGATAACTGACATAATCAAAATGTGATGGGAGATCCTGTTAGCTACCTGAGTGTTAGGACAGATTTTGGATTCCTGGAGTTTTTAGAGAAAACGATTCAGCCTGCTTTTCTTAGCAGTTCTGAAAAGCATCTTTGTGGTGTCTTACATGCCGCGTGGTGGGGAAAAAAACAACAGCAGCTGAAAGCTTAAGAAAAGTACTGTTGAAAGATATCCTCAAGTCCCATTTAATGCTGCGACGGCAGAGCAGCCTGTGCTGCCCAGTAATGAGAGTGCAGCAATAGGGAAGCTGCGCAGCGCTGGAATAAACACTGGAGCTTTCCATTGCTCCTTGGGGTACACGGTGACCCACCACACTAATGTGAGGCAGTAACTGCCCCTCGCTCTCTGCTCCTATGGGAACAGAAAACCAGCACAAGCTGAATGAGCAGTGGGAAACATTGTTATTTCTTTCCTTTTCAGAGTGCCCCGAGCAGCAAGGATTGGGTCGCTGTCTTGAAGTAATTTAACGCTTCAGCCAGTGAAACGTCCAAGTGTGCATTTAAGCAAGCAAATAATCCCCGTGGAGTCACTTAAGGGCCCTGCGTTCAAATGCTTTGCTGGAGTGGAACCTGAGTTTGCAGCTGGCTGGTTGGAATGTCCTGTGCGGGCCTTACACTCAGGACTAACAACTTAAGTAGTGCATAGGCTCTGAACAGCTCAAAGGATATGCTAATTCTCACAAAATTTTCAAATTTTTGGTATTTTAATCAAATTGCTAGTGGTTGAGTAACAAATGCAAAACTCACTGATGAAGGGATACCATAAAGCTATTAGAATTTTTTCTCTTATCTGTTTATTTCCATATCAAAGATTTTAATGGTAGTGGCCACTGCACAGTGAGTTCCCTTCAGTGCCATGTGAGCTCCCATATGACCCTCTGGAACTGAATTTCCTGATGGTGAAAGGCAAAAAACCAGAGTGCCTACTAATCACTTGATAGGGAACACAGCAGATTCAGGCAGTGGTGGCAGCAGTGCTCACCCCAAGAGTTTTAAAGGGTGGAACTGGCAGCCTATTAATTTAATCAGGCTGCAGTCAGGTGCTACGCCTGCTCTGTGGTACGAGAGCAACCTGTTCCTGTCTGCCACTCAAACTGACAAGCTGTTTCCCTAGTAATTAATTCATCATAAAGTAATGAATTTGTCAAGTTAAAGAGGTGGTATATGGTACTCTAAAGATGGAGAAGGAAACTACTAACAACAATAACAAAAAAAGATTACTTGAGCTCTAGGAAGGCATAGTGGGGTTATATTTCTTTCTTCTGCTTTCACATCTGGATAAACAAAAAGATAGATTGTTCTATAATAATTAAAAACTAGGCGCAGATGATCCTATAGACTGTTATTTTGAAACAGATTTCAGTGTTTATCCTACTAATGCAGTTAAAAGGAATATGGATTAGAATATGGATTTTATTTAAAATATGAGATGTTTTCCTAAAATTTTAAATTTTGAAGTTTTTTTTTTTACTGGATAGGCTTATTTGTCAAATATTCCTGGGAAAACTTATTTTTAACTTAGAATCTTCTAGATGCAGTATCATGAATTTTTAGTATTGCCCTTTTTCTTCTTGTTATTCTTTACTTTTGCTTCTCTGTTCTACTTTTCCTCTTTTTCAGGAAGCAAAAATTTTAAAAAATGAATCTAAAATCTGTAGAAACAGATTTGTCAAAAATCAGAAAAATAACTTCAGAAAAGCAGCAAATCCTTTTCAAACAGTTCCAAAAACAAATGTTTCAACCAGCTCTAGTTACAGTTTTGACTAAATGCACTCTGCAGGCCATATTGGAAAGATAGGTTTTAGCAAAGAATGGGTTATCTTAAAAATGAAAAAGATCAAAAGAACTGTTCAGTCAGTAGGAGCTCCAGTGTGGAAGCTATGTTAGGCTTAGCCAGTGGAAAAGGGATGGAAAGGTGTATACAATGCCTCTTTCTTCAAGGGAGGAAGGAGAAGAAAGGAACTGCACACACTTGCTTGATGCAGTTAGGAGTTATAAAAATCAGCTGGCTGAAACCCCAGCTCTTGTAAACTGAGATTACAGCTGAAGGTGCTCATATTCACCCCAGCTGTGAATGTGTCCCAAGGAGGAATAACTTCAGCGTGGTCTTTCTTAGGAAGGTATTGGAATATCTGACTGTGAGAGTGCAGTCTGTGTGTGGACAGGAGCATTTTCAAAGTTTGTCACTTGCCAAGGTGAAACACTCAGTTGAAGATAACTGGAATGGCTAAGCCCCTGGAGCCAATGGAGAGCCTTTTAATAAACCCCTGGTGTTTTGCTGACCCATAATATGCTGCTTCTGTTTACTTACAGATCAGCTTCTGGCCCTGCTCCTCCCCTTTCTATCCCTGTTACATTTAGCCAGCGTGAGTACAGTTCACAGGTCCAGCTGTATTGATTCTCAGAGCAGATTTCAGCAGAATCTAAAAAAGGAAGCATAGGCTGCTCCCTTCTTTCTTCTTTGACTGATGCTTTCTTTTACCCTACATGACAAAGTGATAGATGTACTTAGTTAACTTTCTGCAAAATCGTTAATGCCACCCTTGCCGGTTGGCTTCCCAGGTGTTGGTTAAATAGCTGTCATGCCTTTGTTACCTGAGACACTGCAATACTGTATAGTCAGACCATTCATTTTCTTCTGAGGCTGGTCCTACAGAACTGGTTTGAAATGCACAGCTAAGGGAGATATAAACTAGCACTTTTTCAAGCAATCAGATTTTTCCTGGTTTTGCCTCAGATTAAATCTGAAAACTGATAGAAGTTCACTTGGGAAAGCTGACGTAAGTGTTCCAATAATATTCTTCTGATGTATCTTGCTCTTACCCCCTCTGTGATCAGAGTCTACAGCAAAACAATTCACAACTACCTCCCCAACTGCCTTGACCCTTTAAAGGTCTTGAAGTCACTGGACCTGCTGTCTAAGTGTCTGCTCACCAAAAGGTCATCTGGTCTGATCCCTGACGTCCCCACTGAATTTCACCTTGACTCCTTCAATCCCTACTGAATTCTGATAAGTGCTACTGTTAATGCTCTGCCAAAGCTTATTATCCTGAGAAGGGGTGACAATATCAGTCTTAAAACTGGACACTTTAGACAATTCCATCACTAGTCTCCACAGAGGTGTCTTTGTCATGATTAAGAATATGTCTTCTTATTCATCTGACTTTTATCTTTGTAGATGATAAACGCTGGTATTACTCTGTGTTTTTTCCCAGTGAAGATTTTATTTAATAGTCAAAACATTTCTTACAGTTTTGATAAACTAAATAATTATGAGTTCTTTAAGACTGTCTTTGTAAGAAATTTTCTACAACCCTAAAGTGTATGGGTGGATCCTTTTCTGTACCTTACTTCATTCTGTCAACATCACTTGAAAAGTATGGAAAACAAAATCTTACTCAGCTTGACAACCAGCCTGCAAAATACACAGGCAAAGGTAAAAATCTGCTATTTCTCTTTTGTCCTACCCTGTTTATATAGTAAAGACTGTAGATTGGTTTCATCCCAGTGGGAGCTCATTTACTCCAATTCCTAAAGACTCTTTCCAGTCTTGTGGAGAGAAAGGAGAGCCATCTGTTTTGTGTGTTAGCATGTAGAAATTCTGTGTTCAAATGATTTCAGCTATTCAGATCCAATTTGTTTTCACTTATTTTTATCTAATTTCATTATTATCTTGTAATAGTTTATTGTCTTCTACACCTCCCAATTTTTTGCAGCAAACAGCACCCAGTCTACTGCAAATCTGGTGAATATCCAGCAAAAATTCTTAATTTCATGGCAATTTCTGACTAGCAACTATTTTTTGAATGATGCCAATTACAGAATTATAAATCCATGCAATATGTATGTCATTGATAGTGATTAATGAAAAAAGCCAGAAGCATCATAGTGGTGCTTCAGTTGCCTGGCATGTGGATTATGTCCCATAGTTTGAAGAATACAGAATGTTTGAAAATTTGTACAACCTTCCCAACTGTACCATGACTGTGGTGCCTGTGAAAAAAGTTGCGCAAGGAGAAGCTCTACTCTGAGAGATGGGTAGAGAAGAATTATCTGAAATTCCCCAAAGGCAAAGGCGGGGTCCTGCACCCTGGGAGGAACAACCCCGGGCACTGGTACAGGCTGGAGGCTTTTGCATGGGTGGGCAGAAAGCACTAAGATCTGGTCAAAAGTAAAGATAAAATCCAAAAGTAGTTACATTAGTGTTTTGTTGCTTTGTAATTGTAAATTCGGCAAGGCCAAAGACTGCAAGCATGTGTGTTTCTAGCCAAACTTGCTTATATTATTTTGACATAGACTGTTAACTAAATCCAAGACTAAGTGGACCTAGTGGCACCTAGACTTCTCAGACAAGATTAGAAAGCTCAGGGGTCTCACTGAAGCTCGTAACACAACATGAAGGACCACAGCCTGATTATGTTAGAGTCCATTGTAATAGATCATAGAGTTGTTGCTTAGGTACTGCATTGGCAGTGTTTTGGTATTAGCAATAAAACAAGTCATAATCATCCACATAATCTGTCCTACTTCTTGTGCCTGGCCGAGAACCTTCTCTCACATGCTCTGCTGTAGACAGTCAGATTCTGTTCTTAAACCCGCTGGTATAAATTCTTTCCATTCCTGTTGATGAGCATTATACCAGAATTTCACAGATAATTTCTAGTGCATCACATTCAGTGCATCACATTCAGATCACAGTTTGAGATTGCATCTACATTAACCAGGTGATGGGAGAGAAATTTTCCTACTTTTAAAATTGAATTTTGAAATTTTTTTAACTTTTGCTTTTTAGTAAAAATGGTCTGAAAATTTATAAATGAGAAGTGTTTTGTACCAAAAAATTCCCCTTTCTCTTCTCGTGCTCCTAAATATTTGGCTGCAAGTTTTGCAGTTTCTGTGGCTGTTGGTAGATGTCTTCATCCTGACTCCTAGCCCCTTGACCAGAAAAATTAAGATTTAATTTAGTTTAAATAATAAATTAGTGATACAAATAAGCAGATTTTTTTATTTTCTTTTTTTCCTTACCAGTTTGCAGAAGTATGAATCTGATCATGAACCTTTTTTCTGAAATGAACATACAGTGAGAACCCACACTTGTGAATAAAGGCTGCATGCATATTTGAGGGAATAGAGGCTTGTTTTCCTATTTGAGTGGAACAAGGCTGGAACTTTTGTGCAGGATAGATACAAGCCTTATTTCTTTTCATACTATAGACTTCTTGCCTACAGTGTTGTAAAGGAATTTATAAAATCAGGCAAATTCTTGTGGGTGAAAAATAGCGATTCAGCACTTAGCATTAGACATTGACATTTGAAAACTGAGGCTATACTTTACATTGTATCTTGCACAGTAATTTTGCTTTTGTTTTTCTTGCTGTATCTTGTTTTCCTCTCCAGATTTTCTGTGCCATTCTGTTCTGTCTTCTGCCTTTCTGCTGCAGCACCTGGGTGTTCAGCCCCTGGCAGCTCTTGAAAGTCATTGCTTTGAAGGAGCTGAATCCCCTTAATTTTATTTCACCTGCTCTCCCATAGAGAGTGACAGATGACAAACACAGTGAGGGGAAAGAGCAGCATGAACATTAGTGTGAATGTGAGCACCCCATGGCTTGCCGAGAATAACATTGCCTTTGATTTTTAAAAAATGTTATTTGTAAATGCAAGTTACAGAGGTCCCTCACATAACAGATGCAATAAATTGGTGTACCACCTAGCGAACAAACTTTTCTCACTTTGGTTCTTGCTTTTTCCCTTCATTCCCTAAACAATGTTCACATTCACCATTTATATCACATATGTAGCATGGTGTATACAAAGGAAGTAAAGGATCTCCAAGACCTGTGTGATGTTGTATGTGTAACCAGAATGGTTCCCCACTTTACACCATTCTTTTCATTTTTCCTCAGGCTGTTATACCATCATTGCTTCTGTAGTGTCCTATTCCATATAGAATTCTCGGTGGAGTGTCTCTTGCCAGCACTTGTTAGTGCCTTTCAAATGATTTTTACTGCTGGTCTCTGTCTTCCCAGCTGCTGGAGCGGATGCCCGTTGTCAGTCACAGATGTCACACTGCTTGCTATTACCTTGTGGCTCCGCTGAGCTCTGGTATGCACTATCCCCTTCTAATGTGTGTGAGGAGACCAGCTTTTGACAGTGAGCCCCTGGTTACCATTTCAAGTGTGTGCCACAGTCTTTGCCCCGTTTTCTTGACAGTGTCTACAGCACACTCGACTTTCTAACAGGGTTAAATTTCTGGTTTGAGACTTTGATTAAGATCCTTTTTAAAACATTTTTTTGCTCATTGTAGAGTGAAATAAGATCACACTGTGTTGACGCTGAGTATATTGCAAGGCTATTCCATCTACAGATTCAGCTGAAGGTGTTGTTGGCAATCTTAGTGAAAATTCTGAATGATCTGGGCTACTCAGCTGCTGGACCTGGGGAATCAGAGCAGATGCCAACCTCGGAGATCACCTCAGGTCTTTTAACCAGAAGAAGCAGCAGCTGCATTTGCTGGGAGCTTTCCAATATGTTGCCTGTGCTACTTTTTGATAAATGGAATGGATTTATTCATCCACAGTGAGTTAGTGAAATAATTTTTTATTAATCCAACTGAAAAAGGAATTTATTGTTTTCTGTAGCAAAATCTACTGTTGCATCTATTGTGCCACACTTAAAACAATGGTTTTTTTGTGTTCCAGTTAGTGACAAAGAGCAGAGAGCTATTGTAGGAATCATCTTGAATTGTTCCTTTAGTTCTCCTCGGCCTGTTCTGAAATTTAGTTGGAAGGTATGTGGGAATTTTTCACTAAATTTTGTTCTTTTCTTGTTTAAAAAAAATCAAAACATGGAAAAAACTCAAAATACACGAACTGAAGTCACTTCTTATCTTACTGTACAGTTTGGTCCCATTGGAAAAAAAATAAAATGAATCTGTTAGTGCAGAATATGTGGTTATACCCAAGAAAGGAGTATGTACAAGCTGCCCCAAACCTTAGAGCCAAACACTGAGAAAAAGTCAGAACAGAGAAATTTTTTTATTGTTTGTGTTTGTCTCCACAGATTGTAAACTGCAATGTCAGGATATGTCCCAGATGTTGTCTCCCCACAGTGAGTTGCTCTGCACAGGGATTAGATACATGTATTCTTTTGATATGTGAAGTGGAATCTCCAGTATCTTTCCATTATGGAGATTATAGAAGTCTTATAAGTGTCTTTTACTTGACTATGAGCTTCAGTGCTCTTGAAAAGATATATTTCAGTGAACAGGACTACATCTTGAAACATCTTAGCTGCTTTTATCTGAAGCACTCATGGTAATTATTGCTTTGCATTATTATCTTATCATCTGGCTATTTATCATTTCATATGGGAGATGATTTTGTGACCAGCTCTGATGCTGAAACAAACCTAGGAAAAAGCAAAAGAACCTTGCTTCAAAAGTAATCTTATTTCCTAGCCTTATTTATGTAGGACACTTAGTGCAATATTTTTCCCTGTAGTCAAATTTTCAGTGAGCTATGTGCATGATACAATTTCTTTTGGAAATAGAAGCATACATTTCTCATTTAAAAAAAAAAAAAAAAAAAAAAAGTTTGATAGTATCTAGAGGCCGAAGTCAGAATTGGACTTTTGTGGGCTACAATACATAGCTATATTATGGCATGATGGATTCTGCTTCAAAGAATTAACAGTTCTGAGGGGAAGATGGGAATCTCAGTTAATCTCAGCTGTTGGTAGAAGAGCTATTTTAAAAGGTTTCTGAACCATTTCAGCTTTTAATGTCCTAGTGTTACCTGTCTTATCAGTGATGAATGGTTAGTACTTCATACTTTTGCAAAAGGACTTACAGACCTTGCCTTATTCACTTGTATTTTCAGAATGATGGATTATGATATGAGTCCTTCAATGTTTAGTGCTAGAAGAAACACTGAATCCAGCCTTTTTAACAGAGGGATACATGCTGAAGCTAAGTAAAAAAGAGCCAACTAAACCATTGGTAGGAAACCTATTCAGTGTTTAATACTTTGCAGTTATTCTTCTCATGCAGAAAAATCTCACTGACATCAGGGAGAAAGAATTATTTATGGGAATAACGTTATTGTGCTGGTGTAAAAGAAGATTTACCTTCTAAAAATATAGAGTTCATAAATATGCTTCTCCAAAACAGCAACATTCTGGGCATTCTTTGTTGTGAACAATAGGCATAAACCGAAATTGCTGACATTGATTTAAAATATAAACTTTTCCTGTTTGGTATGAAAACTAAAAAAAAAAAAAGCCCACATGATAAATAAAGTGTATTTTAAATCATTAAATTACACCATGGGAAGTATTTATAATGAACTTCTGAGGTGTTGCCAGCTTTTTGCTAATTGGGCAATCTTACTTCTCCATTAAATAGACAGATGGATGAAGCAATTCATAAACCACCCACTCTTATTGGCAGTAGTTGGTGTATCAATCAATATCTGCCCATTTGAGAATAGAATTTTAGATATTAATGCACCATTCAGATGTATGAACATCTGTATCAGAGTCCTGTTGACAAAAAGGTTGTGCTATAAACTGCACTTACTAGAATTAACTCTGCAAATATTCTATTCAAAGTGTCATTTTGCTTGTCTTTAAATCAGTGCAATGCAGGAAAAGAATATAACTAAGCTACCTATGATGGCATTGGCAAAATTTAAGTGTTAAACTGCTGCAAAGCAAAGTATTAACTGCATGGTATGTGTAATCCTTCTCCCCAGTGACTAGAGATAGTAGTATTCACAGAAATCCTGTTCTGGCAAGTAGAGAATGTTAAAAAATGTGTATCAAACCTTGATTAGCAGTTATCAATGTTGATTTTAGTTCCTAGTGCTATTGCTAGTAAGTGAGATGTCTGATACTGAAAAATTCCACAAGGGTGGGAAGAGGAGCCACAACTCCTTGTAAATATTTTGTCAAGGAATATTGTCAGAGACATCAGATATTACAAAAATGCTTCCAAAAAAGTAAATGTGAAAGAAAACCAGAATGGTGTATACACATTATACTCTATATTAGCAAAAAGATTTTAAGCTGATGAGAACTATATAGGATATAATGGTCATTTGTTCACTGCTAGTAAGATCTGCAACCTTTACTAAACATTGGACCACTAATATAGGAGATGAAAAATGCCATATTATAAAAACCTTCAAGAAATCAATATTGACACAAAGATATCACCATATATTATCTGTTCCATGAGTGCATTCTTTTAAAATTGTTTTAGTGTCCAACATTATAGGCAATAGCTAGAAAAATGTCAGGCATAAGCACTGTTTGTGTGAGAATCACCTGCAGAGAGGGCTAAATTGAGCAACATGCATTCAATAAACTCTCGCATTAAAGCCTAAGTGAAACCTAGACTAACCTGCTGAAGATTGAAGACTGGATATTCTCTAGAGAATAGAATTAAATCACCATAGAATTATTTATATGACAAGTTAGACGATAATGTTTTAATAGCAGCCGTTATACTATGTATTGTTGCTGTGAGTCAGAATTCAATTATTTAAATCACATTCTGTAAGGTTTTTTTTCTTTTTTGATGGTTCTAGGAGACCAGAAACTTTTTGGATTTTGCGTTGGTTGGTTGATTGGTTACAGGAATGTTTGGTTAATTCTGCATATCAGAGGTTAAGTTTAGGCATTAAGAAAACAAGTTTGTTTTATTTCACAGGACAATCTAATGATTTATTCAGACATAAGTATAAAGGGACTTGGAAAACCATAGAGTGAAGTCTCTCCCATTCCTCACTCTGTGCATCTGCTCCATACAGAACAAAATGATCTTCTGCATGAGAAGTTAATAGCCATTAAAAATGGCCTCTCAGTAAGGACATAATTTTTATACAACTGAGATGAACCAGGGTCAAAATCAGTGGTAATCAGCACTGGCAAAGGAAGTACATCACTATGAGAAATAAACTCAAATCACATAGTGAACTGCACTGAAAAAAAGCCAGCTCTTGGAACCAGAATGAATCATCTACTTGTGGATTTTTTTTATATCTTGATCATGAAAAACTGAAGCTATCTCTCTGGAGAATGGAGAGTTTATACCTGAATGCTTTTGCAGTTCTTTTTAGATGGACATAAGATGTTGAGATTCAGAATTCTCTGGCTTTTTACTATGAAGTAGGGCAAATACTCAGGAAAATATTGTGTCAAAAAAAAAATTACTTGCTTTGTTTTATACGTAGATTCAGATTTCTTTTAATCAGTTGTAGAGGTATGCTTATCATGCTTGAATGTGGATTCAGGTAGGCTTGGGCAAATAAAGCCGTGCTCAGATTTGGAAGTGTTTGAAGATAGGTATATGTTTGTTGCAGAGTTTGATGTTGTTTATTAGATAGTTCACTAAATCAGAAAAGGTCCATTTTACAGAAGATCCTATACCATGTGATGATGCAGCCATATCATCTTTGGTGTCCCATTGTGGTTGCTTTATGATCAAAACAGGTCTTGCAGGTCTTGGGAGTTCTGTCAAATCCCTGCAGATGCTGCATTGTGGTACGTGAGAGCTGGGGGAGAATCCTGTCATTCCAGGAGAGAAACCCTTCCCGTGTGACCTTGTTTCCATATGGTTGCTATGGAGGCAGTGCAGGGTGATAAGGGGCAATGTTCTTGGGACACTTGAGATTCCTTAATCTCCTAGGGGAAAGTACAAAGAAAGGGTTGCAAGGGTAGTCTTTTCTCATTGGAATTTCCTCTGGAGCGTAAGCAGAAACATGCTGTTGGCCAGACTGATCAAGGACAGCGCAGTGGAAATCAAACCATCCAAAGTAGGTGCTTTACTTTCCTGAGTGGTCTTTGTCAAAAATTGAATACCAAAAAAATGGTGTTTTTTTCTGGATCTGGTATACTGATTTAAACTGCTGGAAACACAAACGTGAGGCCTGGCCCTTTTCACAACCTTTCTCTTGCAAAGGGTTTGCAGCCTGGTATTCTCCATTGCCCCAAGGCCATTATCACAGCAAACTGGGCAAATAGTTGCTCTGTTGGAGAATTTTCGGCTTCCTGCTTGTTGTTGGTGCTTCTCTGTTGACTTTTCTCATGGAAGAAGAGGTGCAAGCATTTTTTAAATGTCATCAAGGACAGAGACTGATTGAGGTAGTGAGTTTGGCTTTGCCTGAAGGCTGTTGGGGACCAGGATCAGAGGCCCCATCTCTGTAGGACTTGAGAAGCCTGCAATATCTGGAGGGGAGATCACGTGAAGCATGTTTGAAAAACGGTGCCATGAGTGGCATACTGAGATCTGGAATAGTGTGTTACTCTGCTGACTTGAGGACTTTAACTTCCAGGAGCCTTAGCAAATATTTTTGTTTACACTCTCCCCCACGACATACTCCATTTCACAGGGGTATTTCTCCTAGGATGTAGGAGACGAGCTTGTAGTTTCTCCTCTTCAGGATTTTCAACTCCTCTCATGCTTCAAATTAAGCTATGTTCTGAAGCAGGGCATTCCCACATCTTTTCTTCTTTTTTATGCAGTTCTGAAGCATTTTTTAGGCTGCACTAACATGGAGGACATGAGTTTACACAGTCCCACGAAAAGCAGAGAATCAACATTTCTCAAATCAGGCAGGTATTCTGACCTTTTGATTATTGGGTGAAAAGAGAATATAATTTTCTAAAGCAGAAGTTGAACTATTTCATGCTAGTTCTAACAGGGTTGGAAGAAAGGGCAAGCAGAGAAAAAGTAAGGTGTAAGACTTGACAGGAGCAGAATTAGGTTCTGACATGTCTCCAGGGTAAGATGAGAAATTTTGCAAATGCCTGTATCACTTGATTGTTGACACAGATGCTCACAGAAATCTTTAAGCACAAATTTTTCCTCCAGTGAATCGTTATATCTCTGCTAGAATTGATAATATTTTGTGCTTATGGGGTTTACAGTATTTCCTTTTTGGCAGGCTTTAATAACTGCCTCTTCCATACCCTTAGGAAATGTCAAGAGTTATTTATTACAACCTAGGAAATGCTGAGGCCGGTGGCTGGGAGCCTTAAACGTTTGTATTTATTACTGTTTATCTAGCCCCAGTATTAGCGTTAAAGTACAAAGTAACCAAGAAGTTACAGACTAGGAAAGCACTGGAATTCTTAAGATCAGTTTACTCAATCAAGCAGAATATGTCCCTGGACAAAGGGACACTGATTTCTGACCAGCAATTTAATCCCAATTTTGAAGGATGCAGTAGGAATTAATGGATACATAACCTGTGGATAAAGGAAGGAATTTCTCCCTGGGTAACAGTTACGTTTGCTACACCAAATATTGCAGTTTGTGAAATCCAGTCCTTGCAACTCAAGTGCAAATATTAATATTTGGTTTTAAATATTTTTCAGTGTTACCTAGTAACAGAAGATACAAGGTTCTCTGTTATGATCCGATTATTTTGACTACTAGAGAGATGCCTCTGCCTAAACTAAGGTGCAAATGAGACCATACGCTGAAGTCAATAGTTTTGATTCAATTTTATTAAGCAGGAAATGTGAGATAGAGAGAGATAGAAAGAAATAAAAAAGAAGGAGGGAGAGGAGAGGGAGTGTCAGAGAGCCAGATTAATTAGAAAGATTGTCACCACCCCTGTGGATCCTGCAGCATCCCGTTGGTCCTTCTTCACTCTGGTCTTCTTGGTGATGGGGTCTTGTGAAACATTGACTTCCATGGGCTACATGTTCAGGTACAGGTGGGGATGCCAAGCACCACCCTGGTGGGGGCGAGTTTTACCCTCTCTTTTGCCAAACTCTATCTTTTGTGGATCTGTTGCAACACTGGATCATGTGCAGTTCTCAGGCAGAGGACCTCGGGAATGAGGCAGTGGGCTATGGCTTCCCCCTGCCAGAGCTGATTTTCAGGACAACTGCTGAGTTGGCATTTTTTGTGGATTCATTCTTCTCCTCTCAGCCCCATTTACTTCTTAGACCTGGGATAGTTGGATAGTACTACAACCTTTATTTTATCTCAAGTTCCTCAAGTCAGGTGGCTTAACTCACAGTCCAAATTCCTGGAATCCAGAAGGCATATTTTGGGGCTGGTGGTTCAGTGGTTGCAGATGAGCAGTTACTTCTTTATAGAGTTTGCTGTAGTGGGAACAGTCCTTTGTTGATCTTAGCAATATTTGAACTATTAACCATTAACATCTCTCACACTCTCCCATTAAATTTTAATGCAATCTTTTATGCAATTATAACCATTTATAATTCATCTTTTATGCAATTATAGCTATTTATAATTCATAAAGTACAAGTTGTAATTAAGCAGTTAAACTGTAAAATAATGACTTAACACAAAAAATAAGAAAAAAGAGACAAGTATAGAAAGAAGCAAGTCATTAACTAATTATGAATGCATTTAAGGTGGAAATTAATTAAAAGCTTTTTTATTCTGGGAAAAAAGGTCATTCTGGCCCAGCTTCCCAACAGTACAGCAGTGGCAGCCAGCCTACAATTATTTTAAGAGCTTTCCAAGATTATTACTCAAGTAACTTGGCTGCACAAAATAGCAGAGGAATGATCTTTTATCTTCCTTGTCAAGCCTATAATCTGTGTATTTTGTTTCTTTACAAATTCATCACACCAATACATGACTAGAAGAATAATACAGAATTCCATGTGCTAAATAGTGCCTTTAGACTAGGCTCTACTAACTAGGTTTCTTTGCAAAATTTGTTAGTGTCATATTACTTTCAGGAGATTAAATGTCTTCTTTTCTTGTAGAACAATACCTATTTAGTTAGATCTATTTGGCATTTATTGCATTGTATTTTCCATTTTCTAACTACATCTGAAAAGAATAAATAATTTCCCTTTGTTCTCTCATGCACAATGCTTTCAAAAATAGAAAGAAATGAGTATCATCAGAAAATGAAATAGAGTTCACCTTCAAAGTATTGCACGTGACTGAAAATAAAAAAATTCCATTTTATGGACGGATGTATTTTCAGTGCTTTTTCTATCTGCAGATTTACTGTTGTGTCAGAAAAGTAACTTGAAATCTACAGAAAGGAAAAAGAGGGAAGATATCTGTACTTCCTTCTGGAACATATTATTGCCAAATACCTCAAGTGTCTAGATTATTGGTTCACTGGATGCAGCACAGAGATTTTCTTCAACCTTTTGAGTTTCAAAAAGCCTGAATCAGCAAAACAAATCTCTCCAACCACATAAATGCAAATGGTATCAGTTTAGAAGAGCTCATTGGCCTTGAAACCCAACTAGCTCAACAGAGGCTGAGTATTACTAAAATACAGATACATGGGTTTGAATCACCAAGTATAATACACATTGCACCACTTTGGAAACATTTAGGCTAGACAAAAAAGCAATGGGAAATACTCTTTCATTTTCACTTTCAAGGAGTTCAGTAAGATGACTATGTTTATCAGAGGAACTAAGACTACAATGTGATCCATTCTGCTTGATGCCTTTCAAGCTGCAATTAAATAACTGGCAGTCATTCTGATACCAGGCATTAAACCACACATACCCCAAATCTTATCTGACCTCATACTAAAATTAGTACTTTTGGCAAGATCTGAGGAATTCAGGTGTGAAGACGTGCACTTTGAAAATCATCCCTGTAATTTTGAAAGGCCTATTCAATCTGCAAATCTGTCTAAAATTGTGCTTTGTGCTGAATGAAATGTTCACAGTTTAATGTAAAACCCAGAGAAGTTCCTGGAAACTGAATGCATACAATGATTGCATTTCCTACTTCTAGTGCCTCCCATCCTAAAATAATTTTTAGGTCTGTTGAGAAGAGGTTTCTATGGTATGCTGACACTTTCCAGGTGCTGAGGTTGGAGAAAGAGAGACCTGATTACCTTGTAGATATGACAAGCACGTGAAATTTGCATAACCAACTCTATTTTGCTCATTGCTAGCTCTCTTTTATTCCTTTGATTGCAGCTACAAACCCAGCAATCCATTATTCCACAGAATTCACCCTCATCTGGTGGAAAATCTTCCTAAGAGCAGGGCTGGTGACACAGGAAAAGCACTGGTGGTTTGAGAGTGGATCTAAGCTGCACAGTGCTGTGCAGTCCAGAGGCATCCTAATGAGCTCTGGTCACAAGGACATGGTAGCTGGTCTAATATAGTATTTTGGACTTGATGATAGCCTGGGAAGAGAGCTTCCCTAGAATCTAATTGTGATAACTAGGTAGGGAGAATTCACAGAGACTGCAGAAGGGATTACATTTCATCCAAAACTACTTTGAGGACTCAAGTAAGGCTTAAATGATATGAAGACTTTGAATAAGCTGGTATCTGTTATTATGTGTGTTTCCTGAAAATTTTGTAGTAATATAGTTCAGTCAGAAATTTTTCTTGCACACTTGTTCTTAATACGGTAAATTCAACATAAAATATAGAAAATATCTGCATTTTTACCAGTCTTTAAAATTAGAGTTTGCTGTGAGTTGTTGTATTCCGTGATCTGGGGAGAATAATAATATACAGAAGGATTGTGGTATGTCAGCAAGTGCTGAGTTATAGCAGTTCAATAAATTTTTCTAATCCCCAGGTTCCCTACAGAGTGCTTGTGGCTGGAACGATTGCAGCTATTTGGTATTGCTCAGCTGCTCCTCCCGGTGTTCATAAATACAGTGGTGTGTCCACATAAGGCACAACCAGTGAGTGCTGCAACTACAAAACTGTGAGAAAGACTGAGATGCAGGTTTTCCTGTATGCCTAGGTGCCTTAAGCAGGACAGTTCTCATTATTAGCATGCATATGTGTGTTAGCAAGGTGTGAGAGGTATTGTGTGCAACCTGACTGCACTTATTTTCTACTAACAGAGAGTTCCCTTGGCTGGATCTTTCATTTGCCTTTGGCTTGGGTGTGTGTGGCACAGAAAGGAGGTGAAGAGCATGGGCCAGAGACTGTCTGTGGGATATTGTGCTCTCAAGGGGAGGCCCTTATATGAGTGCAGTGGGCTGTGGTATGTCCTGCTCCTCTCTGTAAAACAATGTGGTGGTTTTCTACTGCTCTCAGATGCTTAAGCCAGAAACAGCTTCTTGGTATGTTTAGGGTTGCACAAACACATATTTTGGTCTGTAATATCAAGAAAGTTGAGTTAAGACCAGGTAATGTGCTGTGCACCTGTGGTATGTAGCTCTTGCTGTGAGAGAGCCTTTTAGGTTTGTCATGTACTTAAGGTATTGGACTTAGCAAGTCTAGCCTGGGGTGAGAGGATCATTCATTGGTCAGTTTAGATTCTGTTCTTTTCCAGTGCAGTTGTGTTGTAGGTTGTCATAAAAATGAACAGACAAACTGGGAGAGATATAAGAATATGCAGGAGAGAACTGAATATGGAGTATTCTTCCACCAGTGGAGGAATCACTAGCAGAGATGGTGACTGATACGTGGGATTCAGATTAAGTTAATATGATTATAGTATAATATTGAAAAAAAAAAAGAGAAGTGATGGTTCTTTACTTGGCAACAATATACTGGTTTTAGTACTCAGCCCTCAATGGAAATACTGATTTTTGGAAGCCTTTTTTTAAAAGAAATCATTGCTAAATCATGCTTGACAAACATGATTGCTTCCTATGACAAAGAAACTACTCAGAGGGGAGAGCAGTAGATAGTGTTTACCTCGACATCACGAAGGCTTTTGACACTGTCTCTCATGATATTCTCATAAGCAAACTCAGGAAGTGTGGACTGGGTGAGTGGACAGCGAGGTGGATGGAGGCCTGGCTGAACGGCAGATCCCAGAGGGTCGTGATTGGTGGCACAGGGTCTAGCTGGAGGGAGTGGTGTCCCCAAGGCTCAATAATGGGCCCAGTGTTACTTAACTTGTTCATCAATGACCTGGATGAAGGAGCAGATGCCTCCTCAGCAAGTTCACTGATGACACACAGCTGGGAGGAGTGGCCAATGCCCCAGAGGGCTGTGCAGCCCTTCAGAGGGAGCTCAACAGGCTGGAGAGATGGGCAGAGAGAAACTCTCTGAAATCCAACCAAGGGAAGTGCAGGGGTCTGCAGTGGGGGAGGAACAACCCCCTGCACCAGTACAAGGTGGGGGCTGACTCTGCTGTGGAGAAGGACCTGCGGGTTCTGGTGGATAACAAGCCATCCATGAGCCAGCAGTGTGTCCTTGTGGCCAAGAAGGCCAATGGAATCCTGGGGTGCATTGGGAAGAGCATTGCCAGCAGGTCAAGGGAGGGGATCCTGCCCCTCTACTCAGCCCTGGTGAGGCACATCTGGAGTGCTGTGTCCGGTGCTGGGCTCCTCAGGACAAGAGAGACGTGGAGCTCCTGGAGCAGCTCCAGTGGAGGGTTACAAAGATGACTGAGGCACTGGAGCATCTCTCTTATGAGGAAAGGCTGAGGGAGCTGGGCCTGTTCAGCCTCCAGAAGTGGCACCGAGGGGGGACCTCATCAATGTCTGTGAGTATCTGAAGGGAGGTGCCAAGAGGGTGGATCCAGGCTCTGCTCGGTGGTGCTGAGCAATAGGACAGGAGGCAATGGGCAGATACTGATACACAGCAAGTTCCACCTGAACACGAGGAAGAACTTCTTTACTGTGCAGGTGACCAAGCAATGGAACAGATTGCCCAGAGAGGTTGTGGAGTCTCCCTCATCAGAAATATTCAAGAATTATCTGGACACAATCCTGTGCAATGCGCTCTGGGATGGCCTTGCTTGAGCAGGGAGGTTGGACCAGATGACCCAATGTGGTCCTGGCCAACCTTACCCATTGTGTGCTTCTGAGATTAAAACAGAGAGGTATGAATAATGAGACTGAAGGGTTAGATATTATAACTGGCATAGAGGAAAGAGTCTAGAGAAACAAATATCTTCAGGCTAGAGAGTGGAAATTTGAGAGATGTCTATGAATTCATAGAGATTTCAGAGTTGCTGCCTATTATTTTCATTCATTGTTGAGAAAAGAGGAGGAATTACATGATTTAAACTAGAGCATGGGCAATTTAATTAGATACCAAGGCAAACTTTAATAGGACAGCAGATGAAGTCCCTTACATTTCAGTCCTTGCAAATATCTCAGGCTAGAGATAACACCCAGCTGTCCTTGCCTGTAAAGTTCTTGTCCTTGTTGATAAAAGTCTCTGGTTATGGAAGCTCTGGTGTAATCACTAGGCAGAGAGACTCCCCTCCTCTTTCTTATCAGGCTGCTTTGTCTGGTGGTTGACAGCATTTCCTCCTACCCAAGTATCTTCGTCTGCTTTTATTCCCCATTCAGAAGAACACTGATGGGATAATAATAACTCCCCAAATGCAGAGACTGCAATTTTGAATTAGCCCTCTTACAAGGGCTACATAAGGAGTAAAGGAAGAATTTTTTAAAAAAAATATTTATTTCCTGAACATTTGAGGAAAGACATAAGCTATAAATCTGACTTGATATTGTTATGGATAATGATATTTCAATTGATGACATGCATATATTTAGGTGGTGCAAATCAGCATTGTTTCATCTGGCTGAGAATGATCACTGATCTTTTCTGTGTTCAGATACTGCATCTTTTGTACTTTCAACAAAAATTGTCAGTGAGCAATGGTCTACTGATAAGCCTGTGGACAGAAATCATGCTGAATAAGAATTAGAGATGGAGGAATAAGATATCCGTCCTTTGGAGATTCAAGTTTCTTTTTTGCTGCTGTATATTCTCCAGAGCTCTACCTCTACATTTTTCTTTTTTTAATTAACTGAAGCAAAGATGTCCCTTTTCCTTGAGAGTTTTTAGAGACCAAGAGACCTTTACTGTTGGGGGTTACAGTGTTGGGGCAAAAATGTGTTACTAATGCTGTAATGCTGTAAAGGGTCACTCACTTGTCTATGTGCAGGGCTGGTCTTTCACCTTTTGCTCTGTTTTGTTTTCTTTTCAATAATTGATAAAGACTTCTCACATCTTCAGCCCCTGTAGCTAGCAATTACTTATTCTGTTTTGCTGCCTTTATCTTTTTTTTGCAAGCTTTAACTCATCTTATGTAGTCTTCATTGGTTCTTTCCCTTTATTTCCTTTAGATCTCTCAGCTCTTCTTAGAAAGTCATGTATTTCACCACTAATTGATTACATTTTTCTGTCAGTGAGACTATAGTCTGTTATGTGTTAATTAGTGTCTTGCAAGACTCTCTGAGCTGCAACCACACTCAGATGTTCTAAGTGTCTCTTCTTGTCATAGTCACATTAGCTTTTTATGTAATTATTTTCATCAAATTTTTCATTTGAAATCCAGTAGCTGTGTGAGGTTCTCTGGGACAATTCCATGAAACTAAAAATTCGATTGACTGCATTAGCCATGCTAATATCTTGGGCTGGGCATGAGCCCTACCATATTCAGCACTCTGTGTAGAGTGTTAACCCCCTTTCGTGAGCCTGTGAGAGTTTGAACTTTCATTTTTTTAAAATCAAATATTTTTTTCATCCTTCTTGGTCTAGACGAAAGCCTAAAAGATGTACTGCCTGTGGAGTCCAATCCCAGAAGGCAGAAAAGAACTGAAAACAGCATTTTTAAATGTTACAATTCTGATGTAATTCTTGTGGGCTTTTTGGTCTGCCTAATGATTCTTGGATGTTGGTAATCACCTCTGATCAGCAGCCTTGATGCTTCACATCCTCTACTTAAGACACAAATAATTCTGTTAGTGTAGGAGTTTAGGAGCTAAGGAAAGGTTGATCACTGGCAATTTTTGTTGATCTGATGGTGCACAACATTAAATGAAATTATAAACCCTTGCATAACCATTTTAGGCTTTAGACAGATCTTTCTCTGAACCAATGCTTCCCTACTTCTGAATACTCCTGGTAAAAAGCCTATTGACAAAGAAACTAAAGAATTAAGCATCCTATAAAATCTATCCATCTTATGATCTAAATGACTGATAGTGCCTTTAAATTTGTGTCAGAGCATACCGCAGTAATACAATCTTGTTCTCTGCCTGTGTCCAAGTTTAGGCACTTATATGATCAATAGAGTTCACTGCGTGTAAAATTCTCATTAATGTCATGCATACTACGAATAAGGGAAGGAAAATTCAAGACTTCATTGCATTGTTAAATAAGAAAACGTATCTCACAGTATTAGAATATCCTCAGGGTGTTTTTGAGTATTAGAACTCAAATTTTTGTGCTTAGGGCGGTTTTGACCTCAGTAAGAAAAAACACTTTTTCTACCTCACTCTAGAAAGATTTTTTTCTCTTCGTCTTCATTCAGGCTAAAAAAATAAAGAACTTGTTGCACCCATTAAAAAGAAAATGAGGGAAAACTATAATCAGTTTTAAATTCAGGTAATTGACAGTGATCTATTATTTTGTCTTATTATAAAGAAATCTCATAGAAATTAAAAAAACAAGTGAAACTTTTTTTAAGGAAACCTTTTAAATTTCACTTTTTTATTATAGGTCAATAACTCTGGGTATTAAAGTGATGATATTTTGTTGCATTTAGAAGTTGGCAATAGATTTCTCTCTTTGATTTCAACCTAATGGTAAGAATTTCTGGTTGAGTTACTTAGTTAACCCCTATAATCTCTACCTTTTTTCATGCAAGTATATGATATTACCTCTAGAAGAAAGCATTGTGTCTCAAATGAGTGCCTTTCAACTTAACTAATACGCTAAATGAGCCTGTTCATAAAAAAGATGTCACAGGGAACAGTTGAAATGCATTACTTTAGAAAGTTTGCAAATGTCTAGAACAATTTTGCAGCTTCGTAAGTCTTCAAGGTCATGCGGGAAAGCTTGAGGCTTAAAAATGTTGGAGGGAACAGCTGCAGTTTTTGAAAATAGTAAAGGCAAACTTGAAACATAGTTTTATCAAAGCTTGGCTGTTTTCCTATCACGGGCAGTAGACGCCACTAATCTCTTCCTTTTGTTTGAACAGATGCTATTTGCTTGGCAAGTAGCTGAATTTTAAATGCAGAAAGTTATTATACAAGGGGAAAAATTTTGTCTGGAGGTTAGAAACAGAAGGTTAAGTTCAGGAGAAAATCTTATTTTTTCTGACATCTTTCAAGCTGTGTGAGGAAAGTTTTGCCCCACTGGGAGCTATAAATTTTGATATTTTTCCATATAAAATTTTTTTGTTTTTATATTTTTTGGGGTTTTTTGGGGCTTTTTTGGTTTTTATTTTTTTACTTTCCAAATATAATGATGATATTCAAGTAGTAAATAGTTAAACCCTATGGATAGATTTTGTTTGCGTGATTGCATTTGATGGCAGTGAAAGAGGAGAAGGAATAATTCAGGGGATCACAAATTCTCCCTCTACCTTTTGATGCATCATTATACAGTTCCTTTTTACTCTAGCTAAGTCAAGTTAATCAGCATTCATGACATGGAGGTGCAGGGTTTTTGGCCCATTAATTGCCTATAGCATATCGAAGTTCAGCCATTTTTCCTCATTTTTTGAGGCTGGATTGGAAATCTTATGAAGGGTGGCTATCCTTGGGATGGATCTCAGTGTCCACAGATTTCTTCTAAGCCACCCAAAACATGTGAACAGAACAGCATGGAGTCTTGATGCAGTGCAAAGCTTCTGGACGTTTCTGTTTTGACTTAGGCAAGAACATGATGCTTCGTATTGCCCATGGAATGATTAATCAGCTCCCAGTAACTGTTAGGTAATGTGTCAATAGCTGCTATTTTTGAAATCAGCAGCGACCTGATTTAAAAGCTGGTTCCACCTAAGCATACATGTTCTTTCTCAGAGCACACAAAACTCATGTGGCTGAATATGTTTTGGAGATATGGGTCTAGTCTGATCTGCTCAGCTCGAGAAGGGGTTAGCTTTCAGGGCTGAGGAATAAAGGTTCTTGCTGGAGCAAGTTTTGACTCTGGCCCGTCTCAGAACTTCTCAGATCCAAACACAACAGATGGTACCTCTCACAATACAAATCTCTTTAACATCATGCTGAGGTTTTGGTTTGGTAGGGGTTCTCAGCACTAATTTCTGCAGTGCTCTTTTGGTGTTGTGGTTTGTTGTTGTTGCTGTCGT
>VZTE01004966.1:1119335-1287602 GCA_013397775.1 Eulacestoma nigropectus | reverse complement strand
TTTTTTTTTTTTTTTTTTTGGTTCTCTGTTTGTTTGCTTGTTTGTTTGTTTCCATGAATGCTTCAGGAACTGATGAACCCAGATCACTTTCACAGTTGATAGTTCTTGAGAAATGAGATCATTTTTGAGAACTCCTCCACTGTTAAACATGTGGCAGGGAGGAAGGAAGCATACTCTTGCATTGCCAGAGATTACGCATATTTTTACATTTTCATTTTTAAAAAAATTAAAATCTGGCAGTTATGAGCAGTGAAACATGAGTTGCTTTTCTATTCATTCACTGTTACAGGAGCAACTGTGCATTTGGGTGCTGCATAACTATATTTTTATGTCTATTATAGATCTGTAGTGCTGAAAAGGGTGTGAATAAATCAGTTGCTTCTTCCCTTCCACAAAGACAGGATGAAACACATTTAAATTATTCCTGACATATATTATTTGTTCTACCAGTTTTTAAAAATGTTTGGTGATGGGAATTCTTCCACCTCTGAAGACACTTCACTCCAGTGTTTTACCCTCTTGACTGCTAAAATTATTTTAAAGGAAAATTTGGTATAATGCTCTCAAAAATTCATAACTGTTGAACAGGGTAGATGAAATATTTTTCTGTGTGTTAAGAAGGAATTTGGTTTATAAAGTCCATTGGGACACTTGAAGAATATCGCTTCCTTCTCTTTACCATGTACAGTTGTAAAAAGTACATTTTAGTTTTTTTAGGAATTTTTATCCTCCTGACATGGTTGTCAAAGTCAGTAAAAACTTAGTAGAGATTTCATAATTATTTATGCTTGCACCTAGGTGTTTTTACTCTCCTCATTGCTCAACATCCAGTAACAGAAAAAAAATGGCAGTGTTTATCATTATTTTCCATCACTGTCAACATGAGGATGCACAGTTTCATTGTAGTTGGTGAGGCAGCTGTATCCTTAATGAGACAGTCTGTTATATCAGCTCAGTGAATATGAGATTTCCTTCCCTGAGCCAGGAAATCTTTCATGGCAGTGCAGCATGCTGGATTTGCCTGAATATCTGATGAGTTTGGAGTGCTTCTTGGGTGCATATGAAAAAACAAACCCAAAAGCCCATGAAAAACTCCCGCTTCTAACTGTTATGGTAGGACATAGCTGAACAACGTGCTAGGAGTTTATTGAGGTCACGGGTCTTGTTAACGTTGATTGTGTGATCAACATTTACATCCAGAACACAAGTCCTGCCTTGGGTGTGCCGTGGCTATAGACACTTCCCTTGCAACCGCGTATGGAGCTATGTAAGTACAGCCCGTGATTCCTCCCTCCAGTGGTTTTACAGGTCAGGGTAATGATTTTGGTCTCCCAGGTCCACCTATCATGAAGTGTCAGCTGGTTCAGTATCTCCATTGGCACTGATGGATTTTCACCACATGCACTAAAGTTCTTTGAGCTCTCTTGATTGGTGGAACTGGGGGACTGACTGAGGCATTCGCTTGGCAAATCATACCAAAACAAAATGAAAAATAGTACGGAAGAAATTGGACAGTGAGTAAGTGGTAAGATCTGTGGAGAAAGGAACACTTCAGCCTCATTCTCTTCCTGATATTGCCTTGCTAATACTGTGTGAATAAATTGAAATATGTATTTTCATCTCTATGACTGGTCTTGAAATTATATTGTATTTTCATTGTCTTTACTTGCTTTATGTAGAGTTTTTAACAGTATTCTTTATTTCTGGTTTTCCTGATGGTCTGCTGTACAGGAGGCAAAAAAGGCAAGGTTTTGGATACCCAAAGAATGTTGTGAAGCTTATAGATGGAGCTGGTAAAAATGGCAGCCAAGCATATGTGGTGGAAAATATGGATTTTTTCTATTAAAATTATTTTAAAATATGAATAAAATTTACCAAATTATTTCACTAAGTAATTTATTCAGAGATAAGTAAAAACGCTATTGTAATAATTTTCCTCTTTTTATGTTTGTCTGTGGTTGGAGGATTTTGTGAATTTCCCAGCTAGAGCCAGATGTTCTGTAAGATTTTGAAATATTCTTTGCTGTAATCTCTTTCATGTTTATAACACTTGCATGAGAATAGATTGGTAAGATCAGAAATAGGTTCACTCCTTTAAATCTCTAGAAGTCCCTGTGTCCTTTCCTCATAAGCCTTATGTCCCTCAAAACTTGCACTTTTTGCTGTCTTCTAAGTCAGAAGTCTTTTGCCCACCTTTTTTGATATTTATATATCTGACAGCTAGACCTGCCCTGTTTATTCCTTCAGAAATCCATCAGGTGTGCATTTTTTTCCTTATCTTTGGCATGCAGCAGCTTGTATAACTTTTTTCCCTGAATCCTATTTTTTGGATAACCTTCTTGCTTTTGAAGTGCCCCTTTAGTCTTTTTGTGCCTTTTTTTCCCTGCCTTTTTTTTTTTTTTTTAATTTTTTTTTTTTGGTGTCAGGATACATTTTCTATCTTGCAGCATGTGCTTATGGAGAACAGACGTTCTACCTTTCCCTGGGTATTTGTTTGTGGTCACTAGGTGTACCCCAGCACCACAGCTCAAATTCTTCTGCACTTTGGTAGATTTAAGAGCAATGCAAGGCAATGTTTTCCCTGAGACATTTAATTATAAAATGAAGCAATCACTATAGTCATGTGAAGGCATGCAGAGCCAACCAGTTGCTTCCTGATGGCAAGTGAAAACTGGATTAATTAAAAAATGCACTGCTTGGCCTCTCACTAACAAACCAGCTCAGGCAAACATAGGAGTACTCCGGGTATGTGTAAGGCTGAATTCATGTTGCTGACCCGTAGAATTAAATTGTTCACGTGAATGTGAACAAACTCTCACTGTTACAAGACATATTTGAAGCATGAGTCTTAGTGATACGTAATATTTTTGAAGTGTGCTAGAACCATCAGAAAGACCTCTTAGAAAATAACTTACAAAAAAAAAAAAGTGTTGATGTGTCTTTAATCTCTTTTGGTACTTCTTGGAGAACGATGTCAACCTTTGGTGTTGCTGACAATTAAATTTTATTGTATAGATTTATGGATTTCAATTTTAGTGTGTAGTTGAGCTTCTATTTAATGGGATGTATACCTATAAACCTATAAAAGTTCTGCTGCTTAATCTGCTCACAATTCCTAAAGCATCACAAAATTCTCTTATGAGTCCTATATTTTTTCTAAGCATTCTCTGGCAGACACAGTGCAACATTTTAACTGATGCTTTGGAAATGGCCTTTTCTTCAGGTGCATGATATCTGATTTGTTGTCTTGCCTCTTACTTCATTCTTGCTTTGCAGTGTGATATAAGTTTAATTGAAGAACTGATACCTTCCATTCTTATTTGGAAAACATTCTTTCCTAGGAAATAATTAATGACACTTACTTTCAGACAAGTCATACATGTAAAACAAGGGACAGAAAAGTGCTTCTTGTCTGAGAAAATGTAAAGGTTTTTTTGGGGTTTTTTTTGTTGTTTTTGTTTTTGTTTTTGTTTTTGTTTTTGTTTTTGTTTTCCCCTGGTTTGCTGTGCCTGAGGTACTTTGAATTGGGTCTCCTGGCTTAATGAGCATTTTCTATAACAATTTCCAGGCAGCTTTACTCTGAAACTGCTGTGATGACAAATTGCTGAATCAGTATATTATGGCTTCTCTCCCTCTTAACTCAGTGCTGACCAATGGCACTAAACCATAGCTCTGCACAATTGACAGTGAGTGCTCAGTACCACCCCAGTGAGGGCTTGTCACCAAAAAAAGCCGCCAAACTCTGCCAGTTCTTTACTAACGGCAAGAAGCATGCACAGAGGGCAAAGTGCAGAAAGATGGAAGGAGGGGAGTTATCTGTGGAACTAAATTTCTAGAGAAGTCATTTGCATTCATTTTTCTTGGCTGACATGTTCTTCAGTTCTGCTTCATATAATCACAACTGCAGGGAATTGTCTCATCATGAGTGTGTGATATTTCTTCTGTTTGTAGAGATGGGCACAGTGAAAACTACAGCACTGCATAAGTCATTAAAACTCCTTGATGTTCAACAAGAAACTTCACTGAATAGTGAATAAGAATAATAGTTACACACCCATTGTAGAAGAAAAAAGGTCTAAATAACATTAAAAAGTATCATGTCCTCTGCCAGTATGTTATTATGCCATAAGCATAACTTACTTCTTGAGTAATCCAGGGAATGCAAGGAACTCATGTCATGACTTGGAAACAGCCATGTGGCTAGCAAATTTCTTACATGTGGCTAGGCACCCTTGGTGCTATCTAGTGCAATTTGATAGGTTAAACTATGTGTTTTGTATGAATTTGTTGAGAAGATAAGCAAGTAAATACACATCTAAGCAAGTCATTATTGTATGCTATCCTGCAATTTTGCCCAGCTAATTAAAGACAGAAAAACACAGTATTAAAGTCAAGCTCACAGTAACATTGCAATAATCTGCAATTCTTGAATCTTAAAAATACAGAATAATTCCAAATTGTAAAGTTGGTAGTGGTTTTCTCATGGACAATTTTAAGCGGAGGACCGATTGCCTTTCCAAGCATATTAATCTAGTAAGTGCTATATGTCCACATTGACCTGGGTGGTAGAGGTTACAGATTACCCTCAAATGTATTTATTCAAGGACTTGAGCATTTGCTCTCCTCTTCCACAGCAATCAGTACAGTCTCCTTGTTTTTCTTCAGGCAGTTCCAGAAGTGCTTATAATGATTCCTTATTTCCATTTCCATCTTAAATTATGTTCCTCTTGGTCATTATTGTGCTTGATTTTATTCTTCTGTGCCTTCCTAAAATGGGAAAAAGCCTTTCAATAGAGGTATTGGTAAATTATACATAATAGCAATGGTAACAGAGTAATGCAAGATTTTATGCCTGAAGTACCTATTGACTTCTTCCATTATTGGCTGATTTTTAGTTTTGAGAAGCTGTTAAAATCATAGCTTCCATAAATACACACACAAACTCACTCAGTATATCCATAAACCCACTAAAAACCGTTGATGCCTATTCACTTGAAAAATAAGGTAAAATAGAATGATCAAATTCCTTTTGCTTTGTTTTGTAATATCTCGCAAAATTTGTTGCTGTCTAGAGTGGGAACCTAGAAGCATGACTGGTCTCAAAATATGTACAATGAATGTGATTTTAAATGACTGAGAGCGGCCTTGAGGAGAAGGGCTTAGGGATGTTGGTGGATGAGAGGCTGGACATAACCTGTCAGTGTCAATGGGCACTTGCAGCCCAGAAAGCCAATTATATCCTGGGCTGCATCCAAAGCAGCGTGACCAGCAGGGTGAGGGAGGGGATGGTGTCCCTCTGCTCTGCTCTTGTGAGACCCCACCTGCTCTGGGGTCCATAACCTAGGAGTGAGTCCAGAGGAGGGCCACGAAGTTGATGAGAAGTCTGGAGCACCAGTCCTGTGAACACAGGCTGAGAGTTGGGTTTATTTAGCCTGGATAAGAGAGGGCTCTGGGACTATATAGCATTTTCCGATATCTAAAGGGAACCTGAAAGAGAGCTGGAGAGGGACAATTTAGAAGGGCATGAAATGACAGGACAAGGGGAAATGACTCTAAACTAACAGAAAGTAGATTGAGATTAGATATAAAAAAGAAATCCTTTACTGTGAGGATGGTGAGGCACAGGAACAGGTTGCTCAAAGAAGTTCTGGATGCCCCATCCCTGGAAATATTCAAGACCAGGTTGGATGGGGCTTTGAGCAATGTGGTCTAGTGGAAGGTGTCCCTGGTCATGGCAGAGGGAGTTGGAACTAGATGATATTTAAGGTCCGTTCTGACCCAGGCTGTTTTTTGATTCTATGATTAACCTTTATCAGACTTGTCGTCCTGATAACTCAAGTTTACCTTTCCTCTTTCTTTGCACAGGTTGTACAAGGCAGGAGAAATACCCCAAGTTTGGACATGGTCAGTGGCATAAAGAAGTGAAAAGCTTTTTTCTATGTCATGGCCTTTGATTTTATAGAGAATGTTTTCTGTTGGTTCTGCCTCAGGTATCACTTCTCCATGCTCAATGGCAATTAGATGAACATAAGACTCCGGAGTATTTTCCAGGCAACCTCTTTTCATTACAAGAAATGTTTCAACCTTTCGTGATAATGTAAAGGTCTCCCACTGAATTAACTTGATTTCACCAGGATATCCATAGTGAGATGATGTACAAGTATGAATGCATGGAAAGGTGAGTAGAGAATCTCGGCTGAAAGAACGGAACTGTACTTTCTGTAAGAGGCAAAGGACAAAGGGCTCCAAATCAACAAAACTGAAATCCTGTAAAAGTATTAAACAGTCTAAACAGTGTGCATTCAAAGAGTGATGTAAATGACTCATGGCTCTCCAATGTCTTCAACAGTTACTAAAAAAACCTGCTCCCTGTGAGTGACAGTAAGTGAACTAGGGAACTAATTCACACTATAATTTATACTGTGGCTTTGATCACAAAACCCATGATATAATTATTACAATAATTTCGGTTCATAATGAAATGATTAGCATCTGTGTGCCTCAAATTTGGACCTATTTCCTTCATGTATCTTATACAATTTGAAACATACCAGTTAATTGGGGTTGTCATTTAGCTGCCAGCTTTACTGAAATAGATTTTTAAATCCATGTAGGACACATTATAATTGAGAATGAGGTTCCAGGTATCTAGTGGTCACTTCATGGTGCTCCAAATAAATATGACAATTTAGAGAGTATAAAATTAGTCTCATCTGCTAAATGCATCCTGCTGTGAAATTGCAGCCAGTTACAAAAGGAAAGATGCCCTTAGCATAGAAAAATGGTTTGAGAGAACACGAAAGTTATAATGGAAAGTGTAATAGATGCCAGAAATAATTACACAGGTGACTTCTACGGAGTATGACTGCTATTTCTTGTATTTCTTCAGAAAACCCAAAGCCTGTTATTAATTAAGCTGCAAAAATAGGAGTCTGCTGTAGTTCTTTAACCATCAAATAGTCTGCTTTTCTTTTATCTACATTATGTTCTTTCAAAGGGAATTTGTTTCTGAAATCTTTTTCTGTGGAAACAAAGGATCATTTATTATTCAACTTTTGGAGTTGTTCTATTCTCTGTCTTAATCTCTTGAGATACTGCTTTGAAACAACTTAGCCAATGGAAAGTTAACGTGCAGCGGTGTTTTAAAAGATCTATACAGAGCAAATAATTAGTGCAGGACAAATGGCACTGCTCTGAATATTGACTGTAAAAAACACTTAAATTACAAACCATCCATGTGTATGAAAAATATAAGGAAGATGAAGAACTGGTAAAGACATTAGGGTGTTGCTGCTTATAAGTGTTTGCTACCTTCAAGATGGTGGGTTTGGTTTCTAACCAGGAATCATATGTCATGGTGGCTTCTGGGCTGTTTGGTTTACTAAACAGTTTCAGACATTTTTCTTCTATTTTACTCTTTTGCTCTCAGTGGTCATTATTTGATATAATTCCACTGTTATAATTAAAAGGGGGGAAAAAATCTCTTCCAGTTAAAAAAACTGCAGAAACAGAGTAGACAGGTCTTACATCTCTTCAGTTGCGTCACTATAGAGCGGCTCTTGAACTGCCAGTACCACTTAATTTGTTGGCATCAGTCTGAAGGCTGCTGTTACTGCTCCCAGCAAGAGCCAAGATGGCAAGTGGTTACTGCAGTGCACCCAGCGTTCTTCATGTTAGTTATCCCTTACTCCTGCTGATGGTGTTCATGGAGGGGGTGAGACGGAATCTACTGAGGTCACTGGGGAGGAATATGGAAACACAAATATAATGCAGGTATCCAAAGTGTGATGACACTGCTTCAGGTATTGGTCTAGGCTTGTTTAGAGCTGGTTTGGGTGCAAGGTGTAAATGTAGGCTCTGAACTACCACAGAGGGTTAGTTTACACTGGAGAGCTCCTCCAGGTATCAGCTAACCTAACTTTAGAGCAAATTTCTACTCTGGAGGAGACTGCAACATATGATGCGCTTAACAGTGAATGGAAAAAATAAGCAGTTTGCATTGTGCACTGCATACTGCAATGAATAAAGTCGGAGCTAAGCATCAGAAATCTTGAGGGGATTGAAAACATAGGGTTGGGTAGCAACCTTGCAAAGCCAGATACAACATTTAATTGACTGAACTATGGTGTGGAAATAAACAGAGAATTAAATAAACCCAGCAATTGGAAGAAAAGACAGTATTTGTAAGTCTAGAAAAATAAGACAAGGAGGAAAAATAAGGCAACAGGCAATAGTAACAGGTAAACGATGTACTTGTATCAATAAAATATCTCGGAGTAATATCGCAGTGATTGTCTAAGGGATTTGGTTAAAGTTTTGAATACAAATCTGTCAAAACTAACCTTGTTTTTTATTGAGTTAGGAAGGTTTCTTTTTCCCCTGAATATATTCCCACTGCCAACACTGTTTAAACTTATCTCAGCAATAATTCTGCAAGAGAAATCTTGTGCTAGCCATAATAGAGCAGTATGATAAAAATAATGATGAATAGCAGACTTGACTCAACTGTGCCCCTGAGTTAATGAATAGCATCCATTTTTTATTAAATGATTCAGCCAAAATATTAAAGATGGGACAATCAGACAGGTCAGAAGCCTTGAAGAGCTACTATATTTTATGAGTTTCTTATCAATTAAATAAGTTTGTTCTGTTCTATGTCACTGTTGATTTGAATTTTTTTTTTCTGGCTGAAGCCTGGATTCCACATTCCTTATAAGCTCTGTCTCATGAATTATACAGTGGAAATATGAGTCGTGAATTGCTGGATTCCCATCTTTAGATTTCCTCCTCTGCTGCGTCATGCATTAGTTTTCTGGCTCTCTTTATTATACAGTTAAGCACCTGATTTGGAGACAGGGCAGGTTGTGATCTGCAAGTCTGAA
Source organism: Eulacestoma nigropectus (assembly GCA_013397775.1). Taxonomy (NCBI): domain Eukaryota; kingdom Metazoa; phylum Chordata; class Aves; order Passeriformes; genus Eulacestoma; species Eulacestoma nigropectus. The sequence continues at coordinate 1,278,720 of VZTE01004966.1, read as the reverse complement.
TGTAGCAGGTGGGTAAGACAGAGAGGCTTGGGGTACACCTCGCTCTCCTCTTCAGATTACTTAGATGTCACTAACCATGTGGGTGGGATCCCATGGCTTCCCTCTGAGATTCTTAGGCTCCTCCACCCAGATACATCAGGGGTTCGAGATCCAGCTCCCCATGGCTGGATCACACCTAAGCTGAAATTGGAAGGTCTTGCTTCTAGTCACTCTTCCCACAGTCCCCCACTCAGAGTGGCTTATCCCAGGTCAAAGACAGAAGACCAATCCTGCAAATCCATACCTATTTGATTAAGCCTGTTTTCATGAATAATGGCAGGAGTGCTTTTCAGGGTTGGATTGTTTAATTTAGAGCCCAATTATGAGATCATGGCTTATGCTCTTCAGCAGTGAGTATGATCATTAATCAGGATGCAAGGTTTTCAGCTCAGTGGGAAGGCCATGTCATGGACTGATTGCTCTTTTGGGAGCAAACATCTTCCCCAACCTTCAGACCAGCTCACAGCTATGGAATTGTGCCAGTGATTAGACATGGTAAAGATCAATAAAAGACAGTTACAGTCATATCAGAGAGATATATAATAGGGAGGTAAATAGAAAATGGATTATATCTAATATCCATGTAAAGTTAAAGGTTCCTTAAACCAACAAATACTTTCAAAGTCAGTGATTTGGTGGCTTGTTTACTATTGTTACTGTTTACTACTCCTGTCGATATATGCAGGTTTTTTTAGAGTTATTTAAATTATTTATGCTTCAGCAGTGGTAAGCAACTTAAGATAGATACATCTTGATGACTATTGTTCAGATAAATATTTTAAAGGGTACAGATTAGAAGAAAAGGGAAGAACTACATCTAATTCATCTATTATGACAAACCAGAAAGCATTCTAAAATATTTTTGCTTTCCAGGAAAAAATGTTCCACACTGAGATATAGATTTTTTGATAATTCTTTCAAGCAGAACTGTGTGCAGTTTTGCTTCAGAGTCAAGGATAGTGTGACACTGCTCCAAATCACTGAGGAACTTTTTTTTTAATATCAGAATGAAAGGCCACTTAAGATAGCTAATCAAATTATTAGTTGGAATTTGTCAGCCTGATAGATATTGTCACACTTAAACCAGAATTTTTTTTTTTGGAGAGGGGGAGGGGGAAATGCTGGTTTGCTGAAAATTCCCCCAATTGTCAAGTTTGTTGAGGCATTTTGCTCATGTAAAAGCTGTATCACAGTCTTTGTGTAATGTCTGTGTTTGTCATCCTGCCAAAAGAAGTCAAACTGCAGCATTACTGATTTCAAGAGAAGGAAGGGGCTTAGGGGGGTGCTGTGTAAGGACACAAAGACAATCCTACAACACTTTTAGGGGAGCAGTAGAATTTCTGTGAGGACTGCTTCTGCCCAGCACAATAACTACCATATGCTGCTCACCTCTGTGCGGACAGTCTTACTTACTCAGGTGCTTAAAGATATGACATGTTAGCATTTTGGGATTGAGGTAATCTTTCAGCCAGACTTTGATCTATACTGGGGTAGTAGTATGCTTCATGGCCATACTTCCTTTCCAAATGAAGAATGGGAAAAAAGTAAGTCTGTAATCTTGAGAGAAACATGGAATAATTTGAATGTATAGCCTAAATCTCACAGGTAGAAAATGAGTTTACCGCTCCCCACCTACCTGCCCAAACAGTGTGGCCCAGGTTCAGATGGGTCCAATAGTGAGCATTTTGCTGTGAGCAATTTCAGGAAAAATACCAGGAAACTTTGATGCCATCATTGTATCACTCTTGAAAGATGGAGAAGGCTGGTATGGAGCTGACATGGTTCAGTATTGTTCAAGAAAATCACAGATTGGTCTGAATAACATGGTAATCATAGTTTAAGTCACCTGCAAAATAGCAGTAAGCACTTTGTTATCTGTGGTTTAAAAATGAATATAACTGATACTTAAAGTGGATTAAAAAATTATGGCGATAGAGGACATAAAATACCAACTGAGAGCTGTTAAGATTATTTAAGGAAGAAAACAACAAAGGTAATAAGGTTTGTGTGGTTTATTGCATTTCATATTGTAGGATTGGAATTAATAGTTTTTCTGGAGCAGAAGACAGCATACTTTTTTGTCTGTATTGTGTGTGGGCTATACAAAATTTTGTGTCTAAGAAAAATAAATAATCTCTTATATAGTCTAATATTTGCTTTTTTCTGCATATTCTTTTAGTGAATGACATTTTTGTTAAAAGATAAGAACAAGGACACTGATGGATGTCTTACTTGTATTCTGGAGAGAGTAGTATTATTTTCATTAGGACAACATGACAGTTTGCTCCCATAAAAATGCTTTTCATCTGTGCTCTTCAAAGTGGAATTATTATTCTAATCCCTGTGTTATGACTGGTGAAACTGAGTCACTGTGTAGTTCTCTCTTTATCCAAGGCTGTGTAGCATGTAAGCAGCAGATCTTGCAAGAAAGGTACTGAAATGAGCTCTTTAAATTGGGTTAAAAGCAGCAGTGTCATCAGCAGCAAGACATCTTGGAAGTCGAGGATGAGATGAAATCTCTAATTGGAAATCCTTATGTTAACACATCAGATCAGGTTGAGGCTTTGTCACAAGCAAAGTGTGTTAGGGAATAAGATGAAGTACAATGATGATTCACTGGTGAAATCAAGCCCTTCAAAACAGCCTTGTCACTTGTTAAGTAACCCAGAAACATTTTAGCTACCAGCTTCGTTAAATTATATAGTTTGAAGGATCACATATTTAGAGAAGGTTTGTCTGTCCCAGTCAAGTTGCCTGAAAGTTACATTATGTGCAAGCCAGAGCAGTGGCCATAGATTGCACCCAAGAGACAGCTGAGAGAGATTCACCGTCACCAACAGAGGGGCTGATTGTCCTCTGGAGATACCTCATTCTCTCCACTGGCTGTGCAGTGAGAGTGACAGATTTTGCCATAGTTATCTAGCCTCTTGACAACTGAAAGTCAAGAGAGATGGTTGCTTCAGGAAAATAATGTCTCTGAGCCACTCTTCAAATTAAAAACTTTTTAGCATTTATGTTTTGTTGTCAAACTGCTTCAGTTTACGAACTGCAAGATATTAGTGGAAGTTCAGATCTCTTCAAAGTTTTGAATGGATGAGGTCTGGAATATATGTTGGAAAGTAAAGAGTGCTGATATAAGTCAAGATAGCTAGAGTCCATGTGGCAGACTAAATAGGTGTTAGCATGCAGATAAAAATCTTTTCATCAATTAAAAAGAAGATGAATTACATTTAGAGTTGCAACTGTTTATTAAATATTTCTTGACATTGTGTCTTTCATATTTAGAAGTTAGGTTCTTGAGAACTCAAGAAGAAAGTTTGCTTCAGATGTTTCCCAAGGCAGCTGCGCAGGCAAGTAATGCTCTGATGACTGCCATCCTTTATAAACCAGTGTAGCCCCTCTGTGAAAAACACCTGATTCTGAGTAATTTTATTATCTTTTAAGTCACTTTCAAAAATCAGATGTGCAGGGAGGTGTTGGAGGTGACAGAAATGCTTCATGGAGTTAGGTTTAAGGCAAGAAGAGATAACCAAGTAGCGTAACTGGACTGTGCCTAATACAGACCATGGGATTTCATGTAGTCACTTGTGTGTTGAGCCCTAGCTGTAACTGCTCAGAGTGTCTTCCAGCAACAAGCTTTTGTTTGCCAACACCAAGAAGTGGAAAATATACCCATATCCTCAGTAGCTTGTTCTCTGAATTATTGAAATCTTATTACTAACGAGATACACAGTAAACAGCAATACAGGATTGAAACAAATCTCAAGTAATTGAAATTTTTCTTAATGAGACTTAAAAATCCTACTTTTAGATAGCACTCTACTTTTGCTACAAGTAACTACTAAAACTTCTAAGTGAGAGGAACTGGGAGAATTTTTTCTTTTCTGTATGTAAGTGTAAATACAGCTTTCTGTACTTCTTTCTTTGCCAGCCTTTAGTTTATCTTGGAATTTTTGTTGCTTCTCTGTAGTGAATTCTGTGTTTTTCATGTGGATGTTTTGAAACCAAAAAAGGCATTTTTTAAATTGGGAAGATGTTATTACATAACTACAAAAAATTGGCAGAGATATTCAGAGAAAATATTCCATCTGCCACAAGTTTTAATTAAATCAAAAGCCCAGAACAGAAACAATCAAACATGCACAAACCCAGAATTCAGTCAAATGACTTGTATACTCAGAGTTATTTTTAGTGTAAAATAAAATGACCCCAAATTTTTTTTCCCTTTTATCTAGTATGTGTTGTATTGTATAAAACAGAAGATTTTTAAAGTAAATAACTCTTTTCCAAACCACACTATTCTTGTTTGTTTGTGTTTTGAAAGTCTGCATATTATATTGTGCCGCTCTCAAGCCCTTTTAGTTAGTATTGAAATCCTGGTTAGCCTTTTTACCACTGATTTTTCTTCAGTTTTCCTAGAATAAAATTTTTGGGTGGTTTAACTGATGAAGAGATGCATATTGGCACTATCTTTAGTGGCATCAAATTAACAAGGAAAGTTCTTTGGGAGTGTGGGTGTATGACAAGCAGATTATTAATAGTTCTCTCCAGATTGGCCAGCAGTTTATTTCTCAAGACAGCTAAGATGTCTATGGATGTCCGTTTGAATTAGAGATGGCAATAAATTAATGGGCATTACAAATTATGATGAGAGGAAAACAAAATGTGTGCTGTTATCTGGCATTAAATAGATAGGAAATGAAACTGGATGGCTGTTAGAACAGTGTCCACACTTGGAAAATATTTAGGAAATTTATTAACTATGCATATCCCACACTCACTTCATGATCTACCATTTTTAATGCCTTCTGTATGCAATTTGTCACTATCATTGTAAGTATGCTTTCTTTTATTCCCTTTTTCTTTTCTGCTTCCATGTATGCATACACAGAAACATGTATGTTATTTCTATTTCCTAAAAATAATAGTAATTCAGAAAAAAACCCTATAGTTACTATTTGTGCATGGCAAATACAGTGCAAACTGTGTTCAGCTTTCAGAATGGAAATATTTTTTTTTCTGTTCATAACTTGACAGGTAAAAATAAATACTGTGATACCTCTGCAAAACCTTGGTAAAGGATTACTCACCTTTTTAAGAAAACAGTCTACACGTGTATTTGTGTTGTGTAGATGCATAGGCTGAGAACTCTGAAGTTTTTGGTTTCTTGTCAGTCACAGAGTATGTTATGCTGGAGATGCAAGCAATAGAGTCTTAGTTTCCCCAGACATCACATCCTGTATCTATGATGATGGAGCGACCTCTCAATGTGTCGTTGCCTCCTTACAAAGTTGCCTGTGTGGATATGTGATAGGATTTGTTGTAAACATACTGGGAATCATAGAATAGTTTGGCTTGGAAAGGACCTTTAAAGGCCATCTAGTCTAACCACCCTGCAATAAGCAGGGAAATTTTTAACTAGATGAGGTCTCTCAGAGCCCTGTCCAACCTGACTTTGATTGTCTTCAGGGATATCTTCTGTTCCCGTGCTTAGGTTTTACCTGCATTGAACACCTTACAGCATCAGACTTAAGGAATATATGAAGCATTACTGCCAGAAACTAACACCACAGCGCTCAGCCTTCAGAATCAAGATGGTGTAACACCTCTCCCATTCCTTGGGATGCTGTTGGTTTGAGTCTAGTGCTGTGTTCAAACTGACATGGCTACAGCAGCTAATGTGAAGCAATGCTGCCTGCTATGTCAGTGTGTCCTGAGGTAGTGTTTGCCTTAGACGTAAACAAGATGTGCTACTGCTTCTGGGCTAGGTCTGTTTTTGTGTCCTTTCTTGTGAGACATTCTTGTACTGTGGTTGAGAAATGCACATGCAGTTTCCCCATGGTTCTCCTTTTCCTGACAATGTTGCATGAGATAAAACTGTGCATGATATACCAGGTCTGATGGCCTCTGTGTGGGCCACACTGCTGGTACCCCAACCTGCTCAGCCTGCGATTGAGAGCACCCACACCTCACCTTTACTTCCAGACCTGTCTCTGTGGCCATGGAGAATTGGAGTTGTCTCAGGCCTCGCGTCTCACTGGTCAGTGGCTGGATGAGTGCCATGCATTGAGGATGCACGTTCATTCCTCTTCTGGTCATTATTAAGGGATGCACCAGGCTATTGACAACCGTGCTGTTAGGTCTTTACCTTATTGCTTTGGCCCACCTGCACAAAGGAAGTGTTATCCTCTGATTTCTTGAGTTTCACTTGACTGTCACATGCTAGCTGGAGACTTATTCCTTATCACGTCTCATAGCAATCATATCTTTGAAGAATTTTTTGCGGTTTTGCCATGCATCGATAAACCCAATTCCCAATGGGACTTGGACCTAATATTTTCCATTCTTGTGTAAAATCAGTTTTTCAGTCCATGGCAATCTACTGTCTTTTGGATATATTCAGGAAGGTGGCAATCTTGAAGTGAGTTCTGTTGTCCTAAGAACAGCTGGAAAGAAAAGTGAACTGAGTAAGATGGATGTAATTAAAACCCTAGCAATCCTAAAACAAGTATAATTTTAAGAAAAAGGTGATTTGAATAGTTTTCTGCAGTGTGTTTACATTAGCATATGTCTAATGCAGCTGGAAAAAATAGAGTATTCCAGCATTGTCCCAGAAAGATAAACGTGAATTTTGAGTTCTTTTTTTGTATTTAGCTTTTTCCCTCATGCTTTTAGTGGATCAAATTATTCTGTAATATTTGAAAAGCTGAAGAATGAATAAAGTGTAAACCACTAGCAATATAAATGTACTTGATATATGAGGAAAGAAGAGAGATGCAACTTTTCATAAGGTTAGTAAAATGAAAAGATGACCTTGCAGCAATTTAGAATTTCATAAGGTACTAGTGAAATTTTAAGTTCCGACGAGTTGATTACTCTTACTGAGTGAGAAAAGCCTCTGGAAGGTACTTTGGAAAAAGGAATTACAACATTTTTCAGTCAAAAAATTAAAAGCTGTTTCCCTAAAAGATGCTGAGATTTAATTTAAAGTTTGAACTTTTGAGAGATGTACTAATGACCCCTGCTCCCCATACGTTGAGACAGGGTAATGAACAGGATTGTAAATTACATGCCAAATGATTATGGATGAAATCGTAGTGAACAGAAGGCTCATGTCAGTTATGGCCTGGGACTTACATACAACTCTGATACCCAGCTTAGGTCCTCATCTGCTGTCACGGATGTGCCTCTGCTGTTCTGGGGACATTGTGCTGAGTAGTGTGAGCCAACTGGCTGCTCGATTTTATTTTCTCTGAGGAAAATGAATAGATTGTAGGCTAACATAAGCAAGAATATTTATACACATAGTGATCTAATGACACCAAGAAATAAGGAAAAGCTGAGAAATAGTGCTGTGTTTCCCTAAGATTTCTATTAAAGAGTTTAATGATAAAAATGAGAAAACTAATCACAAATCTCAAATTATTTTCAAAAAGCCATGAAAAATTCAAGCCCCATATCCTTTAGAAAAATACCTTTAACATACAGCTTGTTTTTAATTGAGCTGATATTCAACAAAGTATTTAAATATTAAAAAACTCTCTATTTATATTATCTGAATCAGTGGCCCATATGAATTTAAATTAGTTAATTTCACAGATTTTAATAACAAAAAATTGACTCTGCATTTCTGAGTCTTTCAGGAATATGTAGCTTATTCATAATGATATAGAGATTTGTGCTGGAGTGTGTCAACAATGATGAGAGCAATGAAGGGTGTAATTCTCCAGATAATGAAAAAGCTCTTCATCTTTGATTAACTAAGGCTGTCCAAAAAGGTCCAAAATTGTTTTTTCAGAATGAAGAGCTACTAGCTTCAGAAATGTTCTGTGTATCTGTTTAGGGATAACACTATATGCTAAAAATAAACAAATCCCACTGGATCATACTGGTTAGATCTTTTAGTCAATTGGAGTGTCTCACTGGTGGATTGAGTGGCTGATTTTTTATTTAATCCTTTGGAACTGGTTCTATACTTCTGAGAAATTCTTTGGCAGATACAGGGTCATTTATAAAGTCATGGTTGCAGTTATTCTTCTGCATTAGGTCCTGTTTGCAATTATTTACATATTTTTAAGGAAATACATAAAGGATATGAGGGGACCCTGTGGAATATAATGTTCACATGACACTGAAAGAGATAGCATTAAATAACTTAGTACTGATTCAGTGTTAAAAGGCTTTGGAGATAGACTATTACTCTTACAAATACATTGGGCATTTAAACACAGCCCAGAGAGTTCAGCAGGTCTCATCCCACATCTAGTAAGTGTATGGCTAACATTGTTATTTGTTTTATAGTTTGTCCTTTCTGGCAAAGATATGTATCTTTTTATATTAATAAAAACTGTTTATAGGTCAGACATATGAATTATACTGCTGACTGTCTTGTACAGCAACTAAAGCCCAGTTTTGGCCACATGCAAGAAATGTTTTCCTGCTTATTTCCTGTATTTCTTTAATTCATGCATGGTCTTGTAGGGAATGTCTATATAGATTTGTGAATACCTTTTCCCTTCTGTCTTGTTTGATCCTATTCTGAGTATCTCTGAATTTCCTGGTTTTAGGCTGCAATTCTTGACACTTTTCTTGTGTCCCTGAATTTCATCAGTTGTGGGATAAGTCTAGTGATGTTTACCTCTGTGTGAAAAGCTTTGTATTCTTCTGTTGAAAAATGGCTTGTGATAGCAAGGCATTATTATTTACAAATTTAACTCGTGGCAGCATTGAGTGGTACCACCAGAATGCTAAAAGGCCTGTAAATCCATTGTCCATTCCAATACATTTTCAGAAGGTAAAACAAGCAAGGAAACAACAAGGAAAAGCAGCAAATTGTGAAGACAGGAAAACTACTGGCATAGCATAGCAGGCTGGGACAGCAAATACAATTCTCTTTCTTGCTGAAAACAAGAGGGCATCTTGTGTCTGAGCAAGCTGATGTAAAGTAGGCCTAGGGGAGTCAAGTAGGGAAACAGCAGACACAGACAGCAATAAGACACTCTTTGGAGCAACAACAAAACAGATGGTTCAATGGCCCCCTGTCCACTCCAGAGAATATACAATTACTTACAGGACAAAGCACATCTGGTCCTATAATAATCTGAGAATTCATCATGGCTAAAACTGCAGTAGGCTTTTTGCCAGCTGTTTAAATTAACTTGATCAGTCCCCTCTATAAACCTATCTAAAAGACTTCAATCCTCTCCACCCTTTAACCTGCTGTAAGAGTTTCACCTCTTGCCTTGTGATCAGAAAAACAGAAGAAACCTGTGCCACCTGTTAGCTTTGGGAAGGATGGCCTGTGCCTATTGGAAACTGCTGCAAATGAAGTGGGCAGTCATAAAGTTTTAGAGGCCACCCTGTAAACTTGTTTGAAATTTTGGCACTGTGACTGATTGTCCGAGGCCAGACAGATAAAGGAGACAGCATGTAAAGCTGTATAAAAGTATATCTCATCATGAAAGGACAGTATTTCCAAGATGCTAAGCCAAGGACTTGTTCTGCACTCAAATGGAGCAGGTGATTGTGCTGTAAATAGGAGCTTGTAGAGGTAGAAGGAGAAAACAATATAGCCATGCTGGGACAGACTGCAGATTTGGGAAGTGTGGAACAGCAGTGGCATCTTTTAATACTCAGGGTCCATGAAGTCATGGCTTTCTACCTTTTGCAGTCACATGTGAACAACAAGATGCACACAGAAGTCTCTCAGCTCAGGGCAGGAGCCAATTTGCTGTGTATGTTAAAGGCTGTGTGAGGCATGCGTTTGTGTTAAACTGGGCCCTGGGTGTTTAGATGGCAAGACTGAGGGTAGGATGCAGGGCAAGAATAAAAGGTGCTCGAATTCAAGGTACAATCTCCTGGAAGTATCCTTAGAAAGTATCCTAAGCACTTATTTCTTAAGTTCTTTCATGCACATTGTGTCACTCTGGGGGAGTCACTGGGTCAAATAATATATACAGTTAATTTCTTACTAAATTTCATTCTCTGTGCACATTATTGCCATTTTCAGCATTGATCTGCTTTTATCTTTTGTAAGAGCCCAGCTGGTTTCAGTGTGCAGTTGGCTTACAGAAACCCATTCAGCCTTTTTGGCCATTTACTTTAACTATCAAAGAGGCATGATTGCTACCTGCAGGTGACAAAGGGAAAGGAAAGGAGTGGAATGAAGAGATATATATGAATATAAAACTCATCTGTCTGCATATGAAACCAATACTGTCCTAAGGATAAAACAAAAGCCTTCTTCCTCAGTCAGGCATCCAGTCTTGTAAAATGAATGCATCCTCTAAACATCTTTCTAATTCAATTTCTATCATTTTCATACCTGCTCTGCAGCTAAGATTTTAGTAACCAGCTGCCAAAGAAAAATGTAGAGGCGTTGCAATATGTTTTCAGAATCTGGAATAGGTTTCAGGCTGTCACTGGCTCAATTTCAGGCTTTTTGACAAGCTATAATCTGTCCTTCTTGGAACAACTGACAATTTTGCAGGCAGAAGCTGTGTGAATAGCCTGAAAAATGGACAGCTATTATTTAAAAAATATTAGTAGTAATAAGAAAACAAAAACTAAAAAATGCAGGTGTTCTTATTTTGAGTGCTGTTTTTCAGATTAGTGAATATAATTTTTGTAATTCTACCTGGTGGTACAATTCTAAGTGAAGACTGTAAAACTGTGACTAGTTTAGCATTTGCTAAGAGAGGAACATATGCCATTTATCTTATGAGAATATACGGTGAGCTGGTATGCCAGATGACACAAAGAAAGGAAATATAATTATATATCATATTAACTGTCACAGTGCACTCGTAACGTCTAGATGCTTTAATCATAATAAAAGGTGCTAGTGCATGGGAATTTGACACTGCTTCCAGAAGGTCCTCATCTTGGTACTTTTTTTCATTTTTCATCACCATGACCAGAAAAATTACCTGAAAACATCTCACTGATTCTACTTTCTTTTTTTTTTTCTTTTTTTTTTTTTTTTTTAAATATATGGCATACAAATTTTCTTTCAAAAAGTTATAATTTTATCTTGTAGTTAAAATGTTGCCTGGTTTACCTGGTTCTAGTGTGGTTCTTGCAACTCTGTGTGCGTGTATCAGTGTGTCTGTTGCTGATGGGCTTTGTTGCCACAACAGCCCCACTCCCAGCCTTGCTTACGCAGAAGTCATCAGGTGTGACTGAAGTACAGATGTGCCCTCAGCTTTCTTCTGCTTCAGCATGTCACGTGCACACTTTTTTAGTATGTCTTAAGAGAGTCGATAATTCCCTCTGCAGCGATTGTGTATGGGAATATATACCATATTATGTCCCCAAGCAAGCCACAGTAGTGGGAGCAACACATAAGGATGTACCCAGAGATGAATTTTATCCAATTAAGACCCAGATGTAACTGAGAGATTCAATGATGCATGAGGTTTTCATGGGCTGCTAGCATACAATTGAATTTTATCTGAATTGGCTACTGTGCAAACATCCCCAAACCCAAACCTAATGACTGTGGAAGGTATTAACCTCTATCAGTACTGTACGTGACACTTTGGCATCCTCTGTGTTTACAGTTTGTAGTGAGCGCTTCATTAAGATTTCGGTGTGTGCTTGCCATTACTGCAACACTGCAGGGACAGATTAGAATAATATGAAACGTTTATAAATCACATTTAGGAATTCAAACAGTGAGCACAAAGTTGCTGCTTTCAGGTGGGAGAAAATAAGATTTCAAAGCAATTGTAGAAAGTTTAACATATCTGGTCTTTTGCTGCTTCAATTCAATACCAGGTGTTTCTGTATGTAATGATGATGGGAAAGCAGTTGCTATCTACTACTGAGCAACTAGAAAATTGTTTTTTATTTTCTCTCATAATCATTTCCTCTGAAGTAACATCACTTATTTGGCTTATTTTTACTACATAACATTAAAAATCATATATATATATATATATTTAATTTGATTAATTTGAGGAAGGTCTTAAGGTGCATATGTTATTCTGTGTCCTTAGACCACGTGTTATTCTTGGCAGAATTTTAAAGAGCTGAAATAAGCACCTATTTTCACTGTTTCAAGCTTAAAGTCACAAAAGTATTTTTTAGCACCTTCATATCACTTAAAGCTCCGTAAATTTTTATAGCTATCATTTTTATTTGAACATGCAGAGAAGGCAACACAAAAATGGAAATATGCTGTCATTAAAATTTCATTTAAGCTCTGTGTCATTGTTATTTAGCTAATTACATGATGCATAATACCATGCATCAGATGAGATGTAAGAAGTGATCTGCTGGAGGCATTGGTTGTGCTGGTTGAATGGGTGAGAGAAGCTCTGAAGTTGCACTGAAGTTTCTTTTCCACCTTGTTACTGAAGTAAGGACTTAATGTACTTAGATAAGGCCATTTTCCTAGACCACGGTCACCCTGTCTGAAAGGTAAAAAGAAACTGTGTGAACGACCTCCTTCTGTTTTGGAATAATAGAAGGTATTACCTGCACAAACCCCCTGCTTTGCTCATAGCCTTTGGCCATCACGACTACAAAGGCGCTGCTGTCACAGTTATTGAAAGGTTTTTAGGCAACTGTCTTCTGAAAATTTCAGATTGTTCTGAATCATTAGGATTGCTCAGATGACTAGGATATCACATTTCTGAAGTGCTCAAGTGATATGGCATTTTGACAAGTCCCATTTTTCCTATAATTTCTATGAAAGCTTGCTGCTGCTATGGATTTGAAGTGGCTCAAGTGTCATCTCTGGGAAAACAACCAACAAAACCAGACAAACTTTTGGATACTTGAGACCCTTTCTCTGTCTTCAAGTCTCAGAGAAAATGTGGATCTGTGTGTGACAAGCATATCAAGACATGCACACATATTGAAAAAGGCCAGTAATAGTGTGATGCAACAAGTAACTTTTGGTAAGTGATCTAGCTGTGTTGCTAAGGGGCAAATCCTGCTCCAGAGATAGAGCAGAAGGAGCATACATCATTTTTATGTAGCTGTTATGTGCATAACAATGCTAAACCAGTGTTCTATTTTGAGAAGCGTAACCTTATGTATCTTCTAGAACCTGAATAATGGGCTCCATAGAGACAGTGTTCCCAAGACAAAAAGCTTTTGAAGGTTTATTCCCTTTCCGTGGCTTCAACAGTTTCATAGCAACTGAGAAAGGTGCTCCTATTGTATGAAGCATGCAAGGGATTGATTTAAAATACAGGTCATGTTTAGTGTACAGACTTGAGTCAGAAATATTCTTTTATAATGTCACAGAAATGCTAAAGGTAATGGGGCTTAGTTTTGAGGTGGGGAATGGGATTAGCCTTGGCTATAACTGCTGTCATATACTGAAGATGCTTCTGACTGCATGTATTCCAAATACATTTTCAGTTCTGGTAAGACTAGTGTTATCTGCTCCTAGATCTGCATACTAAGAAAGAGATGTTATTCAAGTTCAACTTCAAGAGTTTAATCTAATGTTCAGGCTGATACTAATGTATCTAGCATTAATGGTTATGAAATGAGTGCAGTAAAGAAGTGGGTAATATAAGCCCAAGACCTACTGATATAACAAATATTCTAATGAAGATAAATATTCTGTGAAAATAGATCAGTTAGTCTGAAGACACCCCATGGCTTGTAAGTGTCTGGCTTTTGCATTAATAATTATTTAGCTGAAAAAGAATCAGAAGATTCAGGAGACGGAGAATGGTTATTTTTGTCACCCTTGTTCATCTCTCCATTGTTAATTGTGTTGTAGGGAAAAACTAGAGCTCTAATAGGATTTAAAGGCAACACAAGTGTGTGTCAGAATTTACAGTGGTCCTTGGAGAGAAACAAAACCAATATTTTTGGTGTTCCTCTGAATGACACAAATGAAAACAGGCACTAAGCACAAGTGTTGCATGCAAAAATGTGCTCTCAGACACTGAGAAATAGATAAGCAGATTGTTTACATCTGGGCTGTGTCTTGGGAAGGCCTTAATCAAATCATCTCAGATTTACATTGCACAGTCATCCTCTGTCACTGGTAGCATCAGAATTTTCTGGCCTTTTTAACTCAACACATGGTGTGGCAGACAGTTGCTCTGGCACAGTCTGTCACTTTGGTGCTCTTCCGTGTAATGCAGAACAGGATTGTGATCAGTTGCTAAACATTCTTAACTCCACCTTCTTTATTGCTTTCTGCCTCTGCTTGGTGGGATCACATGCCAGATCACAGTAGTTAATTCTTCTAGATGCCTGTCACAGCACCAACACCTGAGCCGCTTTTGTTAGAGGTTGCTACAAAACAGAGAGCTGTCCCTCAGGAGCTTGTCAGAGGTTGCTCATTTCACAGAGGCTATTAAAGTTAATATGTACTTGATAAGCACTTCATATGAGATGACAAGATGTGAAGAAAAACCCTGCATCACCTTAACACAACCTTCAACAAATAAGTTCTGTCTTCTTTTCACAGTAGCAACTACTGCAGGCACATCTGACACCTGGTGCATGTGGCTGCAATTTGATTTGATACTGTTCCTGTCCCTTGCTTACCTTGTTGATCACAAACAGTTTTTGTAATTGTCCATTCCAGTTTGCTTTCAAGCAGAATGGTGTTTATTAAATGATTGTGCCTACATCTTTCCTAATTCTAACGTCTTTTGTAGGTCAAACACAAATGAAGAGGGGTTCAAAAGACACAGAAGATTGGAGGTAAACTATTCCCAGGTGTTTGCACAGCAGCTCTGTGATATATAACAGCACTTGCTCTGTGTCTCCCAGGGTGGGGAGGCACCGCCAGGGAGCCATTTCCCTGTCAGATGCTGCCACAGCACTTGGAGGTTTCCCCAGGAGAATGATATGGCAGAGCTCAATAAGAGAGTGCAAGGTGTTGGACTGAGCCAACTGTGAGGTGGCCCAAAATGACAAACCAGTTTCATGGCAACAAACTGTGGCTATTACACAGTAGCAACACTGAGGCCATAGAATCCTAGCAGAGCCCTTGTGTACTGGACACTGTACTGGAACTACATGCTGTACTGTTTCTTATCTCTTGGCCTTCACTTTTGCTTGCTATTTTGCACTCCACAGAATGGGCATGGTTTTAACTTGATGTAAAACCACAGAGATGATAGGTGGTAGGTAACAGCCTTAATGACCTAATGTGGCATTACATAGTGAAATATCAAGACCGTGTCAGGAAGGGCAAAAGTTTCCTGTTAAATGACTGAATTTTCAAACAAAAGGTATAACATTCTGGATGGTAACTTTATGTAGCTACTGCACTATGTGCAGCTCTTGTGCTTTTAGCCATCTCATTGAGTGTTTTATGTAAATTTTAGCCCAATAAGTCTCCACAGGTCATTTGTCCTGAATGTATCTGGTGGACTTTGAACAGTGAATAACTGAATTTTTTTTTTTAATGTTTAACCTAGTCTCAGAAGATGTGTCTGAGAAAGCAGAGGCTATAATTTATTTCAAATACAAATAAAATATTAATCCATCGCTGTCTGTGCTATTATTGACATTTGCAAGGAACTAAGTCTCTTAGTGTCTCTCAAAAGCTGCTAAGAACATCATTACTGGAACACTCAGTTATGGCCTTTTAATTTCATTTTTTACTAATTGGCTTGGTTAATTGCAGCATACTCAGTGGGGTGGGTCAAGGCACAATTTCATTGGTATATGATTGCATAGAAATCTTTACTTTAGTGGCTTTAAGTGCTCTGGAGAAATATTTCCAAGAGAGTTCCTAAAAAGCAATATTCTTGCCTTCCTTCCCTTTCCATCCGTCTCTTTTTTTTCCTCTTCCCCTTGTTTATGTGGGTGCATATGTACATTTTAGGTGATACATTAACCTGTCCATGTGTTCGCAAAGTTTTCAAAAATCACTTTCCTATTGGTTTAAGGAACAATAGCAAAATTAGAAAGCACATCCTGACAGTGGATGATGCAGCAGAAGAGGGGATGCAGAAATATGGATTTGAAACACATCAATATATTAGTAAATTCTCAAGCTATAACCAAAGGCATTTTTTTTCCTGCAGGACAGACTAAATTTAGAGTCAGTAAGGTAGATAATTTTAAAAAGTGTTTGGGCTATTTTTTTTCTGTGTGGTAGTCATTAAATGAATGCATGAAAAGTAATTTGAAGTCTTCACATAGAAACTTCTTTTCAAAGAGAACAGATATTAATCAAAAATGAAAGGAACCGCTAAGTTCCGAGACTAACGTGATCATGTCTTAAGATGGGTGCGAGATGTCTCTCTGCTTTCCAGTATTTGTACGATCACGTGTTCACAGAGGAAAGACTCTTGAATCTTTCTCAGCCTTTTCTTAGAATGGAAACTCTTGAGAACCAGGTTCAACTACCTGTGGAGAGCAGGCATGTAGAGCTAGCTATAGAGACAGTCATCCTCGTTCTTTGGTGCATGCACAGTTGTTGTGGCTCAGGTGTGTAATGTTTTGTTTGTTGTCTAGCCTACAGCTTTACTGCTGATTCTGCTGGCAGAGGTACTTTTGTTGTTTCCGGAACTCAGTCTGAGAGTCTCTTTCCTGAACCCCATGGGTGAAGTTTCTTGGCTGGTTATCTATATATTTTGAATTCCGAATTTATCCCAGTGTCTACTCTTATGTCTCGCTTTTCTTTCAATGGCTGTGTTTTCTCCCCTTTCACACATTTCCCCATGCTGGTCAAGCATGCTTACTCTGGTCCCAGTGAACTCAGGGAAGAAAAAAGCAAGAACAGTGTTCTCTCTGGGTATGGCCCAGAGCTCTTTTAAGTTAAAACCCCCAACAGGTTCAAGCTTAAAGTCCTCTATGTGTGCTCTCACTGTTTCTTTTATTACGTATCCCCACACAGTGCCTAAACACTCAGAACTGAATCACTGAGTATACAGAAAGGGATAATGAATCAGAAGCCTCTCTAAACAAACCTATACAGTTTTAACCAAAAATTTAAAGCAAAGTCTACTAGTAATGTCACCAAACTTGTGTTTCTGCCGTTCTTGAGAGTGTCTCGTTAAACATCAGGAAACCCCTGAAATATTTCAATAATGTTGTTTATTGCAACATATGATTGCATATTAAAGTGTTTTATATTCCAGTTGATAAAGAAGCTTTTCAGCTATAACTTTAAAAGCCACTGGTAAATTTACAGAAAAACCTGTAAGCATCAACACAGTACTAAATTCTAATAAAAGAGGAAGGAGCATGGAAGCTGATAAGAGAGGTGGTGACTCATAGAAGAAAGATAGTTCAGGCAAGAGTAAGCAGAGAGCACTGAATCATAAAGAACGAGCCTAAACATTTCCAGGAAGTCTAATGCAAATATTAAACCTATGTATGAGAGTTTTAAATAACACTACTGGAACATATGTAGTACTAAGAACACCACAGATTTGGCATCAATTAGGGGATTAATCTTCATAAAATTGTATGTATTGGCCCCTATATTTATGTAAGAAAGAAATCTTATGATTGAAAGTCTTCAGTATATTACATGTAAGACCGTATTTTCATTCTGTGGGTTTTACTACAGCTGTGAGGAAAAAATATAACATTGTAAAACTAAACAAGAAGGGTGAGTAGACATTCAGGGGTGGAAAAAGGTGAGTTAGTTCTTCCTCAGACTGCTGAACTGTCAAGTAATGGGTTGATTTCGGTAGTGGTGGGGTAAAGAGGTGTGGTGTCAGGGTGGGCTTTGTTACTGCTTATGTAGGTAGCTGAGGTACTGTAGTGGTTAGATCCAGAAACAGCACACGGAGAAGTTCTGGCATTTCCTTCCCTCATGCAAGTCTCACTCTGACCTTCCTTACCCACTGCTTCATGCTCAAGTCACTTGCAAGCTGATGCCACCAGTCATTCCAAATTATAGGATGTTTTGTGATTTTAGAGGCTCATTGTGTATAATAGACATTTAACTGCTGCTATTGCCAAAAGGCATCTTCAGCACTGTCTCAAAGAAATATTCCTTTCTTTGCTGTTGGCAGACATCTGTGAAAGAAGGGGGCATTCCCTTGGCAACAAGTTGTAAATAAGTAAGCTAGCTGAAGTTCAGATGTGCTGGGCTGCTCTCCTCTGTGGAAAAGGGTAAAACTCGTAGCACATGGACTAGGAAAGAAAGTCAGCATCCTTCATCCCTGAGCCTTACAGAAAAACATGTCTAGGCTGGTTTCTGATGGCTTCAGGAAAATTAGGAAAATCTGTTATTGCAACGTCCTTCCCGTTGAATAAAAACTGTCCAAGTTTAATTGTTGTCTTTTTTAGCTGAGCAGACAAAACATTGTGAGTCACATTCATTTATGGTACAGCAAGCCCACTACAACAAGAAGTAAGGGTGTTCACAAAGGCAAGTTCACAAATTTAAAGTATTTTCCTTCTGTTTTAGTCCTTTGAATCACAGATGTACTTGCAGTGCTTTTTTCAGTCAAAACAAATGAAAAAGAAGTAATAAAGGTAAAAGATAACTATTTTCATGTGTAATGAACCAGCTTATATAAATATGATGAGGATTTTGGTACTGTTCTTGTAGTGCTCATTACTGGTACAGTGTAAGACAAAATGGTTTTTTAAAACAATTACTGAATTTTTCACAAACTGAAGAATCCTTGGTTTATGAGCTTTGAATGTAAGGAGAGTCACAGAGATTTTCATATCAGTGAAAAAACTGTAATAACCTGGACCCCCTAGGGAAGTGTTTTATATGTTTGGTGAGAGATTTTGTATGGAAAGTCTGTATTTCTTACTTGAAACAATGGGTTGTCAAAGAACTGAGATTCAGTTGTTACCTTTATATATGCTGTGAATATTAGAGTAGTATACTTATGCTACCTGTGGGGCAAAGTGTCCTTTAAATAGAAGTATTCAAAATTTATTGTGAGCATCATATGTCTAAAAAGTTTTGTAAAAAATCTGAAGGAGTGAGAAGAGAGTTTAATGAAATATTAACTACTTTTAGGTTTGATGATATATGCAATACTTTATTCATATTTTTGTGTCAGAAAGAAACACTTCTGAGTAGGAATTGACTGGTTCCCAAATGGAAAAAACAAGAGGTCACAGGTAATGTGAATGAACAGAATGATTTTTTATGCAGGTGATAATGAGACAGAAATTTTAACCTAAGAATTATCTATTATTCTAAACTAGTGCTTTAGATTGTTTTTACTTGGTACATTTCACAGAACATCAGGTTCAAGATGTTCATCAATTGTTCAAGAAAGAAAAATGCATGATGGCATAATCTATATATTTTACTTAAATGTATTTTTAGTGTGTGTGTTAGCCTACATGCATAAAGCATTGCACCCTTGAGATCTGTGCTTTCCCAGTTCAGCAGGCTTTCATTTAACTTGCTTTGGATGGAAAAATAGCAATTTTTTTTAAGCAATTTATTTTTATGAAAAGAATTATAATTTCAGAAGTTGAGTTTTGAAAGTCTCTAGATGACACAAATTCTTGAAATTCTCTAGCAGACAACTGTTCGTTTTTAAACAGGGAGAGAAATATTACAGTTTGAATACACAGCACTGCAAACTTAAGGGAGTCAAAACTTGCTTGTTTCACATACCTTTGAAACATAGCATTGATTTCCTACTGGACCTCATATAGCATGATGCACTTTGCTAAAGCATGTGGTGGATTGCCAAGAAATGAATGTTTCATCAGGACAGCTTTGATTTTTAAAATTATTTCAAAATGCTTCACTTTTATGTTGAGGCTATTTATTTTTTAACCATGCATTTGTTTGAATTAATAGCATTTCTAAACAAAATAATTGCAAATACATTGAAATGCTGGACAATTGATTTGATGAATGATAAGCAAATGATTTGAAAACTTCTGATTTTGTTGTCTTCCTGTCGTTACTACTTCTACTTTTCCCATCTTCTCCTATTCACAAAATATTTTAATTTCATTAAATCTGCACTTTTTAAAGTTAGGAATAATTTGTGAAACATGACTGCTTGTAAGGGCACACTAACCATCAGCTATGTTACTATTAATACACATTTATTAACATTTTTACTGGTATTTGCACACAGTCCACTGCCTGATTTGAAATGGTAGTGGACATTAGCTTCACAAAATATTTGCTCTTTAGTTCTCAAGAGTGTGATTTTTTTTTCAGACTCTGTCTGCTATTAAACACATTTTGCAAGACTTCAAATTATTTCATAGAGATGTTATAATAAGTTTTGGTTCTGCATCTGAAATCCTTTCATTCATAGAACTTCTCTGAGTTTAATGGGAATTTTTCTACAGGAAAGATTCAAATCATCAAGGACACATACAGAAAAAAATAATTCTATTGCTGATGTTAAACTGAAGGTTATTTTCAAAGTTACTCATTTTAATAGGCAAAACACAGACCCAACAAAAAAAGTTGAAAATACAAACTTATTTTTGGATAGAAAAATGAACTTAATAAGCGCAAATAGACTTGCATAAACAAAGCTGCCATCCTTATTCCGCTTTAGGTTTCTCAGTTGCTGCATCAACTCCCACTTATATTTCTAACAATATATCAATTTGTCTGAATTACCATTGTACTCTCTGAAAGCTCTACTTGCAGATCCTCAATAGGACAGAGACCTATGCCTTTTCACTTCATGTTTCCATTTAGGCACGATTATCCTGAGTTATTTCATTTCTACACACTCTGTAGAGATTAATTTAAGTGGCAGTTGTGCAAGCCTGTGCAAGTTTCCTGCCGCTGGGGCATCCAGATTTTAGCTGAACTCCGGGACAGAAGATTGAGCCTGACTTACCTTTGCTTTAATTCCCAATGCTTCTCATTTTTCCTCCTTATAAATCAGAAATAAATTATTTTTCTGGGAAAAAACCACAAGCTTTTTGGCACTCAGGTTCTTCTCCAAATACTAAATATGGAGGTAGTTCATGCTTTGTAAGTAAACACATGGAAGAGTGCCTGAAACTCATGTGTTTTGCACAGAAATACATAATTCTAAAAGCAGGTCTGGGCCTATATTCGTATTGCCTAGCTAGCTTTATTTGAGTATTCACTTAATTAAAGCTATTAGATTAGGAACCCTCTCATGGTGGGGGTCTCTCTGTAATCACTGGAGGCAGACAGACTTGGCTCTAGAAGGGTTGTTTCTCTGCTGTGATGCTGTGTAGTGGTAGTAATCCAGCCGAGAGGTGGCCATTGACTCACCACCTCACGTGGCACCTGGCTGTCACCCTTGTCTTGGAGCTGGGCTTTCCTCAGGGTGCTTGGGCCACACAGTTCTTGCTTCTGCTGATCACTGGACAAGCTTAGTTTTAAACTGTTTGCAATTCACTTTGGAAATAAAAAGGAAGTAGTGGTAAATATATAAATTGTCTCAAAACTGATTCAGTCTTATTTCTTTCCCAAGAAGTGAGGATGGTGGAAAGCTGGGCATTAAAAGCTTTGTGGAAGTTAAGGTGAAAGGAATGTGGGAGAAATTTTAGTTAACATGATAACTGCTGATCCATGTAACATTCTTAGAGGTTCAGAGAGATTTGTTTTCTTCTGTTATTTTCTTTTCCCTATTGATTTCTTGTTCAAGCAATTGAAATACTGATTTAACTGATTCAATCCTGCTGTACTTGCAATATCTACGTGATGCCAAAATATAGAAGGTGTGGATTATATCCGTGGGTATAGATAATTCAATTTACTGTGGATTTTCATGACCTACCCCTTGAGGTAAAGAAGCAGGCTTCAGTTTCTAGGCAGGGATAGTGAAAGAGGAATGCTGAAACTAGAAGGAAGAAATGCAGAATCCTGAAATACCATGGTTTAGGTTTGAGACTGAAGTCACCACAGCATATTTGTTCCTGCAAATTAGTTCTACTGACTTACTGTAGCATGCACGTGAATAATATTTACATATCCAGTCCTCCATATGGTTGACTGTGCCGTTATTAGGCAATCTGGTTTTACTTCAGCTGTCACTCGGCTGTCACAAAATTTGCCAAGTCTCTGCTAAGGCCTGGGTCTTGGCTGGTTGTGCATGTGTGTGCCTAGAGATGTGCTGTTCCACATCCACCGGGCAGCAGGTAGCCTGGCTTCTCCTCTAAATGCTCAGCATTCCATGACACCAGCTCCCACACAGCAAAACACTCAGTTCTCCTTGCTCCTTCCAGACCTTCCCCGTGAGTGCAACTCAGTAGAAGGACAGAGAGGGAGGCCATAAAATCACTTCTATTAAAAACATTCTGGTTACTTGTTCAGGTTACTTATACAGTGGAAGAGAGGCAAAAAAAGAAAAAAAGGAAAAAATCAAGGAAGGGGTAGACACTTGATTTTGACAAGCATTTCATGTGGAATATTTTTGACACAGATTACATCTTGTTTTCCTCTTGCAGTTCATGCCTTAGAACAAAGGAAGCATAGGAACCTGTGGATGTTCAGGTGTTGTCCCCTTACTCCTGAATAGTCTAGATAGAAACATAGATGTTGTTTGCTGTTGTTTTGAGGGTGAGGTGTTATTACTTGGCTGTCAGTAGTCATAGTAACACTGCTTTCCCATGACTATTGAATGCTTGGTGCTGAAGGTCTCTTTAGTTCTGGCAAACTGTTTTTCTCTTTGTTTATTTTTCTTGTCAGATTTTTTCCTCCTTAGACTTTAAAACTAATTTGAAAAGTTAGCCTATAATTTAACATGTCATAATCTGGGGGTGCTTCCACAATTTTGGTGCAGAATCTGTGTTGGTGCCTAATACTTGTATTTGTTCTGCCAAATTGTTTTAATGCCCTAAATTTGGGACACGCTTTTCAGCTGGTGTTGATGACCAAAGCTTCTGTTGGGCTCTTAAGGCATGTCTAAACAGATGGGCATGGACAGCTGTAAGCTTCCCTGTCCACTCTGTAAGCCAGCCGAAATCAAGCCAGCTCTGCTCTGAAAGTTGTAGAGCTGCATTTGTGAGATGCTGTGCCCAAGCATTTATCTACTGCCTCTTTGGCAGAGTGTCCAGATCTGAGCTGGCTCTTGCCTGTCCACCCTAGAAAGGGAACAGGAATGTTCATGCCTGGCTCTATTCTTTGTGTGTACGTGTGCCTGAAGGAGTCAAACCCTGGCTCATGCAGGGTGTGCGGCTCACTTGACTCTGTCAGTGTGAGCAGAGGCTCAAGGGCTGCCCTTTTGTGTGATTCAAAGCAAAACTGAAATAGTGAGTGGTGCTGGCTTTTGCTCTAAGCCTCTTGCCATGGCTGTCACCTTTAGGACTCCGTCCATGGAGGGGTGGTGTGGCAGTGCCCAGTTCATCTTTGAGCACCTCCTTGGGTGGATTTGTTTGCTTTAAAATGCACCATCATTTCATAAACTTTTCCAGCGCCTGGCCTGAAACCACAAGCGCAGGAAGACATGCTAACTGCCATGCTTGAAACAAACTCCTTTGAATGCCAAACACATTGTAAAGAGCTCGTGCTGTCATGCACAAGGCTTCTCTATTCACAGTCTTTTCCCATTTTTCACATCTTTGTGTTCCTGCCATCTGCTGATGTGCCTTCTCTAATTTGGATTATAAGGTCCCTAGGATATCACTCTAACTTTTAATATCTTTCCTCTGAAACTTCGTTGGTAGTTATAATAATAATAGCTAATTAGAAGAAATAGAACATTGACAAAAGCTTTCTTCTCAATGATCTGATATTTCTAGTTTGATTAGGTAGGCAGGCACAAAGCTTAGATAGAGGTACTTTCTGCTTGAAGTATAACTTGTGGTAGATGGTACTTCTGGGAACTTTCACAGAGGGCATGTCAACACACTCCCATGACTATAATACTCTCAGTTGAAGCATTTAGTGCTGTATAGCACAAAATGCTGCTGAGAGAAAGAAAGCATTCATTGCTAATACACAGAATTTGGTGGTGCTGCTGCTGCTGTTTTTTGCTTTTACTGTTCCAGATGTTCAAAACGAAGCTTTTGGCTGTCAGCTCTGGGGAAATATTCAAAGCAGCAAAGAGCAGCTAGCTCTGTAACTCCCACCGAGCGTGAGAATGTGTAGAGAATGTAGATAGCATTGAGTAGGGTAATAAAAAAAGTCCAAACTATTTTCTGGGCTCCTGACTTTTGAATTTTTGCAGTGTGATGTAAAAGCCAGAATGACACAAATAAACTTCTGCTTAAAGGATAAGGATCAGTCCATAGGTACTTTTCTCCATCTGGCTTCAGGAGGAATTGCATATGCCACGTATATAGGCAGACTGTGGACTATCTAATTAGGAGAGTGCAGAATTGGAGGATTCTGTATTATGTTTAATCTTGGATAATAAGAAGCAATACACCAAATTATCCTCTTGCAATTCAGCATCATGGTCATGAGTACGGAATTGATGCAAATCTATATTTTTGTTTTGGGAATCAGTGTTGGAAATTGAAACCAGGCAATAGAAACCTTTACCTTCCTCTGTTAACATTGGTTTCTATTTGCCTCCATGTGAGCTAGAGAATTTGTTTTTTCTTTGCATTATTTATATCTTAATAAAAAGGAAGCAAGAACTGTCATCGGGTTTGATTTATACAGAGAGCCTCCAGATGAGCATCAGATCTAGTGAAGCGTGTCCCACGTCGCATAACCATTCATCTCCTTTCTTTAGTGAGCTGGATTTCTGCTTCCTTGGGATGTTAGATTTAAATCAGCAGGTGATGCAGGCACTGTTCATTTTGACTGTGGTTTTCTCCCTCCTGTGTGATAGTGTCAATATCAGCTTTTCATGGGCATTGCAGCAGCATATCAGCACAAGAGGCAAAACACTCAGGTCTGCTTTTAATCTCAGTAGGTCTATTAGAGACAGAGAACAGAAGTGTCAGAGAAGCTGGATTGGTATCGCAGCCTAAAAAGAAAGGAATCCTATTATGTCAGTTGGCACAGCTTTATAAACCTTGCAGTGTTTTATGAGAATATTGTTTGGTTGTCTTTTTGCCATGCAGATTCTTAACCTGTCTGAAGTTATCTGTTCCCTAGTCCTTGATCCCAACACAGCTGTTGAAGTTTTTTGCTTGTGTTGTCTACTAGTCTCCTTTAACAGTTGTCTATGGGCTTTTTTTTCCTTCAGTCAGTTTGTTGCAATTTTTCAGGCTGACAGGCTTTGTGCTTGTTCAGAAAGATTTGCTTTCAAATATGAAGTAGCCAAGTCTTTACTTACTGAACTTGAACATGAAAAAATCGTTCACTTACTCATACAAAATTGCAAGCGTTTGCTTTCAAAGCAATGTCCTTTTGTGGCTTTTTCTCATATGCTCATTAAGCACTGTGAAGTAAATAGGAATAGAAAAAGGGATTTAAGGTGCTTTAAGAAAAGACAGTGTTCTTGCTCTGTTGTTATTCATTTGTACTTGTTGGCGTGTAGATATCCCTTTCAGTTCCACTGGAATTACTACCATCCAAATATGTCGTAATAGACAAATCTTGTCCCAGAGATTTGCCAGGCTAAAGAAATCATGGGCAATGGTCCAGAGAAAGGGACAGCAGAGAAATGGAATTACTTGGCTGAGGGCACCCAGGATTTACTGTGATCTGGAGAAGAGGGAAATGTGTGCCTCTGCCTGTGCCAGGGCTGTGTATAATACTGTAAGCCTGTCCCATTATTTTAGTGCACAGCTGAATCCCCCTGCCCTCATTAAGCAGCCACTCATGGAGGATGTTAATCGCAGAAATTAATACGTCTTTTTTCTTAATTTTATTATTTTAATGTTGAATTTCCTCCCAAAATGATGTCTTAAAAGCTAATTGTTAAATTCTAGGCTGCCTGGTTCACCTTGAGGAACCGAGTTCTTAGCAAAAGATTTTTGGATTAGTAGATTTTTGTGACTGAATCAAATTAGGGTACATATTCCAGTGTTCCAGGACTAGGCTCCATTTATAAAGCCACATGCTTTGTCAGACAGAACTGGACCAGTGGGCAGAAAATACCTTTCATCACCGGGGAGGATGATTCTTCTCCCTGTGCCAGGCTGCAGAAGGTTGCTATCTTTGCCGCAACATGCAAACACATGGAATTTTGTTGCTGAATGAGTAATGAAAAAGAAAACCAAAAAATTTTCCACTTATTTCTTGTTACTGCAGGAGCACTTTGTCCTCTGAATCCCTTTACAGAGAGTGTAGGATGGGTAAACTGTGGATGGCTATACAAAATACAATTATTTGAGAGGAGTGTGCGTGTATTGGTGTGCATTTGAATACAGGTTAGTAATGGCAGTAAGAAGAAAATTCCCTATCCCTTCGCTAATATTATTGAAAAGCCAAGCAGGACAAGATATTTCCATGCTCACTTTCATGAAATTCATTGTTAGGTCTATCCCAAAAAAATAGGACTAAAACCACCAGGCTTTTGTTAGTGGAAAACTGGTACTTATTTTGTATAGAAATAAAATACTTGAGCACCATGAAAGCCTGGAATTCAGAAGCACAAAGTCATCAAATTCCCTTTGCTGTTGAAGGAAGGCTGACACACAAATAATTTTAAGTGCTAATCTGCTAAGGCTGCTGAGTTTCCTGTTGATATTATTCTTCAGTCTACAAATAGAGTGTGAAAGGCAACACGGCCGCTGGAGATACCATTGCCTATCACTTGGCAAACACATGATCACTGAAGAAACACAAATATCCCCCCAAAACATAGGCTGTGTGCTCAGACAGTGGAGTAGAGGAAGATGGGGGAATTACAGGGCTCTCTGGGAGCCATAGATAACAGAAATGCTGATGCTACATTGGTGCTTCTGAGCACCCGACAGGTCTGCTCTTACTCTGATGCTGCTCCGTACCGAGTCTATTAGAGGTCATTGTCATGACCTCTCGAAAAACAAAGCAGCACAAGAATTTTTTGTTAGCACCTTTGTACTTGCATGATTGTATTTATGTTCAAATGAAGTGGCAAACAGTGGTATGCCCCATTCTTTTTGAAGTTACAATGAAATGAAACACAGATGTGAGAAGGTGATTAGTGTAATACTGCCCTGTTCAGTACCAATTCTTCAAAGTGAAATTGTATCAAAGTTAACTGTACTTAAGTAACTGATTTTTGATTGCCTTAAAAATCTAAAAAGATAGAATTAATTTTTCAGTTGAGCTCCAAAACCAGATCAAATTCAGAGAAAATATGGTGGGTTTTATGACTTTCAAACAAAGGGGCATTTTGAAAATGTGAGGTAGAAATGTTTTAACGTTTTTAAAATGCAATTATATTACAACTCTATATTTCACCCAGATAAACTTGAATTTGTGAATACCTATTTACATCAACTGCTCAGGTGAGATCAGGTAAGCTATGTGCTGTATGGCTAAGTTATTTGGATGAAAAATTTCATTAAACCTTGAAGAAAACAAATTAAACCCCAAGAATATCACCCCTAACCTTCTGCTTCTAGCTACTACTTTCATTTGAGCCATGACAATAGCTTATTCAGCTTTTCTATCACTTGTCTCTAGGCCAAAAATTTCTACATTTTTTCTAAATAAACGTGGAGATAGTAATTTTATTATGCAGGTTGAATGCTTCATATAGCTCTCCTACACTTGCTGACATAATGATGTCTTGTGGCAATACTTTTCCAAGATTAGTATTGTAGCATGTAAAAAATTATGTCCTTTCTATAGATTTTCTTGTTTCTCTGAGCAGTGCTTTAGAGATTTAAAAAATGTTATTGGATTTTCCTATACAGATAACGAGTTTTGTTCCTGTGGCACCACTATCAAAGTATATTCATTGTTTATACACAGACAGTAGAACTAGAAATGACAACATTGAAGTGTTGACAAAAGAAATATATTTGTACTTTCCCTGGAAAATGAGGGTGTATTAATAAGTTTTGACTTAATTTCACAGTACTATATGTTCATGTAAGTATTCTCTGAGCCTTGCACAGGAGCTGTTGTGTCAATTATTACAAAAAATTCCTTTGCCTTGATAAGTTAATTTATATCATATTTTGGTGATGTTGCAGGACCATTCTACACAGGAGAGTAGTTACTTCAGGTCAAGTTAGCAGCATTTTATTTCTGAAGGCAAAATTATGTTCCCTTGCATTTCTCTAAAAGCATTACCTGGAACCAGGAAAACTTTGACTTTCCTGCTTGCTGGTCTGTCAGACCCAGAGCACATCTGTTGTCACATCTGTGTCAGGTGAGCCTCTCCACATCTTTTGTCCTGGAGCATCTAGCCACGATGGGCACTGTTTGAAGTCAAAATGGAGTGAATGCAGCTCCAGACTTTCTCTGCCAGTCCACGGACAGGGCATAACTAAATAAGCACACAACTTGAGTGCAGCAGGGCCAATCAAGGGACTGGCTGCTGACATAAACTTAGGATCAGGAATTAAGCTTGACAGAAGATTAATAATTTGCCCTGGGAACAGCCGAGAGGGTAAAAATGGCATCAGAGATTTTGCTTGGTAATTTTGGCATCTGGGAGTAGAAATCTGAGAAAAACTTCATATGTTGTGCCTTATGCATCAAGAGCAATATTAGCTGTCTGTTACAACCCCTGAGGTTGGTATCGTGGTGGATATCGTGCGGGGATGGCTGGTTTCCTTGGGATCTGCAGGAGCTGATTGATGGAGCTGTCACAGCCCCTTATGTGTCAGAGCCTGGGAAGGCCTGTGAGGGAAAATTTTAATGGTGCTTGTCATCAAAGAAAAATTTTGTGCTTCTCACTTCAGTGGTCCTGCAGACACCATCAACAGAGGACCATGGCAGGCTTTCTCTTGTCGGCCTGATTTTTACTGGGGCTTCTCACAGATCCTATTCACTGGATGTGTCTCTTCTGCACCATTAAAGGCAGTGACAGGACTCCAGCTGCTCAGAAAGATGAAGTCTAACAGCTCTAGAATATTCTAGCTAGATACAAAAGTCATGAATATGTAAGATTTAAATAAATGTCATCTTGCTTGCAGGATGAGAGGAATAAGGAATGAAGTATTTATGTAGGGGTTTTGCTGGTTTTTTTTGTTTTGTTTAATTTTTTTGTTAATGTACATTTTCATAGTTTATAGTTTCTCTACATCCACAAAGAATCTCAGTGCTGGTTCATATTCATAGGCTGGATGTTAGAGGGTGTGTGCTGGCAGAAAGGCTGGTGGGACACAGGTTCGTGCTGAAGAAGAGCAGTGCTTGTCCCTGAGGAAAGAGGGCAGAGCAGGGTGGGCAGAGTCCAGCTGGTGAAGGAGTTTACGAGAGCTGCAGCTGTGGTAACTCTCACACAGAGAGAGAAGGTGGTGGTGATGACTGCAAAGGCAATGCATCACGGGTTCTGATTCCTTCTTGTGACCTTTGAAATTGAAGGAATAAGGGGAGATTGTAGTACGTGTGTTAGAGGTGCTGTGCAAGGCATAACAGAAAAGATGAGATTTTTTTTAAATCCGAAATCCCTTACTTATAAGAAAAAAACCCCTGACTGTGATTTCCATGGTCTCAGAAAACATAGAAAATGTGGATAAGCAAAGATGGTTTTTTTTTTTTATAATTTTTTGATGCTATCTGCAAATGCTTGAAATCAGAGATGTTCTGTCCCAGCTGCCATGAACCTGGGCACTGCAGAGGTGCTGTGTGCCATGGAGGCTTTTGTGGGTAGTGGGAACATCAGCCCCTCTGACCCCAGGATCATGGCCACGTCCCCCTGGCACAGAGCACACTCCCGATGTCTGCTGCCCACTGTTCTGGAATTCCTGGGAAAGCCCTAACATGTCTGCCCAGCACTTTTGGTGGCAGCCTGAAGCATTTTAGATTTAAGTGTTGCTCCAGTTTGGATCTGGTGTAATAAATACAGTGAACTCATGGTACACCTCATGGAGCATGAGCCTAAAACCAGGAAAAGGGCAACAGGTTGTCTTAGAGAGCTTTTCAGAAACAGGGCAGAGTCTTTCTTTTTGCAGGGAAGCAATATTGTAGGGAAATATCTACATGAAAGGAGAAGGACAGTTTCATATTGTGTGGATGCAGGTGGAGGAAGCCACGTCCAGGCCTACGTTTCATCTTCTGAGAGATGTTACTGACGGGGAGTGGTTCTATGTTCAACCTCCCTGCACTACAGGAGGAAGCAATTATAGGTCCTACTGAAAACAAGACAAGTAGCAGCAACAAGAAAGTTTACCAGTAGGAAATTAACCAATTGTACCTCTTTACTCACCATGATAAGGGGATATTTATAGCTACTGTGAAAAAAATATGCCTTCATAAAAGCAAAAGTAATTATTGTGATTACTTCACTTAATCTTTGCTTCTTCTTGACAGTGAAACCTATGAAACATTTGAATGCTCTATCAGCTTGTCATTAAATTAATGTAGTTGCAGAGTTTCCTTTTATATTGCCAAAGGTTCTATGAAAATAAAGCAGTTTTGTAATATGTAAGCATGTGGCAAAGGAGTGGTAAGTATAATTCAAATTTAAAGACTTTTTTTTCTGGTAGAGCTTTATGCTGCTGGTTAAAAAATTGCTTCTATATTTATTGCCTTTCCCTTCAGAGTGAGTTCCTTGAGATGCTGCAGTGTGATAGGATGTTTCCTTCAACTTTTAAAAAGTTTCCACATTAAAACTTAGCACAAGTGTATCAGGGGATCTGTCTTGCTGTCAGTTTTCCAAAACAACCACTTTTTGAAGTCAGTGGGGATATCTGTTGAACAAGGTATGGTGTGATATGGCCTAGGGCTACTAACTTGGTTACTTGATAAATGTTACAGGAAATGTGTTCTGATTATTGCACTCTTGCTCTTTTTGCTAAGTGCCTTACTACCAGCTTCTAGTTAATGGTTTCCCCATGAATGTGGTCTTTCTGCCATACTGGCATCAATTGAGAAGAGGGAAGAGAATTTACTCTGACAGCTGTCCCTCTTGTAGACCAGCTGGTACACCGTCAGCAATTATGGGACACCAAAGAGAAGGGACAAGAGTCCATAAAGAGTTAGCTCATCACGCGGCATTTTAGGGCAGGTACTCAAGGGGGTGTATTAGCGCTGCTTGGCTGCCTTTGAAAGAAATCAGGCAGCTTTACTATGTCTAAGGCCTTTCATCCTTTTAGATACTTCTGATCTGGACATAGTTTGTGATGTTTTGTGCATTAGGGTTGATAGTAAATCAACAAGGATTCTTCTAGTCCTGGCAACTTCGAGGGAAGAATTGGAAGACTGAAGTAGTTTCTATAACATAATTACTTTTAGCCTCAGTAGAATGGCCCATGTGAGCATCTACATATTGGCAGAGTTGGCAAGCAGCTTTAGCAAACACGTTACTGATTTTAAAATTGCAGCTTGAGCAGTACGAGGATGAAGATAGCCCTTAATATTTTGGTCAACTTCAGGAACAGGGTGTAGCTTTAATATCCAATTCCTGCTTATTGTGAGCACTTCTTAGCAAAAAGGGCACATATTTCCCAGTGAAGGTCAGATATAGAAGAGGTTTCATTGAAGTTTTTTGGCAAATTTTAGACCAGTAAGTCCCTGAGGTGAAAATAGTTGGAAGCCAGGAATGTATTCAAGGAAAGCAATTTAGTGCAAATTTCCTCCATTTTTCCTCTTTCCAAAGTATCTGCTTATAACCAACTGCTGTTGGAGAAAGGAAAATTCAGTTTAACCATTCTTAGAATTTTAAGACATCTACTCCTTCTACTGCAATCATTAGTCTTTCCTCTTTTTGGCTTTGCATATCACAACTGAATAGTGGGATATCTAAGGCAAAGTCACTTTTGCCCAAGTCCCTGGTTTGTGCAGGCAGTAAAAGCTGTTTTTCAAGTGTAATGAATTAGAGAAAGGGAACTAAGTTGTATCTCCATAGAGGAAACTGGTACACATAACCTCACTCATGCACAGCTACATCAGAACCCTGATGTAAGGACGAGGTTCTGTAACGAGAAAAGGAAAGAGAAGAAGCAAACTTTAAAGTATATGTTGTTCTTCTATTCTGATGCGACACTCTAGGAAACAATCCCCAAAGCACATGCATACGCTCACCTTGCTGGGGCTTGTGGGTATCAGTGGCTCTTGGACCTCAAAAAATGTGGTCTGTGCAGCAAGTTTCACTTTGAGCTAGTTGGAAAAACTAGAAATAATTTTTCTTTTTCTTCATTTTTTTTTTTTTTTAAATTTAATAAAACAGTATAATTTTTGAGAATATCTTTGTTATAAGGTGCTTTCAGGTCCAAGAGAGATTTCTGATCACATATGTGAATAGAAAAGCTTAAAATGACTTTATGTCTCCAGTCACTACTCAAGATGCAGATAGTCTAAGTTCGAGTCAGTGCTGTTATTGATGTGAAGTAGGGATGTTGCCCACATGTCTTTCACCTAGTAGGGAGGTCTCACACTTTGCTGTAAAAACTAATACTTTCTTCAAAAGAAAATGCATTTTGCATTTCACACTGAATCAAGACACACACCCTGCAACAGGCTGACTTGTTGACTTCTTTGTCTGCTTCTGCTCTTCTCATTTTTAGTGAAATGTCTTACTTGCTTTCTGAGCATCTGTAACCACAGACGTATCCATGATATTTGCTAGAGATTAGTAAAGCTGGAAAGGAACTGATATCAGCTTATGCTATGTGAAAACAATGTTGATAGGCTTCATAACTTCTCCCTGACACCTAAATGACTCCTGTGATTTTTTCCACATAGTTATCAACATAGCAAGACACCAGCTTTGATGTGTGTGTTCATTCCTGTGTTCACCAGTGCAACCTCATATCTCTGTTTCCTCACTTACCTGTTAAGTGTAAGTTCACATTCAGTTGTTTCAGCTCCTTTCCACAAAATATCCTGTCACTTTTTCAGTGTCAATAACAATGGGATTTTCATCTTTTGTTGAATTTTCACGTGCTACTGCATTCAGGTAATAAAGAGAATCTGTTCTCTTTGCCCTTGACACTTGTTTTATAAAGGGGGGTACACAAGAAGTAACCAGAGCAGCTGCTCTTCAGATGAAAATACAGAGCTTTATTGCCACTGGAAGAGTTATGTCCACTTTTACAATCTCATGGCATGCCATAAATGTTTTTGCCCTCTGAACTAATATATTTGAAAGCGTTTTCCTGTATTCTAATCCTTGCTGTAGAAAGATAACGTTTCCAAGTGTTGCACTCTAAACAGCTAATCACTTGCTCAGCTTCCCACACTTTAGCTTTTAACCTCTCTTTTCTGACTGATGAAGGTAGTTTAAGTCTGGAAGATAAGGTTTTTCTACTACTATATATATAGGGAAAGCAGCTTTTAAAAAATCCAAGCAGACTGGGACCTGCAAATGTTTCACTTTATAAAAGTATCAGATGAGAAAGGATAATTGCCTGAGTGCAAACTTGAGTAACTCATTAAATGCACCAAAAATATGAAAGTAGTTTCTTGATTTGACATTAAGTTGAGATTAGTTAAAAAAAAAAAAGCAGCTGCTTTGCCAACAGAAACAAGGAATTCAACACTTTCCCTTATCCTCTTGCCAAGCTGCTGCTTAGTCTTATCTTTTAATTAAACCTGAACTTTAAAATACATGTGTCTAGCGTGCCAGTTTATTAAATGAAATATCAATAGGAAAACAATATTCTTGTCAATTAGCATTCAGTATAGAGGCTTCTGGTTGTTATTTTTTTCTCCTTACAGGATGGACATATTAAATGTCCCAGTTTTGTTGCAACTCAGTTTAAAGTCACCAATTAAGAAACAGAAATTACAGTCTCGTGCTGAAAATGTTTTTAGTTTCCACTAGAATTATCTTCTACTACCAAACCACACTCAACTGCTTTAATTTTGTGTTAAATAGAGACATTACTCCCAAGAAATGAAAACTAGAATAGCAATCTCTACTTCTTATCAGTCCCTGATAAGGAACTCATAACATCTTCATTCAAAAGGGAAAACTTGATTTGATACATTTTCTCCAATTCCCAAATAATTGTTCTATTTTTTTCTATTTTAAAAAAGTTTTTTAAAGTTATTTTTAAAAATTTTTGAGAAATTGGGTCTCTCTGGGGAATTGAAGATAACACCCTAACTACAGTGAAGGCAGTTTTAGCATTTATTGAAGGCCAGTTTTCATAAGGTTCCTGAGATAAGACTGAATGAAATCACAGATGACCCCCTTAATTGCTATGCAAGCTCACAGTTTTGACACAGGGGTAGTTATTCATTTAAGGAATGGAAGTGAAACCTCATGACTTAGATAATCAAGCCCACAGCACTAGAACACAATTCAAAGTACTGAATGTCAAAGAATGCAATTTCTGGCTATGATGGCTAAAATACACATCATTTTAGGCATGTCCCAGCCCAGCAAAGGACTTAATTCTGTCCTAAAATAAGAAATGGTGATGGGATCAATGATATTCTTGAAGTTAAATGTATACTTTTCTAGGTTAAGCCTCAAGTGCTTATAAATAATAGAGAAATTACAAAGCAATCAAGATTAGTCCCAAATTACTGGATGGTCAAAGAAAGAGTTGAGTTATAAAAAAATTGGTGTTCAAACACATATATGCCCAACGGAAATTAATCATATATTTAGAACCCTGATGATCTAAAATACTTTCACCACCATGAAAATATTAACAATCAAGGCCACCCTTTTCCTCAAATATAGATGATGACTGCACTTTCATTTCTGCTCAATACAGCATTTATTACATTGCAGTTTTGTGCACATTAATAATGCAGCACAGGTATAATGTTATAATGACTTACAACCTAGAATAAACATAGTCTATTGATCTAATACAAAATGATGTCGTAAGCAATGAGGCTAAAATAAGCATCTAAGGAAGAATTCATGATGGAAGAAAGCAAGACTGTTTCTAGTAACTCTATGCAAACATTAGGAAGGTGGTTAATTGGTAAAAAGAATTGGAATTAATTTCGCATGAATCCTGTGGCAAGTACAGCAGCACTCAACTCATTAAGAAATCACAGTTTGGAATGCAGGATGCTGTTCTGACTGCATTATATCCTCAATGTGCTTATGCCCACTTTTCAGAGGATTGCAAGATAGCTTTATAGAGTGCACTGTCATTAGGACAAATATCTGGGATTTCTGAAGCACTTGGGAACTCAAGAAAGAACCCTTTGAACCTGTGAATTCCCTGACAGATGAATGAAGACACTATGCTATCTTTAAAAATAAAAAAGGGGTAACACTCAAAAAGTGAGGTCCCTGGGAAAATTTAGAAACAAATAACTAGCCAATTTACATTTAAAAAAATAAGGAGATAATAAAATGATAAAAAGTGCCCTTGTAAGTTTATCAGAAAAAGATTCTGTCAAACCAATTTAATTTCCTTCCTTGATAAGGTAAGCAGCATAATATCTAGAAGAACAGAAAGTAATAAAAATAAAATATCTGTATTTTAGTATTGCTTTTTTGACATTGTTCAATGTGACATTCTCATGAGCATGGTGAAGAATTATGGTCTAGCTCTAATCACTGAAAAGAGGATGTACAACATGGATCAAAATTTCCCCACTTTAATTAATGTGGAGTACTGGGCTTTACCTGGGACATGTCTTTTTAGAGAAGGAGCAGATAAACAGCATTTCAGACCATCAAAAATTATACAAAATTTATTAAGAAAAATCTAGAAATTTAACTATATAAGGGAATATTCCACTATGGAAGTTAAAGAGTTTTCTGCATTGCTAATTAATGATGGAAAAAAAATTAATTTACATCAAATCAGATTTACTTTGGATAGTAAGAAAATCTTCTGAAACATTATGGAGGATGAAGTATTGGGATGATATGTGTGTAGTATTGGGATGTGATGTGTTCAGAGATTCATGGAGTCACAGAACAATTCAGGTGGGAAGGGTCCTTAAGAGGATATTTGTTCTGACTCCCCATTCAAATCAGATCCAAAAAGAACAGGTTGCCCAAGATGATGTCCAGTGAAGTTCTGATTATTAATTTTTGGTTCCAGAGGCTTATACTGAGTTAAATACAAGGTGTAGACAGATAGAGTCCCTTTATTTTTCATGAATTACAAAGGCTGGTTGGTATTATAGGTAGGCTTAAGGAAAGGAGGAATATTTTATAAGTAGAATAGAAGAATATTTTAGAAATGCTCATTATTTTTTTAAGCAGGATTTCTCAGACATGAACCCTGTGATAAAGCTTTGGAGATATAGAAGGAAATTAAAATTACCAGGACATTGTTTAAAAACCACACAATTCAACGAAAGCTTAATAGAAGAAGCTGAATTTTCTGCTATTGTGGGTTTAGAAGACATTTGAGATGAAAATTTAAACTATTAAGTATTTAAAACAGAGGAAAGAAGAAAATTGGAAGGTGACGTGTGCTCTGTAGATGCTTGCAGAAAAAAATAAAACTAATAGCAAAAATAGGTGCAGCTAAAATGATAAAGAAGAGTTACTGCTGCCTTAGGTTTTAACTTTTATATTTTTAAGCCCTGTACTGCTTAGTGTGTAACTCTGAGGTTTCTTGTAGCCTGTTAATTTCTGCTCTCTCCTGCTAGGTAGATATAACAAAGCCTCTCCAGGCCTGCTCTCCGAGGACACTCAGACCATCCTAGGCCCAAAATGTGTAAACCAAAGACTCTAAAGGGGGGGCAAGCTGAGGGGAACTACATCATTAACTGCAGCTTTAATTGGAGAATTAATCCTGATATGCAAATGAACCAAACCTATAAAAGTGTGAAGAGCTCGTGACCTGGGGTCCATCTTGGGGTCCATCTTGGCAATAGCCTCTGGCTCCCCAGGGGGTACCTTTGAAGGCCTTTCAAATAAATACCTACCTTTATTCCCTTACTCCTATCTAGTCTCTGTTTTTAGGAGGCCTCTTAAGGCATCATTACACGGAAAAAGAAATTGAAAATTTGAAATGGTGGAAGGAGACCTAATCAGCTGCATGTGTTCATTTTCCATAAAGATGTCTAATGAGGGCATAGAAATTAAATGAGAGGATTTGTGCTGGAAGCAAAAAATAACTAGCAACAAGAATT
This sequence comes from Eulacestoma nigropectus, assembly GCA_013397775.1. Taxonomy (NCBI): domain Eukaryota; kingdom Metazoa; phylum Chordata; class Aves; order Passeriformes; genus Eulacestoma; species Eulacestoma nigropectus. The sequence continues at coordinate 1,241,795 of VZTE01004966.1, read as the reverse complement.
AAATGAGAAAGAGCATAGAGTAAACAAAGTGATGTTTGATGAGAATGTTACAAAACAAATAACAAATATGCAGATTCATACAATATGCATAGAGAATATGAAAACAGTGAGGAGAAGAAGTCTGAAATTTCAGAAATGATTTTTTTCAAATTCATGGGAGCCAAAAAGGTTGCTTATCACTTTTGGAAAAGTAGATTTGATAGCTATATAAAAGAGGAGCTGGAAAATTACTGCGTAACTTTGGTAATGGTCAATTATTCGAGAAAATACTCAAACAGAGAAAAAGGGAGAGTTGGAAATATTGGGTACTACTTTCTTCCCTTATCTGGATCAAAATCCAGCTTCTTGTTCAACACAGGTTGATTTGTGGTGGTCCTCCTCTGATGCTCACACCCCCTACGCCTGGGCGGTGATCTTGCACATCATCAGCAAAGCACCTGCTGCTTTTGCAAATGGCCAATTGTTTGTGTCATTATCCATTAACATTCTAGTCTCTTAAATATGGTTAACTGAAGTAATAATGGTGCTTTTCTGTCACACTGAAGGCAAGATGAAAAGCAAGTGTTGCTTTTGAATTTTGGTTGACCGGATATCGCAATGGGCCTTTAATGACGCAAAAGTACTTTGTCTTCAGACTAGAGAATGATGGTTTGGTGAAACATTGAGGAAAGAAGGAAAAAGTCTTGTAGATATAATTAGGATATTACACAGTGTTTAGAATATAATTTTCTAGGTGGGATTTTCTACTCAGACTGCCCTGCTCAATCTTTTGTAATGAAATGTACTCAATCCCATTTTCAAGATAACATTTTGGAACACATCAATTACCATGATTATCTGAAATGAATTTGTAGTTCAAGGAAATGTATTATCTCTCTTTTCCAGGGCTGGATTACCTTTCCTGGGAAAAGAACAAATGGCTGCAAATATAATGTCTGTTAATCATGATAATACATAAATTGAGCAGTTTGCCAGGATTGCTTTTATTATTTTTCTCTGCAGCCATAGTAGGTATTTCCTTCAGCTTTCCTTCACAGATTTATATTTCTTCAGTCAGCTTCAAGCCAAGAAATGTTACCTGTTTCTGTAAACAGTGACATGTCTGCAGTCTTGACAAAACATTCATAATTTGTAGTATGAGAAATGAAGAAATAGAAAATCTTTAACCACATTTTCACCATCCTACCATTACATCCCTGGAAGCATTTGAGTCCTCTGCTCAGCAGGACAGGCATGCCACATCAATTTTTTAATGTCACTGACCCTATGGTCATCTTCCTATTTAGCTTCATCAATAATTTTTGGAGAAGACTTGACCTAAAATGTACAGTGTTTTAAATCCTTCTTGTAATCCTTGTCTTTCTAAACATCCTTATAGGAGAAGATGGGAATAGCAGAAGATATTCACTCTCTTAAATGCAATGCTCACCCTGCATCAAATCCAATTTTGGTTGCACCCTTTGCCTGGTGTCTTTTGTATTGCAAGGAGGAGGAGGAAATTCACCTTCCCTCTTGCTGAAATAATTCTAATTAAATATTAATTCATCCAGAGAGTGTGCCCACAGGTAATCAAAATTAATGGTTAAAGCACTTACGAGCAAAAATTTTAGTTTCGGTCACGCTGAATATTTGGAAATATATGATGGAGTCAAAACTGGAGTGGAATTCACTAATTCATTCTTTCTTTCTTGTGCTTATTTTGCTGTCTATATCCTCTGTCTTTGTATGGTTATTGACAAAGGGCATAAAAGCAAGAAAGGCTTCAGCCTGAGCTTCAGGGGAACTTGCCACTCTACAGCTTGCCAACTAGTTGTCATTCCTTCAAAAACAGTGGATTTTTTTCTTCTCATTAACTTATTTGCCTTTGGAGCCCCTGTGTGGTCCTCACATCCTCAACAAACCAGTTATACTGGAGGTGGGCAAAGAGCATGACTCTGAGAATAATCTGTGAAGAGCTTGAAAAAAAATAGGGGCACAACACATAATTAGATCCTTGTCAAAAATTAATACCAAACATTAGACCTGGAATTCGGTACTGTCATCCAATACAGGGAGAAGAAAAAAGCATAAATTAAAAAGAAAAATATTCTGTTTTTAAAAATGACTTTTAAAACCTTCTCCCTTGGCTGGAGGAAACATTGGGAAAAACCATGCGTGTTGCATGTTTAGTACAGTATCCATGTGGCAGATAGGGCTTCTTCACCAAAATGGGTTCCCTATCCTAGGCCAAGGAAAAAACCCAAGCCTGTAGGAAGCTCATGGAGCTGGGTGCACCAAAGCAAAGCTGAGTGAATGCAAACCAATCTTATTGGAAGGCCTTACAGAAGTTTTCTAGGCTTGAAACCCTGAAGTACTAAATCAGCTTTAAAGTGGATTTAGTGGGTCTCAAAAATTTTTAATAAATTCAGATATGAAATAGACTGAAGAGTTATTCCTCAAATAAAAGGGAAAAAGCGCTGTAATCTTGATGATATCTGAGAAATAATCTCTTATTATAAAAGTCACTCTTGCCAGATGTCAGCAGTCTGTAAGATTTAATTATTTATGAAATTTGTTTTTTGAATACTTTGTTTCCAAACTGTGTTTCTGTATCACTTGCAGTTCTTCAGTTTCTTAGCTACTTCTGTACTCTCTGAAATCTTCTATAAAATCCTGTTAATGTTTTGCTCTTGCAACTGCTGGATTTCTTCCTTTTGATGTCACTATAACCTACTGTTCAGCTTCTGGGTAAGGGGCTTTAGGCTAAATGGGAGAGAGGTCTAAGTGTGGGTTTAAGAATTTGCATTCCAATGGAGATGCAAATTGGCTGTGATTATAGTTGAGATGAATGTCAAGGAAAGAAACACTGGTACAGTCTTGGGTTAATGTGGTGTGTCCAAGTGTGTTAGCAGCAGTGAGCTGATATGAATATTCTTGTAGCAGGATGACCCTGGTTTAGTTGGGAAAAATGAATATAAGAATTGATCAGACATGTAGACTCATCACTGATCTTTTTCTTTCAGCCAGAAAAAACCAGAAACAATCCATCCTTTGATCACCAAACACATTTTTTTTTTGTGGAGATTTACTGTGCTTTTTTCTAAGAAGAAAACAAAAAAGTGTCTTAGCATCACACGAACAAAAATAATTAATTACTTTGCCGTGTGTGAGTGGCTTGCCCAGCAGATTGGCTCTCTCCTTCTGTGCCCTTGCAAGTGGCATCCACCTGGGGCCATGTAGACCATTCAAGCAAAAGGAAATTACAGTGGTCTGGTGCTGTACCTTTCAGTCTGCCTTGAACTCCATTGAATCTAAGGGAGGCTTTCTGAAGACTTCAGTGGTGTTTTGAACACGTTTTTCCACCTGCTTTTGAGTGTAATGTGTATATGGGTGCCCATGAATATCCATCCCCTGAAGACATTCTGGCAGAAATTTCCTTCAGGCTCTATACCAGAGAATCTTGGATGTGATTTTAGGTTCTTTACTCAGCCAAATGCAGAAAATTTATGAGGTCTCAGGGGTTTGTTCCTCCAATTTTCACAAACATTGGTAGTTCTATTATGGTCTGCAAACTGCAATTTAGTGATTATATCAAAGGAACTGAAGTTCTAATCCCAGCTGAGCCATCGACTGTGTAATGAGAGGCTTCTAAAGTCTTTCAAAGTCACTGAAACAGGTGTTGTGAGGGATAAGAACATCAGACCAAAGCAAGTAAAAATCATATCACAGAAGCTCTGCTTCCACAGAAGCAGATTTCCTTATGCCATCCAAGTTAGCATGTGGTTTCACAACCTTTTGTTGTTTTTAAAATCAATCTCCGGCTCCATCAAAGTTCCAGACTAGCAAAGCCAGAAAGTGAAACTACACAGACCAAAAATTTACAATAGCAGTGGCAAGAGCACTTATCAACCTCTTTTGAAAGTACTTACTGGAGGACTAACCTTTGTGTTTGTTTTTGCAAGACAGACAAATACCTACTGGGAACTAGATGGAGGTCATCCACACATTTCATATGGGTCACTGAATAACGATCACAGGGTAGCAGCTTTCATTTAGAATCAGTAATGCAGAGGTGAAAAGCACCATATTTCCTTATTAATGCCACAGGCGTTCCAGGTCTCTGCCTTCATTTCTTTATCCTACTGGTTCTATGAACCCTTAAGAACCTGGTTACTTTTAGGGCTGAGCAGGCTGCTTTTTCTGACATTGAAAAGGGATTTTGAGGCTTAAAAGTTGTCTGTTCACAGTTGCAAAAGATGCATCTGGAAGAGAAACGTAGTATGTATGAAAAATACTTTTCAGGGAACAAAGTAAAGGAATATAAAAGAAGAAAGAGAATATGCTGTATTATTTCTATATGATAAGAAAAACTATAAAGTAATGAAAGCAAGTAAATAAAATCACTGCGAAAACCAGAAAGGTAATAGTAAAACTTCCTTCAAACAGATGGTTTGTTTTTATTCCAAGAGATACATTAAATGTTTTATTATTACCTAAATTCAGCTTTCCTCATTTTAGGACATGAGAGGGAGGAAGAAATACAGGAAAAGGGAAGCTAACAGCTATTTGTAAACACAGTGATGGAATATGCCATTTCAAGGAATCACCAAAATGCCCAGGATTGGATCTTGTTGTGCAATAGGCTCTCCAGAGTACTCAGTTTTCAGCAGGTTTGATTCTCAAGTGACAATCCAGTGGACCAAGAAATCAGGCTCTGATAACTGAATTCTCATATAATCTCCCACGGGCTTTTAAAGATTGACTGTGAGACAAAAATATAAGCATCTAATTATAACTGTAAAACAACTAGAGTTTATTGTTACCATTTTGTTATTAAGATGAATTAGTTTTCAGTTCAGGCAACCCCAGCTATCCTTGTGTTGCTTTCAAACGACAACATATGCTTGCACTGATGATGCTATAAAGTGAGGCAGTGTGTTTACTGTAAGTCATGGGATTTTTTCAAAGAGAATGTCTATCCAAATTTTAAGTTTCCCAGAGCAAAAACTGCAACAAAGAGAGCAACTCCTGGGGTATTATTTCTTCAAACTGAAACCATCTCCCTATTGGCTGAAAGAATTTACCAAAATTCACACATCTTTTAACTGTTTCTTTTGAGGTAACAGGGAGACCTTCCATTGGTGTTTGAGAGCCATGTTTGGACCTTTGTGTCTGACGATTAAATGGACTGTGAGACTAATATTTCTTAATTAAATCTGATTATTTGATACCTTCCTGCCTGTTAGCCAGATGTGCTTCATCATCATATTTACTAACCAATTTTGTAAAGACAGTGGGATGGAATCGATTTTTCTAGCAAGAATCTGTTCATGCTGTAAAAGATACTTTTGGTCTTGCTTTATTGCATCTGATGTTGTGAGATGCTCCAGGTGTTTAGAAGCCCTGAGAGCTGAGATTTTTCTAGCAAGAATCTATTCATGCTGTAAAAGATACTTTTGGTCTTGCTTTATTGCATCTGATGTTGTGAGATGCTCCAGGTGTTTAGAAGCCCTGAGAGCTGAGATTTTTCTAGCAAGAATCTATTCATGCTGTAAAAGATACTTTTGGTCTTGCTTTATTGCATCTGATGTTGTGAGGTGCTCCAGGTGTTTAGAAGCCTTGAGAGCTGAGCCTCTAATGATTTTCAAGACACCCCTAGAATTCCCCTAGATGAAGTTTTCTATGTACATCAAGTCATCAAACAGAATCACTCTTGCTGCTTCCCAGTGGTAATAGAGCTCTGAAGCTTCAAAACGGAGTCTGGCAGGAGGAACTGAGTGCCTGGTCATTTGAGTGATGGTGAGGCACGGGTTAGTCTGCATCCAGTGGACTGGGCTTCCCTCAGAGTTTTGAGCTGACCTTAGTATGCTGCCAGAGTTCAGTGCAGGCTTTTCAACGCTGGTCAATGATATTTTGAGCTGCCCACCCTCTGCACAGAGGTCAGTGTGCACACAGCACTCCCTGGAGCATCACAGCATGATAATCTTCTGCTCTAACAATCTTTTGGGGCATGAAAAATCTTTATACTTAAAAAAAAGTTTTTCAAGGGACTTTCAGCCATAAGACAACCAGAAGCAAAAAGGCCTTTTCTAAGGTCTCTCCTCAAAAGTGTATGCCGCTTTTTATTTTGTTAAATAAGAATATATCATATTTGACTAGAACAAATGAATGAATTTTATAGGATTTAATAACTGAGCTAGTGACTCAAATACAAAATTCTTTTGACCCAAGGAGAAAAGAAGTTCCAGAGGAGCAATAACAATAAAACCAAAACAGCAGTAACACCACCTCTACCAATAACAACAGAAAATAAATAGGTTATAACTTTTACCTAAACCATATTAAAGATCATAAATATATCTTTAACATTTTGTGCTCAGTTTAATATTTAGTCTTACACAAAAACGTAAATTTCAGTTGCTGGAATACACACCTTAGCAATATACTGTACCATGGGGCATATGTTTGTTTTTCCACTCTTTGACATTTTTATTGGAAAGGTGGGTTTCTGCTATTAGTCTGTAAACACAGGCAAGCAATTTGTCTACCTCATACACCTCAGTAATCGGTCAGTGTGGGACCAGCACAGAATTTTCTGGTTTGCAGAATCACCTTGAGGTAATATCAATCAAGCATAATCAATCAATCATCAGGCAATACTTTCAAATTTTTACACAACCTCACTTTGTTCCTGTCTTCCTCCTATGCTCACAGCAAACAAAACGCTGTCAACAAGGGCCTTTTTGCAGAATAAACTGAGAGCTGAAAACTTTGTTTCTTCCAACTTTTCTAATCAGGGCAGTACAGTGTGTTTATTAATAGCTGTTGACTTTTGAAGATAAGAAGCATAAAGCATTTTTCTGTGTGTCAATCTCGAATCATCATTAAACCCTCAATAATTTCTGAAAAGCAGTGTAGCTTTCAAGTGTTTTCTTTTAAAATCTAAAAGAGAAGGTTGCTTAACTTGGAAAAACGCCCAGTAAATCCAGATTGGCTCCCCCATTGTTTCTTGGATCTATCTCTCCTTAGATTTTACAGCAGAATGACTAAAATTCTGCTCTTTCCAGGACTGTCATTAATTTTGGTCACAACTAGGGTCCATTCTCCAATTCCCTACTTTTTGCAGAGAGGTAGCTTATGGGCCAGCCTATGCTCTGTGCTAGACAGGATGTGTTTCTGACCACTCATGAGGTTTGTCTTCTCCTCTCCAAGAACCTGATATAAGCTGGAGTCTGGTCATGACAGTGTCTGTACACATAGGAAGGTGTAAGTGCTTCTGGCTCTAAATAGGTGTATTTTTAGATGTCAAGTAAATGGTGCATGTGGCAGAAGGCAATAATCAGCCTTTCTTGGAATCTCACTGTCTCCATAGGCTATGATATCTTTCCACAGACCTTCATTTTACTTAAAGACTTTTATCTCTTTACTGTGTGCATAACCTGAAAATCGTATAGTCATTTGTCAAGTGATGTCCACTGGTTTTCTCAAAACTGGAAAAGAAATGTTCACTAGGGAGTAAAAGGTGATTCGGACATTGTTGGGTGTGCTGGATGTCTGCAAGTTGAGGAGTACCTGGTAGGTAATGTGCTGTCCCCTCCTCCAGTTTTCTCTACTGTTCTTTGATGCTGCTGCCATGGAGAGAAATGGGGGACCACAGTCTGCCTGTAAGCCTGCCCAGTGCCAGTGAGCCTCTCTGCATCTCACAGGGAAATGCAGGCTCCAGACACAGGACAGCATTTTTCTGGGTCTGTTTTGATGCTTGAGGACACTGTCAAATCCAGATATGGGGAGAGGATGATGTGAGGAGGCAAATTGAATACAGCTTAATGATTAGGGTGTTTTCCTGGGCGGAAAGTGACCTAAAGTTCCCATTTCTGTGTTTTATTTTTAGCTCAGTAATGGACTCATGTTAAATGTATGCAAATCTCATGGAATGGGGTCTGAAACCCAGCTCCATCCCCTGTAATTGCTGTCCCTCTCACTGCACGATTTCTGCTCTCTTTGAATGCACAAAGGCCTGTCAACAGCACTAAGAGCTGAGAACAACCATCCTCTTCCCTTTTCCCTATTTCCGCTTTGTTCTTCCCCTTATACCTGCTGAGGTCATGTTTGGAGTGCTTTTCTAGAGGCAGGGTAGAGGAGAAGAGATGGACATAGTGTCATCCCCCTCAGAGACACATCTCTCCTCTCCTTGCCAGGAGTTATGATAGATATGTATATTGTAATGTAGAAGTACACCTGTGTGCACATGAGGAGAGGATGGAGGGAAAAGATGTGCTGCTGCTGTTATCCTCCCTTTTAATGATTTATTTTAAAGGAAATCCAGCATTCCTTCATTTAGTGCCTAAAGGCTTTGGGCAGACTCTATACCAAGTGCTTTATTTTAGAGGACTGCCTCTCATATCTCTCATTTATAAGTCATCATTTATTTAAAGGGTTTTCATTTATTTTGTTCACATGAATAGGTGGAAAGCTCAGTTAAGACCTTTGTAGAGCAATGCAAAGAAATGCTATTGCTAATTAAGCTTGTATCAGAATTCGGGCTGGGGACGCTTACCTACAAAGCTGAGGAAAGACAAGTAACCTACTGCGCTACACATCACGTGTGAAACAGAAGTTGTGTCTGTGTCTGCAAGGTTATGCCTACACTTATTAAAACCTGATGTTATGCCACATTTCTACTTTTTATACTTTTAACACAGGTGAGGAAATGGAACTTGAGGAAGAGTTTGAAAGTTCTTTTATTTAAACAGCAAGTCACAGAATCATGGAATGGTTTGAGTTGAAAGGGGGTTTTGAAGATCACACAGTTCCAGCCACTCGGACACAGGAAACTACACCTTCCACTGGACCAGGTTGTTCAAAGCCCTATCCAGCTTGACCTCGAACTCTTCCAGGGATGGGGCATCCATCACTTCTCTGGGCAACCTGTTCCAGTGCCTCACCACACGTAAAAAATTTCTTCCTTATGTCCAGTCTAAACCTAAACTCTTTCAGTTTAGAAATCCTTCCAGTACATAGGCACTAAGTATTTTTCTTGCAAAGGCTGAGTGAGTACTGTCCTCATGGTATGGCTTAAAGCATGGTAGGAAGCCAGCTCCTCCTGGCTGGACTGAGACATTTGTTCTGAGCTGACTTATACACTCTGGAAATTTCATCAACAATCTATAAATAATGGGGCATGTTCGTGGTGAGGAAGACCTGGTGTGCCTTGAGCTCTTGACTGCTGAGCAGATGGTAAGAGGGAAGCTTAGGCGTGTGTGATGGTCATAGAAGGAGTAAGAAAGGTTTTCAATTAGGTTAAAAATTAAATGAATTGGGTTTAAATTAGGTCAAAAGAGCTGAGTGAGGGTTTCAGAGAAGTTATGAGGTGGAAAGATATCTAAAAACAAGGAAATGAAAGGTGAAGATTTCATCTGTCTTACTCAAAAAGATCCCTCCACCAGTGCATGCAGACAGAAAAACACAGCTTAAAGCAAGATACAGGGGACAGTCTTGAGTGCATCCACCTTCCAAGGAGAGACTTCTGAGTAATGAAGTTGGAAATACTTTTATAGAAATCTGTTTAAGTTTTTCATCACCTTTCTGTCCAAAATTGAGTGCTGTGCACAAATAAGTGCGATACACTTGTGGAATGCCTTCTAAAGCAAAGGAACCTACATATACAATGACTTTTAACTACCACTTAAAAAGGCACAAACTGTATCTGAAGTGTATTTTCAGTGAAGCTTTTCTGTATCTAAAGCAAATACAGCAAGTATTGCCATATAAACTTAATGATCTGTGTATTTAATGATGATAATACCCTGTAAATTTATAGTTGGCTACACATTGATTGTGTTCTGTTTGATGTCTAGAATTTATTGGCTAGCAGCAGAGGCTATGAAACAGAGTTATCATGGTCTCAAGTTGAGTCTAACTATTAATGTCTTAGTGTCTCAGATTACATCCCTGCTGGAACTAAGAGCATGACTGTGATGGTCACATTCTAGCAACAAGTTAGGTACATGCCTTCAAGAGAAGAAAAGCTTTGCATTTTCTATCATGAGTGGAAAAAACATTTTACATGGACCAGTAAAAGTAGCAAGAGTTGCCATAGGGTTTAAGTAATTTATGCATAGGTTTTCTCAATTGTTTATGTTGGACTGTCAGGTGGAAGTCAATGTGTAAAAATAATTCTAGCTCAGCTTCTAAGAACAAAACTCTTGAAATATTTTAGTCAATGAGAAATGCCCAAATACAGGAAATGACAAAGTGAATGTTGCAGGAACATCAACAATGCAGTAAAAGCGCTCGCTGAATTAGACAACTAGACTTTATTAAGTGTAGTCAGTGGAACAGATCACTTGATTGTATCAGCAAATTGAATAATAATTTGTTCCAAGATTTACCGTTAAGTAAAATAATGTATCCTAGTAGTTCAGAAGTTTCATACATTGTCAAAAATATATTGTCGAGTACTAGCAGGGAAAAGTTACAGCTGTGGTTTTCCCATGATCTGTGACATTTATACATTGCATGAGAACTTGCTGGAGGTAGTTTTTAAGTTCTTGAAAGATGATAAAGATAGGGATGATGGAGAGTCACTTTCAGTGTCTGAAGACTAGTTGTATTTCCTTCATTATCTGCTTTGTGGTACAGACTTGAAATTAAAGTAGTCTGATTTTCTATGACCTGAAATTTATTACATAATACATTCATTGAAGGGTCAGTTACAATAAAATATTGATGAAAAATCCATAAAATTTAATCTTTATCTACCTAAAAAGATATCATGAAAATGCAGAAAAGGTACAATTGTATTTCTCAGTGGTATACATCAGCTTCAATGACTTGACCTCACAGTTTTGCTTTAACTGAAGATTAGCTTTATTTGATTCAGCCACTTTCTTTGAAAAATGTTGACTTTTGGGAAATTGCAAGCATTTTCAATGATCAACAAGCTGGATATCATGCTCTTTGGTAAGAATTATTGTTTACTAAGAGACTCAGGACAGAGTCTGCACTTGCTTCAGAAGTATAAGTAGTCTAATGGTCTATCTTCAAATCTTAGTTCTTACAGTCCTTTTAAAACTCACAGAATTTATTAAGTTCTTTCTCACCTTGTAATGAGCACTGTGAAAGATTTCTTCCTTGTCTAAACAGTACAATTTGCCAAGCTTTCCAAGTATTGATTTTGTTGAAGATAAGCTTCAAATTAAAGTTTTTCAATTGTACACGTTAAGAGTTTCGAAACAGATTTCAAAAGGAAGACTGCCTCCTTCATCCTATTATGTTCCTGCAGTCTTTACTTCAGAGGTTTTTCAACTCCCTTTCAGTGAGTAAGTGTTGACAGTGTCAAAATCTTTACGAAATTGAGCCCTGAATGGGCTTTGAGCTCTTTTTTTTTTTGGCAGGTCCTAGATTTGCAGAGCCTATGGCACAGTGGATACAGGATGACTCCTGGTGCTCTCTCTAAGGTAAAATAGCTTTGCACCTCAGAATAATACTTTATAAGCTCAATTGAAGTGACAGTGTTCGAGATACCTCTAAACTGCTCAGAAGACTTGACTTGCCTCCAAACCTTATTCTAACCCCAGGTGCCTGGAAGAGGTCACTAAGGACTTTTCCATCTTTGCAGTGCACAGTGAAAAGCAGTTTTCTTCTACACAGACATTTCTGTGTGCATCACAGACTCACAGTGTGTAGGAGCTGGTCCACAGCTTCTCACAGCACAGCACTGCATCACAAAGGTAAAAAAATCTTAATTGTAGGTTTTAGCTTTGTTGGGTTTCTACTGGTTAGTGTATACGTGACAATTATTCCTTATGCCCTTATCTCAATTGTTATGCCCTGAAGATTCATGTTAGATTTACTGCAGCCAAAGTATCAGATGCAGCTGTACCCTTATGAAAAATGTTTGCTCTTTAAAAAACATTTATTTTCAGACCATAAAGTATCAGAATTTTCCCCCCGCCACATTTTTCAAAATACTTAGTTTTTCATTCTCTGGTTTTGTTTGGAGTAGTGTTTTGGTAAAGGATTTTAAAACAGATTTAAAAATCCCAGACAAGTAAAACTTCAACTCCTTTGGACTTGCTTCAGCAAACAGGAAAAATCCTGGTATTTACTGAACAGCTCTGCTTTGTAGCTCTCTGATGTACACGCTTTGCATTGCCAGAAAAACATGTTGTATGTTTCTTTAAATAATGTTTTATTCTCTTTGCAGCTAGGCAATAAATGTTATCTAAGACATTGCCATGTACCTCCTGTCTTTCCTGTTTCTCTCAGCCTGCTATAGCAGCTAAAGCAGGTATTTGATAAGTTTTTCGGAGGGTCTCAGAAATGCCTCTCTTTCTGTTTCTATCCCTGATTACCATTAATTGGAATAAAATTCTGGCCCCACTGGCTACATCTGTGCTGCTAAGTAACATTAGGCCAGGGACCATTTCTTGGCTGTCAGGCCAAATGACACAAGCTACATCCAAACTCTAAGGCACTTGAACTTCTGCCTCCACTGGGCCCCTTGTGGCTGTAAGGCAAAATTGTTATTTTGTTTGTGTCTCCTTTCAGTTTAAAGGATTTGAAATAGTATGGGGATTATGTAGCAGCCTTTGAGAATAGTGTTTTTATAGCAGGAACCTGAAATTATGCTGCACGCCTCTGGGTGTTGCATGAAGGCAAGCAGAGAGTGTGAAGGTACAAAGCCAAAAAGAACAGTGTTGGAATAGTGCTTGGCTGGGATTTCACCCTGGTTCATTCCAGGAGTATTCTAAGGGAAACTGCAGCTGGACAAGAGTCTTGGAGATATTTTCAAAATGTGTCTACCAGTTTAGCAGAAGCAAAAAAGACAGTCATTATGCATTGAGCACAGACTGGCAAATACACTAAAATGTGATGATTTCAATTCCTAATCAAGGATTAAAGGGATGCCAAACAGCAATGAGGAAAAAATTGGAATACATTTTCTGGATGTATTTCTAGGTTGGGTTTTTTGTTTGTTTGCTTGTTTGTGTTTGTTTGTTTTTTGTTTGTTTTTGTTTGGTTTTAGTTTTTTCTGCAGCCTAATTAGAACACTTTCCCCTCACAAATTTCCAGGGACTCAGAGACAAGTTTGTCTATTCAATAATCAACATTAATAGGTACAGTTGGCCTTTATTCATTTATTCTCTATGCCTTAGGCAAAGTATAGCCTTTCCTAATAAGTTGGTGTCTTTAATCTTCACCTTTAGACTACCTCCAGCCTGAGCTCTGGGGCCATAATTCTGATGATCCTTCACAGGTATTGGTTACAGTTGATTTTAGTATGAGACATAAACCTTAATCAGAGGTAGGGAGAAATTAAAAACATTTGGATTGCCGCTCCAGAACAAGTCAAAATTTCATTTTTTTGTCTTCATGAAGTTAAAAGCTTTATGTCCCTGTATTTTTCCAGCCTCCTGAAAGTAAATTCTAACCTTCCTCACATCTATGCAGCCCAGTTAATTTCAGTGGAGTTGCAGGGATTTTTTACAGTTAGTGTTGCTTGCTTTCCTCTCTTTGGCTGTTTAGTACTACAAAACAATCTGATCCATAACCCTCAGCTATAGGCTGGTCTGAAACAAAAAAATGGAGAACAGAATAAAAGAGAATGTCAGCCTGGAGTGACACTAATTACATTCTTTTCACTGGACTATACTTGCAGTTCTTTTAAACAACAAAAGTTTCTGCATTCAATATACTGAGCCTGATCCCTGTCTCTTACAGTACACTAATGAAAATCAAGAGGAATTCTATTGATTCCAGTGCAGTTAAATCAATGTAAGAGAAATTTAAATTAGGTCCATTGTAGGTAAGATACAAGGCAGCAACCTGTCAAGCATTTATGTAGTCCAACAGCTCTCTATGTAGTACAGAATAAACAAATGCAGAAGATTCCCTATCCCAACCTGTCAAGGCAACTGTTCAGAAATTATCATTCCAGAAATGTCTCATAGCATGAAATCATTCAGAAACTTTACTGGGGTGAGGAAAAGATTATATGTATTGTTAACTTGGAGTACATTATATATCATGTGGAAAGTCAAGACTATTTGTTATATTAGTCCAGAAAAATGTGGTTTAAAATGAGCAATGAAATGCATAAGAAGAAATATATTTGAGATGAAACAGCGACTATGACTTTTATCTTTTTCCTTTGTAACTACTCGCTCTTTCAGGTCAGTGAATTCTCATCATCCCTTGCTAGCAGGTGGAAATTAGATTAACATCTGGAAGGAAGAAAATCTTGAAGGTGTTCCTTCTGTCTGATACTGCTAATGAGACTCCTAGACTCAGCCACAATGCTAGAGACTGCATGTATATGATAGAAGATGGTCTCAGTAGGGGTTTTTTTATCATCTCGTGATGTCCAGACTGTAGTATGCTCTATGCAGGTATAGGAATTTTGTATGCCACAAAATGGCCTCCTAAGACAGCTGGCACAGGTTTATAAATAGAGGATCAGTTTGTACAAGAAATGCCTTTTTTTCATGATAATGAATCAGAAAAAAGGAAAGGAACCAGAAATAAAAAATGTGCCATTGAATATAGAATGGTGAGAAATTCAATCTAATTTGACAAAAGAAATGTAGCTTTTGTGACATTGGAGTATGTTTGAAATTCTTCTTTTTTAACAACTCTTTCACATCAATAAGAATCTGGTCCCCTTTCCCTAAAAAATTTGAAGCCTGATGGAGGGATTTTGTACCAATAAAGGCTCAACTTTTCCAAATATACCAGATGTTATATAAAGAAACACAAGTATTTTCCTACTAAAATGATCTCTTAAAAAACCGAAGCAAACAAACAGCACCCTCCTCTTCTTTTTATTTCCTCAATTTGCAGTGAATGTTTTCTTACTAAAATGAGTTTTCGTTTTGAAATTTAACTCAGGTTTTAAAATATTCAGAAACATTTTAAACAGATGAAATTATAGATTAAAAAATCATCTTGAAATGAAAGATTTACTGTCTACCACATAGATAATATGTATTTGCTTGCCTACTCACCTGCAGTTTCAAAAACCTCAGTTTTTGCCTCACAGTTAATTTTATTCTTAATTCTCCAATAAACAGAAAAATCTATAATTTCCCCAAGAATTATTTTTATCATACTTTCCTATGTCTCTCTGTAGCTCTTCTTCTGTGTTCAGAGGCTAGGAATTAAAGCTGTTTTCTGCAGGCTGTTTTCAAATCCCTGTGTAGTGTGTAGTCTGTCAGTGAACTCTGCAACATTCAGTCATCGACACATACAGAAGAGCTTTTTTGTGAGATGCTTCTTTTTAAAAAAAATTTTCTATATCTCTGCTGTGTTCACCTTTTCCATTAACTCACCCTGATTGCCCCACTAAATTCAGTGCTAAATCCTTTTGATTTCAAAAGGATCAGGTTCTGGCTAATGATTAACAGAATCTGATCAGCCTGGTGCTGTGGAGCAATATGGTGCTAAATGTGCAGGCTGCAAATAAACTGCTTTTCAGTAGGATGACATTGTGCACTGTCTCCTCCATATCATCAAAGAAAACTCATCAAGAAGGGTGTTAATATGTCAGCTTTTCCTCTTTGTTACCACTGCACTATTTTGATGTCAGCAGTGGCCTGTAAACCAGCTGAATAAAGGCTGAAAAATGAGATCCAATGAAATTGTGGAGTCAAATGCAGATTTTCAGCCACACCAGTTTTATTAATATCAATGAGGACTTCATAGTTGAATACCCATTATACCAGGCTATAATGTAAACCTTGGGGACTACTTCTGTATTCCTTTTGCTACAGCCATTAGAATTAGAAAAGGAATCCCAGGATTCTTTTGGATCAGGCTGTAGCAGTTTGTGCAATAACTGAAACAATGGAGACACATCAACAACAATGATACCACATCAGCAGGAGGCTGAGAATGAAGGAATAGAGGTTTTACACCTAACTCAGTGGTGGGTCCTTGTGAGATCTTAGACAACACTTGCAAATCTCTGTGCACCCCAGATTTTACATCTAAACACATGCTTCTATTTGCAATGCATTTTGAAATATGTAAGGCTACATGGAGTAAGGTATATGGGTAGCACAAGATGTCCCACAGTCGTTAATTATCAAAATATAATCTGCAAATTGGTGGTAGACCATATTCAGAAACAGAGACATGAAGACAGTAATGGGAAAACAGAAAGAGATGGACAAAAGAGTTAGGGATAAAAAATTCTGTGTGTTTTTAGGGAACAGCATAAGTTTTGCAGACTCTCATTTTACTCATTTCAACTATCTTCAAAGAGAAACTTTCAGCCTTAGAAGCACCTTTTTTTCATTCAAAGTATTTATATTCACTAGTTTTTTAGTAAAACATGTCTTAGATTGTCTAGTAAGTGCAATTTCTCTTTTTTCTGAGTAAGCTTATATTTCAAGACGTCCTTAGATCTTGAGGAAATGAATGATGTTAACTCCATTTGTAAGTACTAATGATCTAGTTCCTTTTATTTTTATGTGTTCTTCCAACATCATCATTGATACTTACAACAGTGCTAATAACACCATCATAGCAGAAAAATAATACCTGTTATTTATTCCTAACTTCAAAAATGTTCCTTAATACGGCAAATATGTTCCTCTGTGAATAATTTTTTTTTTTTTTGCTTTGTAGTATGGTTTTTCAAGTGTGTATTATTTGTGGAAATATTGTTAAAATATTAGAAGGTAACTTTTTGAATCCTTACCAAAATCTTGACATCTTAAGTCAAGCCTTTGTCTATTTCAGCAAAATAGGAGCATTTCTATTAAACTTTAAGGGTTTAAGATGACCTAATCAATGCCATCTAGAGAAAGTCTGTCAATAGTTTTGCTTTTGGAAATGAGACTCATGAATCCTTAATTTTGCTGTGGATGGAAGATTAATGAAGTTAAATGGATAAAAGCCAGAAAAGAAAATAAACTACCAGCTCTGTAGGTTAAAAAGATTCTTAGTAGAGTCACTGAACTCAGAAAGAAAACTTTGGTAATAGTTCACATAGTGTGTTAAGAAATTACTTAAAATGGCATTAATTTGGGAGTGGTATCATCACCTATCATAGAAACCCGCCAAGAAATTTCTGCTTCTGTGGATATTTTTTTTCACTGAACTCCAAACCCAAGGTAGCATGTAATGATTAATATAATTTTCTTGCTGTTGGCAACATTATTATGTATTATCCTCCAAATAGTAGGAAATTGTTGCATAGTGGGATAGCTTCTAGCGAGTTGCTTAACTTAGCAGAAGAGTGTACTCACCTAGGACCAGCGTCCCGACTTGTACCTAGTGAGGCACATACATGAGGAAACAGGCTTGCTGGATTAACAATATTTACTCTGAATCTGGTGCTCAAGTTTGCAGATGGGGTAGGTTGTCTGGTGCTTCACCAAGATCAAATCTCGAGAAATGAGCTCAGAGAGCTTAAAAAGGGAAAGGGACCAAATATACGTCAGATGCAGATGCTTTTATGGAGCAGACACTAAAATCTTCTGCTTGTGAACAGTCTAAAAGTAGTTATTTAAGAAGAGAAATGCTCCTCTATCTCTGCACATGACTGAACTGCAATAGTCTGCTTTGGAAGTGGCAAAGGCATTTCTTTCCATTGCATGAAATAACCCCCTTGACATATCTGGACCCCCTGCAAATGATTCTAGTATTAGTTGGAGTTATCCATAATGAATGACTCTCATTCAAGTCTTTTTTTTCAGGCAGACTCCAGAGCAAAAGGATTACACAGAAAGAACAGACTTTCAGATGAAATCTTAGTGGGATCTTTTCATTTAGGCATTTTAGGAGACCAGAGGAGCAGAGAAAGAGAAGCTATCAGCCTACTCAATGTTGTTATGTCTATCTAGGTCCTATAAGATGGTAATGCCTAGTGCTTATTAGCTCTGAGTTTTGTTTTGGGGAAATGCTCCAAAACTACTGAATTCTGATGACAGAAGACTTGGTGTTGGACCCCAAATCTCACTTAAAAAAAAAAAAAAGGAATCTGCAGAGTTTTAAATAGTTGTCATGAGTAAGAACTATAATTTTATTGTTTCTATTGTTAGCATTTGTATTATTGTGGTGACTAAAAATATTTAAATCTGAAGTTATATTGGTTTATGGTTTAGATAAACCATAATCTAGTAAAAAATATCACTTCCTTGGTTTTAAAACTAAAACATATATCAATATTGTATAACCACCTTGCAGCTCTTTAATCCGTCAACTCTTAGAACTGCTTTGAAATTTGTCTTCTGAAAGAGATTTTTCTGCTTTTCTGTCTAATTTATTTAATATCTCTTTGGAGTATCTTCTCCTACCCTCTGAAGTTGTGCCCAGCAGCTTCATCTGTGCTAATGTCACACTTTCCTGGAATTCCCTGGAATCTTTCCATCTTGAATTAGGTAAGATGGTAATTCATGGTGATACATATTTTTGCCATGTTGATATGAGTAGCAGCTTCTTAGTTCTATTAATGATCAAAGGATTTATTTATAATGGTATAATTTATTCCTGCAGGAGTAGAAAACTATTTTGAAAACAAATACTTAGCTTTGACAACAAGTCTTATAATGGAAAATCAGGGCGATACTGTATCAACATAAACTTTTACAGAGCAGTCATTTGCTGTTCAATAAATTAAACATGAATTTAGTTTAACTAATTGTCAAACAGCTTAAGTGTTTCTTAGTATATATAGCATGGGCTTCTATTAATAGATGGAAATTTAGCAGATCACAGAGATTCTAACCTTATGGTTTTCAACATAATGTGAATGTATGAAATTCCTGAATGAAGAAGATAATCACAGGAGTAGCATGTGGGCCCGCAACAGTGGTATTCAGGATGAAATTTTTATCTGTATTTCATGCCCAAAGGTGAAAGTGGCATTTCAGATCCATACCATTTCTTAAACTACTACAGAATTTGCTCATTGCAGATTAAAGATTTCAGTCAAACCATTTTGTTTTGCAGAACTTTTGGGACAGCTTACTGAAAATAATCTATTCAACCTTTGTCTCAGTTCAGTGAAAAAAAATGCTGTTGTTTTCTCATTCCTTTGTCAAAAGGATTTCTTTATGTAATTGATTTAGATGCCATTTCTTTTCATCCATCCACTTAATTTTTAAAGTGGTTCATCTGATAGGCATGGCTGTAGGGGACTGGATGCTTCCATCTGAGTTACCTTCTTCAGGGAAGAAATGATGGATGAATTCCATGTCCACTCTGTCTGTAGTAGTTGATCTTCCTGCAGTCATTTTGTCTCACATTCTGATTTTCACTGAAAAATTTATTCCCTTCAAGTATGAATAACCCATCCTAGTTTTATGAACTACAACTCCTCTCTTTCCTCTCTTGATCTCCTTGAAAAGATACTTATCCATATGTTGTTTAAGAGCAACTATGGTTATAATTTTGAAGGTCTTTAGTGGCAATTAATAGTTTTCTAATTAGATGTCTGGAAGAACCACATAAAAATAAATTAATTTTATTTTTAAGCTTATCTTCTCATTTGGGAAAAATCCTTAAACTTATTACAGTTTCAGAATTCAACAAGAGAATTTCACCCAGCCATCTAAATAGTAAACCAATTAACTAGTAAAAGACTGTGTGAAAATGAACTGCAAAACTGAGGTACCTTTTCTAAGAAACCTGTTTTGCATTTTTGCTAGTGATGGCTTTGTAATTGTTCATTCTGCAATTAAAATATGCATTGATAGAAGAAACTTCCCACCTTGGTTAACCCCAAATTACCCAACTGACCTCATCACGGGATAATGAAATCATTTTTCTATGTGTTGATAGAAAGACTTTAGTATTTGCATAATTAAAAAAAAAAAAAAAAAGTTTTTTTCCTTTAGCTGGGTTTCAGCTATAGATAAAGATGTTGAAGGCATAACATTTACAATGCCCTTTTGTAGTTATACATTATCTGTAAAGGTCAATGGAAACTGTCACATTGTCACTGTCTTCTCTGCCATTAGCAGCATTATCATTTTTGTCATAATCTAGTAGTTCTAGAGAAAATACTTGAATTAAAATTTCATTATAACCAGCAGTGTGCAGGCTTACTCTAACATGAAATATTTGTTTCCATAACTTATACAATAGTGCATTATGATATTATGGCTTAGATGGTGCTGTCAAAACAAGACAGAAACAGTATGAAAATACGTTCTCCTAGAAAGATCAACTTTCCTTGTGATTCGGGCCCCTGCCAAGATCCTCAAATCAGCACGTACTTTCAAGAGAACTTCTCAGGACATTGAAAATAAGCACACCCAAACACCTCTGAATCAGGACTTTGGGAGTGGGTGAAACAAAGAAAAGGGAGGGATTCATGCAGTGAGCCAGTTCTTGCAAGAACAATTATTTGAACATTTCTTATTTATAATTTTACGCATATTATCTACATATTCATGTATGTAGATTAACAATCAATTGCATATTTGTCATTAGAGTTTGCTTGTAATCTATTTATTTTCTGTGGAAGAGTGACACTACAGTTCTGCTAACCTTAATTGCAACACAAAAATATTGACGGGCAAGGTTTTATCAAGTGTATGAAATACCTTCAGGCTATCCTGGGGGAAATGCTTAGTTAGGTATAGACATCAGACAAAGTCTTTCTGGTCTAATTTCCTCTTCTTTTGTGATCCACCCTCGCAGTTATGTGAATTTTGTGAATTTCATAGAATTTTCTGGATTTGTCCTGGTGCATATTTTTTTATTTATATTTTTTAGTTAGAACAGAGTTAATTCATTGAGGTACTTATATATACTTGTATCCTTGCTGAGTTTCTTTGATGGCAAGTGTCGGAGACTGGCAAGACATAGTGGGAATACTCCAGAAATAACTGAAGTAGCAGAAGAAGCAGAAAAAGAAGCATGTAAACTCCGATGGAAATGATGAAGACGGAAGGTTATTGATTGGCTGGAAACAGAATTTCCTCCTCAGTTATAGTTTAAACATAATTTCCAGGAGTTGCTAAAAAGCAGGGACAGTTAGTGACAACCACTGGGTAGTCTCAACCTCTTCTGAGGAGACTGGTGGAGTGAGGGAATGGGATTTAGTTCTTGACTGTTCTGGACTGAAAGCCAGTAAGGCATCAGGCACTTCTCTGGCAGCTCAGCTCTGCCAGTGCCCTTTACTAGCTTAAATATTCAGTAAGAGAAAACCTTTACTGTGCACTTTAACTGATGGTGTGCCAATTTTCCTGCAGTGTCATGTTTGCCTATTCTTATTATATTAATAATACATAGTTCCATGACAGTAAACATTATACTGTGAGTAAGAGGAATTTCCTGGCCTTTCAAATTACAATGTCTATGTAACTATAATAAAAAGCTTTCAGCCAAAGGAATAGTGCTTCAAAGTTGGACCAACAGAGAAAATTAGGCAGGAGAGTAGAAGGGAAAAAATGGGTTTTTTGATAAATATGTTTAGTAAAGTAAATTTAACGTTGTTTTTCAATAAAAATTACGGATGGTCAAAACCAGCCTGGAAAGATTGTAGAAAGATGAAACAGTAGGATCTGCGTTGTCAGCTTGAAGTTCGTTGAGCTCAAAGCCTGTGTGCATTCAGCAGTGTAGAAGTTGTCCTCGTGTTAAAGTAAGAAGATGAAGTCAGTGTGCCTGCCTTACCCCTGGAAGCAGATGCGTGAACCACAGCGCCCAGCAATGTCTAATTGTCAACAAAGACATCAAAGTTTACATCACTGATGAAAGCTCTTAGGATCCTTGTTGATAGTGAATATCCTATACTTGTACTGTCTCCAAGCATCTAATTTTGGGAAGTCATGCAACCTCCTTAGACACCTCTATGCAATGGGACAGAACAGACCTGGCCTCCCCACTACCCAGTCCCCGTGAATATTTGGTATAGAAGTTCCAAGTGAGATGGTTGATAGGACCGTGCATCTCAGAGCAATATTGACCTGGAAATTCCCACCAGCGCAGCATAATGGCTGTCTGAAACACAGTCTTGCAGGAGACCAGTATCAGTGAGCCTGGTGGTGGCTTGCCAGCAGTCAGAAGCTGCCTATGGCATTGTTTAAAGTTGTTCTTTTTGGTTAATTTTGGCTTATATTATCAGAAATGCCTTCATTCATATACAGCATAGGAGCTGCTACTGAGAGCAACAGACCTCAGATCTGAGATGGATACACAGCCCTCTTCCTGTATGCCCCATTCACTACAGTTCGCTTTTTTTGTCACTGTACTTGCTTTCAGTTCCTTAGTGCAGAGTGCCTCTGATTTCCCACTCTAGCAGAAGTAAATAATGTCTCCAGTTTGCTAAGTGCCTGTGAGAAATTCAGGATGATGTTTGCCTTTTCACTGTAGTCTGTGGTTTGCTTTTGTGCAGTAATGCTAAGGGCTTGAGGAGAGGCACATCAGCAGGCATGGGATAAAGTAATGTTTGCTATGTGCTGTCAGTCATGTACTCTGTACTGAGCTAGTACCTCTCAGGAAAGAGGGATGCTGCTGTTTCTTGTATTCTTATGTAAATATTGGTGCAATTAAAATATTTATGCAGACAGCAACAGAAATGTGAAAATGTAAAGCCCACCATAGCCACCACTGGTGTAAATGTCATTTAAATATCATCCACTGAGTTTATTCTGCTGTTTCATGAGAACAAGAAAGTGCAAAAAAAATGTTTGTGTCAGAAGAAATTTTTGAAAGAAAGCTGATGGGGAGGCTGATGATTCTCTTTCCAAAAATGATGTTCCATTTATAATGGTCTTATGAGTTTTATGCAAAGATTAATCATATTGCCGTGACAAACATATCAGAGTTTGAGAATGTTACATCATGTGATTAAAGGATAATTGTGGAGAATACAAAGACTCCATGAGAATTAGAGAGCTTTGATAGACAGAGAAAACTAATAGCCTAGTCAAGGGAAATGGGACACCTCCAAATGCAGCGTTGGCTTTAGTTCTGCATGCATGATGTTTCCTTTTGGGGCAAGAGGGAAGTGAACTAGGGACTTTAAAACTAGATTTACAAAGGCAGCATATTCATCCTCTAGGACAAAGCATTACACATCAACTATTAAAAAGAAAAAGCCTTGGAAATAGTTGTCCTACTTTCTAGGTTAGTAAGACATTGGTCCTGCGGAATCCTGGGAAACTGCAGGTGCGAGTTTGTCAGATTTCCAGTTTTTGGCTTTGTATACATGCTTTGAGCAGAGACGTTTCCTTCATCCTTTGCCTTCTTGGTTGGTACTGGAATAAGCTGGTATAAACTAATTTTCTCAGGAGACTGAGGTTTTCTCTGCACATAATTTTTATAGCACTGATCCAAAAGATTTTCTGAATACTCTGAGTCCACAGTGCTTACCATATCTCCCTGCAAAATAGGCTTTGAAGTTCACGTTTCCAAGAGCTCACATCTGTTACATTGCACACTGAGACTTTTTTCCTCATCTCCTGCATGACCAAAGTAAAGACTTTTAATCACTTTCTGCACATTTGGGTCTGGCAACCAAACTTCAGCATCACAAGTGTGATATCTGTAACCACCAGATGGCAAAATCTTTGAACATTTAATTTTATTTCCTGACCATTTGGGAGCATTAAGAACTCTCCTGAGGAAAGAAATTGTTGTACACTAAAAGCAACATATAAAATAAGGGCAAATGTGTAAATGATTCCTTAATTAAATCAGAACAAACATTTTCCTTCTGCATGCCACGAGGAAAGCACTTTCCAATGTAGATGAGCTTTTAATACATACTGTGAGGTTTAACTCAAAGCAATAATGTATGTTTTATTTTTCAGAATGATCACTTTTATAAAAAGAGTGCACATTAAAAAAGGTGGCTTGCCCATATTAGGAGGGAAAATGAAGCCACGCAGGCTTGCTGGCATAACACGTAAACCAGCACATTTTATATCATTAGGACTGGGTTGCTTTTACACATCTGTATAAAGGAGAGGAAGGAAAGGGGGGAGGGAACGAGTGGGGATAGGTCGAGCAAAAGTAAAAGGTGAACAGACTCAAACAACAGGGAGATAATGTTGTAACTCCAAGACAGTCCAAATCTCTTGCCTAGAACTGGTCTTTCTCTGCATGCCATTATCTGATATTTTTTATTTTGGAGAGAGAGTATATATGCTTTTTGGTGCTTTAAAATGATGAAAAGCAGTAACTAGCACTGAGAACAGATTCTGCTTTGATTCCAGATTTGTTTTGCATTTACCTGCACAAAGAATACTTAAAAACTGAATTGAGGCAGCTGTGAGAATTTTTAGCATAAATCGTATGAAAGATAACGGATAAAGATGAAGGAGACTATGGTTTTGGGTGTTCAGAAGTCCAGGAAAGGTTTTAAACCTTGAAAATCTAGCTGAAACCCAAAGATTTTGTATGAAGTTCTGGCATTAGGAGAAATCACTGGATTTTTTTCTCTTTACTTTGGTGGGGCTTAGAATTTTATTTTCCTGGGGACTTAATGCATAGGCTCCAATATATGAAACAAGCAGATGTTTCCTGCTTTGAAAAAGTAAAATAAAATGGAAGTGATTACAGAACTAAACATGACCAGCAGACATTGCAAAAATGATTCATGAGACGTGTTATTGATGTGTTGAAGAGGGAAGGATTTTGTATTTTTGATCTTATGCTGGTTATTGCTGTGTAAAGAGAAAGGGTGAATGAAAAACTACCCACCCCCATATCCCAACACCGTTATTTTGTGCTCTGTTCCTTTGAAATTACTATAATACTGTTCCAATGATCCTTCCAATTATTGAAATAGTGTCTTTCCATAATGTCTTTCAATGTCACAGATTTTTGTGAGCCTCTAACAAACATATGAATTGAAGATAATTAGACAATCTGTGGCTTTTGGAGCACTGCAGGCATTACGTCCTTAGTGGGGAGTAGTTCTGAATACAGGAGAAAAAAAAATAAAGATATATCAAAGTATGTTTATGTTGAATATGTGGTGATATACTTGTAAAAAAGATTTCTATTTTCAAAATTGATTTACTTAGCAGGGGCCTATAGGTTGACCTGAAAGGGCTGTTTCTGTGTTTTCTGCTTTGCCATTTCTTTGTTTTCACTGCAGTCTCAGAAGGGTTGTTTGAATTTGGTGACCAGTCTGCCTTTTTTTTTCAGCCAGAGCCAGCTGACTGCCTTTCAGTAAAAATTCAGATTGATCCTCTCTGTGCTTATAAGGGCTGTGTGTCTTTGGGGAGTGGTGAAGGCATCTACATTTGTCTTATTCTATTGGATACCAGAGGGCACTGAAATAGCTCTTCTGAGCCAACACCTTTTTTTTTCTGAGAATATTAGTGCCCAGAAAGGCTGAAAAGCCAAGTAATGGGAAGAAGGAAGCATCCTCAAATACATGTATTTAACAGAGATGCTCAAACTCACATGTCTTGTGACCCTTGTTGCTGTGGAAATCAAAGTCAAGAAGAAAACTTACAGTTTGGGGGCAAACAGAGCTTGCCACACAGCAGGGGTTGTTTTATTACCAGTTTTATAGCAACTGTGTAAATTATTGTGGCATGATGAATATCCAGGTCCTGAACATTTATCCACATGATTTTCAGTAATACTTTTCTCCCACTGTGGTCTGTGGTCCTTCAGGACAACAGGATTAGGAGTGCCCACTACTGTCCCACCAATTCCTGAAAGTCTGCTGAAAGGGTGAGGTAGCTGTTGAAGAAAGTTGACTGATCATAGTACCTGCAAGAGACACAGTTAATGGTTTAGCAAGGGATCTTCTGAGCCTGGCGTTGCAGCAGCTCCCCATAACAGAAAGTGCAGCAATGCACGAGTGGCATCCCTCTCCGACAGACCTAACCTGTCCTCTAGCAGACTAAGCAAGGCAGGGGCAGCTGTCACTATTTCTTTTTCCATTCTGCCCCCTCTGGATGCCCGCTTGGGAACTAGAGGCTAGAGGCATGTTCCTGCTGAGATGCCTGATTCTTAGTTATGTTGACAGAGAGGCCTGTAAACAACAGAAGAATTTCAAATGGTAGTGGAAATCTACTTCATCTGCAACCTTTGTATCAGGTCAGATCAGTACTGTCTTTGTTAATAAATCAACACCACAGTCTGACATTCATCTACATATAAGTTTCTGCCTACATTGGCTGCCATCAGCTCTCTTCAAGCATTGTGGAAAGAAATAGGTACTTTTAGGATAAAATTATTCTGACTTGTTTTGGACATCCTTGTCAGGATGAAATAGAATTCAGAAGTGCTTCTTTCACTCCAGTGATTATAAGAGGAAGTGAGGTCACTACTTTATAAATTGGTGTCTCTGTTTCAGGAGATATGTTCCACACAATGTTAGATTTATGCTGATTGACAGCATAAAGATCAATGAGATTCTAGTGGGAAGACTGGATTAGAGGTTTTCCTTATGACTTGTTAGGGTTGATAAAAGTGATCAGGAGAAATATTTGGATTCTCATTTCTCTCTTTTTCAGGCCTCCAAACACCATTTATTCTCATGCAGAAACCTGTTGTTTTGCCTTCCTATTATGCTTGGACTCAGTGGAGGGTGGTACTGGATGCTAATAACAAAAGCAGAAGAGGAAATGAACGCGTCACAAACAAGGAGTGGCACAACAAGGAGTGGCACTAAATAAATGCAGGAGAGCATTTCGCATTTATACCAGCATCTTTTGAGACACTCCCCATATTTTGTCCCCCTAGAAGAGGACCCCAGAGGACTTTGTTTTCATGGAGTCACTGCTAGTATCAGACTGGTTTGCTGGACTTTCCTCTGCATTTCCCTGTGTGACTGTTCTAAAAGAACTGTAATGATCCCTTTTGTCTTTGGAGTCTGTGAATAGTCCTTTGACCATGGATGAAAGTGGGGGATTCAGAGGTAGTCTGTCCTATCATTCCTCAAATGACCATATGCAACATCAATTTTGACTCCAGAGATGAGCAGATTAAGAGCTAAGTAATTTTAATCATATCATCATAGAATCACAGAACCATAGAATGTTAAGGGGTTGGAATGGACTTTAAAGACCATCTAGTCCCGCCCCCCCTCCATGGACAGGGACACCTCGCACTAGACCAAAGCTGCTCAAGGCTTTATCCAACCTGGCCTTGAACACTGCCAGGGTTGGGGCATCCACAACCAGCCTGGGCAACCTGTTCCTGTGTCTAACCACCTTCACAGTGAAAAATTTCTTCCTAATGTCTAATCTAAATTTCCCCTCTTTCAATTTGAACCCATTTCTCCTTGTCCTATCACCACAATTCCTACTGAAGAGTCCCTCTTCTGCTTCTCTGAAACTACCTTCAAATACTGGAAAGTTGCTATGTGGTCTCCACGCAACCTTCTCTTCTTCAGGATGAACAGCCCCAACTTTCTCAGCCCATCTTCACAGGGGAGGTGCTCTAGTCTCCTTTTCAACTTCATGGCCCTACTCTGGTTGCTCCAACAGTTCCATGTCCTTCTTATGTTGGGGGTCCCAGAGCTGGATGCAGCAGTCCAGGTGGGGTCTCACAAGAGCAGAGTAGCAAGGCAGGATGTGAAGGCCTCAGTGGGAGCACAGTGGGACCAACTCACTACAAAACAGCTGTCTGACTAGTAGATATCCTAAAGTGTTACTGGCATAGCTCAAAAGATCTTCACTGACGAAACTGAATGCAACTGGTGCGTTCAGTGCTTTACGAGTGTTATCACAAGAATATTAGAGATCAGTAAGTGCTCATATGAATATGCCTTAGCTTGAAATGCAGAATATCCACAATAATACACCCCTATTGATCATTCCAGTAGAACTCTATCTGGGTGCTTTGCTGTTAAACAAGTCCTCAGAACATCAGCTTAGATTGTAGCAAGTGTCATTTATTTGAACTTGGTATGAAAGGCTTGGAGAGATTCTAAGACTGGAAAGTAAGTGTGGGTTAAAAGCCTGACCATTTCATTCTTTATGATCACTTTATGCCTGCCCAATACATAGCAAGCTGCTGCTACCACTGGCTGTGGCATTCTGATGATGCCCTTTTTGTCCATGAAATGACTAGGAAGGAAGGAAAATAAAGAAACTTGCAGTGTCTGCTGCATCTGTGACCTCTGTCACTTTACTCATGGACGTCTGCTGACATTTCTAATGACTTTAGTGCTTGAAAGAAGTGATCCTTCTTTAGACACTCAGATTTGTTTAGGCAAAAAACCACATTTGGCTTCCTTATTTTTCAGATAGACTGGGCTTTTCCCTTATTTTTATTTGTATAGGAAGGTATATATATATATTCTGATATACTTGTGGAGCCAACACTGGTTTATGTCATCTACAACTTGTTAGCTCTCCTGATAATATAGTACTGTAAAGATGGGTGCAATGGCAGCATTTTATATGTTGTAAATATTATATAGGAGTATTATTATGTACAAGAATACTTCATAACCCTAGTAGAAATCTTAAAATACATGTATTTAGGAGTTTCTGTATGGTATTATTAGAGTACTATTAAAATGCTATGTGGGCACTTCACCAAAAAGTCTATTTTCTTCATGTTTTTAACAGCTTGTTCTTTATAAACAACTTTGGGCACTGCTTGCTAGAGAGCAACATTCAGACAGTCATCAGCAATGAAATTGTTTGTGCCTAACATACTTCTATTATTTATTATGTAAGACTGTCACATGAATGTAAATTATTTTGTGTTCTGTGTCTCAGATACTGCTTTTTGCCATTTGCCAAAAATTTATACTAAAATGGTTTGCAGTCTTTTTGTATAAGCTTTTAGGCATCCTGAACTCCAGCATCTGTCTGTTCTAAAGGCAAGTGACCTAAAAAGACCTTTACTATTCTTTCTGTTTTGGTACTTTTAATGATAATCATATTACCTACTTAGAAGCAGGTCTAAAGCATCTGGAATGTTTGGATCTGCTTCTATCAGGTATTAGTGAATGATCCATTGAAATCAATTTGGACTACTATTTTAAAAATCTCATTCAAAATTTCAGAAGACAAACTCTGTCTATTAGATCTTCCCAAAAATTGCTTATAAGAAAGTAATGTCATTGCTTGCCCTTTATCAGCTGACTCAGGGAATAACAAACTTGATGTTTCAGTAGACAAATGTTTTGACCTGTGAAATCATAATTAGATTTTGAGGTCATTGCTCTCTTCTGCACAGACTTGGCACATTCATCTTAGGCAAGGGAGATGGAAGAGGCAGAAGATAAAATGCAAAATATGTTCTAAACTTGCAAACATTTGTGCCTACATGACATTACTTATGTCACTAGCAATTCAGTTGCTTAAAATCTCACAGTATGCCTTGCAATCATTTGCTTTTAAGTAATATCTGTAACATCTAATCATATATTGGACTCAGGATGCAGTAAAATGAGAAATAGTAACTGCAGTCAAGATAAATGCATAATAGTAATTTCTCTTCAAGGTCATTCATATTTGACTTTCTACTTATGTCTCAATGTTTTTGAACTTATATAAAAGAAATTTGAACTGGTCAAGGATTTACTTTATCTGATAGACTTCATATATGTTGGAACTGATTGGAAAGCTGTGTCCTTTGCAGTGATAGAACAGTTTTTCAGATTTCTTACTAAATCATTAAGTTAATGCAGTTTGGCAAAGTGAAGCTTGCTTTGAAACAGATAAGTATTGCTATACAGGCCCTAGACAGGCCCTTTCATGTGATGGGAAGAACAAAACTGGACTCACAACTCCAGATTTTTCTCACCAGGGATGAATAGAGAGGAAAGACCACCTCCCTTGAAGGAAAGACCACCTCCCTCAACTCGCTGGCAATTCTCATCCTAATGAAGTCTAGTGTGCAGCTGGTCTCCTTTGCTGCAAGGACACATTACTGGCACATGGTCAGCTTGTTGTCCACCAGGACCCTCAGGTCTTTTTCTGAAAAGCTGCTTTCAGGGAGGATTAACTTTATAATGCCAAATATGCTTGAAAACTGTGATTTAAACGCTAAAGCTGAGATCTGAAGAAGAGCTTAAATGTATCAATGATGAATGTCAGAGAACAAAGTCTTCAGTCACTGAGCTGCAGAATCTGGGATATCTTGCAGGGAGGCCTGCAGGGGCACACAGAAAGCTGAAAGCCTTTGAATACCACCAGCATGTATAGCTGGGATCTCATCCATATTACATGTTTGAGCAGGAAGGTGCCTACTCCATCTGACAGTGAAATACTGAAATAGCATATATCCTAAATCCCATTCTCCATCTACTCAAATTCCTGCCCCAGATCCTGCCAAGGGAGGCAGGTGCCTCCAGCAATTTTCTGTAAAACTTGAGTGATGACCACTTTCTCCTTTTTTTTTTTCCTTTAGCAACATTGTTAGGACCCATATTCAGTGTTTTGAAGCACCAACTTTAGGTTTTCAGTTGTTTGAGGGGGATCACTTCTCAGGAGAGTCTGTGAAGTCAAGTTTTAAAATGGAGTCTTTGCACTTCACATAACAGAATTAAATATTCTCTGAGTATGAGAGAAGAGAGGATTCTTCAGCTTTTTGAGTCACCTGGGAGGCCGAGGCCTGAACTTCACTTATGCAATTCTTCCATCCTTTCTCATTCCCTCGTATTTAATTGTTTTATACCAAGTGTGAAAACTTCAGCAGAAAAAGTAGAAAAAACCCTTTCATCTTTCAAAATTATGATACTTTACCCAACTAATGGATGTAGGTCACAGATACTCTGCAAATTTCATCCATAAATCTGTTTGAAGAAACAACTTTTTACCACATATTTGTGCATAGATATTTGGGTCTGGATTACTTTAATTAGGATTCCAAACTCTTCAGATTTCTGCAGTGGTCCAAGTAGTGACTACTGCTTATGAAACATCTTTATTAGTTTTACTTGAGTTGTAGTGGTGCATTTCTTCCTGCTGAATGGCAAAGTGGGCCACTTGTCTCATGGTCAGGAGAAGAGAAACAGCTCAGGAAAATAGCCTTATTTTAAAAAAGTAATCATACAAAAAGAAAGATTGTCTGTAAAAGATCAAAAACAACAACAACAACAACAATAATAGTAATAATAGAATTAGTTGTACCATAGTTTAGATATAGACAGTTAACAAATGTCCTTTAAAAGCAATCACACAAACCCCAATCGATTGCTTAGCAAATTACCCTTAATGGTGTTTTGACATTAGACTGGTATAAAATATTAATTTTTGATGAGTTTGCTGCTAAAGTATTTTTCTGTGTAACTTCATCCTTTTTTTTTTTATAGCTGTTATGGGTAAAATTCCATGTTAAATCCCATTTTGCCTGCTCTAAGCCATCCATCACCTCCTAAATGCTTTTAATTATCCTGGAATGAAATTATATTGTCCATGTTCAGCACCAACATGATTTCCTGAGGTCAGAGCAAAGCCTCTGCTGTGCAGAATGGAAGTGATGTGTACTACTTCACAGATCTCTACTGACTGTCAGTGCCTGGGGCAGTGTTACAACACCTCAGAGTTCTTTCTTGAGGAACTTCTGAGGTAACATAGGTATTGTGTTTACTGTGACTAAGGTTTAACAGCCTACAATAGTTGTGTCATTCTTATTTCTTCTGCCCCTATGTGGTTTTTTTTGTCTGTGTCTTTTCTCCTGTTTTGTTTGAGATGAATTATTTCTCTTTTTTTGCCGATCACATCAGCAAATAAAACTCTCACTGGCCTTCATTTTTCTTCACTGAATTAATTTTCCTTCAATTTTATGTGTGAAAATCCATTGTCTTCAAAATATAGCTGAGGTGACATCTGAGTAAACCTTTCGGGAATGTAAATATTATAATTACAGTCAATTAAGAGACTAAAAAGTGATGTGAAATCTGCATGTGAAGAATACTGTGGCCTTATTTTAAAAAAATTAGATATTGTGGCTTTACTCAGGTTGTTCACTTAAAACATGGTAACTACCTTCTTGAAGACTGTGGTCACATATCTTTTGAGGTTCAATCACAGATTTGTGTGGTTCCCACCTGTGGACATATTGTGTGTTAACTTGGCATTATTTCCTATTTGTTCATTCTATTTATTTATGAGGTCTCTGTCACTGTCCCCACATAGATTTGTGCAAGAGCAAGTCACAGTTTAAGCTTCTGAGGTTCACACGTGCTCTGGAGAGACTCTTTTCACATATGTTGTGCCCATCTAATGCAAGGGCTCTTGAATCTTTAACTCCAAGCCAGCTCCTTAGGCTTAGGATGAATCTCAGTATGTTCCAGTGTTCTTCAATTGCAGTTCACTGTTCTAGGCCTTGACAAAGCTGTGACACAGTAAAAATTAGAAGATTTAAAAACGTCTGTCATCTTGGTGACTACTGAGCACAGACTGCAAGAAATCCCGCAAGTATTTAGGCCAGTCTGACAATAACTAAAGGTGATCTTTTTATATCTTAAGAATTATGACAAGAATGTCAATTGGTGTTCTCAGTGCAAAGTCTGTTATAAAAGTATTGGCTGATGCAGGGTTGAAATTTTACAGCCTGTAAGCTTCAGAGGGACGGATGAGATCATCATAACTATTCTTTTTGATCTTTGGATCTATTATCTCAATATATTAACTAAGTTCTATATAATAGACTGAGTTGGAACGAAATCTTTAAATTTATGCAAACACACAGTACTTGTTAAACATGTGTGTTTAACATCCAGATGCCTTGGCCATGCAGTAGACCTCTATTGTACAGGCTTTACAAAATTAGAATAAAAAGACAAGCCCAACCCACACAGCCAGAATTTTCAGGAAGTATGAACTAGAGTAGTCCCACTGGTTTTTATGAATATGTGTCAGTTTACAGTGAAAGAGCACCACAGTCACAATGGATATAAAGAAAAAGAAGTAAAAAATAAGTGCTTATGCCAACCAGATCTCTGGAAGAAGTCCTCCAGTGCAGAGTTGCTTTATACCATCACCTTAAATATCCTTGAGTGTAGCCTGAACAGCCTGGAGGGAACCTTCCTCCAGATCTCCCCTCTCTGTTGGTGACAGTCTAGGCAGGGAGGAGTGCAGGGAAGGCCAGGGCTGTTTCTTGTTTTTATTGTTGGCCTGTTGTGTCTGTTACTGTTCTGTAGAAAGTAAGGAGTTCCTTGTACTACTCTAACGTGACATGAGAACATTCCTGAAGGAAGCTGTTGCACCAGGATGAGAGCTGGGCAAGCGAATCCCTTGGGCTGCCTTTGCAGTCTGGTCACTGAGTCTGTTAAGCCTCACCACTTCTAAGTGCATTGGTGCACTCAGTTGTCCCAGCTAGTGGGAAAAAAAAAGGTAAGAGAAAAAGGTAAGAGAAATCTTTCTGTGAGGTATTTCTATAGTTTATTTTTATACAATAATATATAAATTATATATTTATGTATATAATGAAAGTATTTATGTAATGTAGGTCATCAATAAGACTTGAGAGAAAGTATGGCTAAAATTATTCACTTTGAAAACATATCTTTAAAAACATGATAAAGGAAAATATGATCCCCAATGACCAAAGCTGCAAGCCAAATACTAAACTGTTGATCCTATCTATTCTCATCAATGTGAATGCTGTACCACACTAAAAATATCCTGTTTGAAGTGAGAATTAGAGCTTGAGGTCAGTTTAGTAAAAGGACTGCATTAAGTCCTTAAGTGAAAACATTTTGGAAATTAGCTGTTCCATGAAGAGGTTAATTGGGAGACTGAAGTGCTTGGGTGGGCATGAGTCCTGAGGCATTAAAATCTGCTGTCCTGGAAATACAGGTACATTCCATTTTATTATTAGCTGCATGGATTGCACAGCCTCAGCCATAGCTCTCTTTTGTTGTGCAGAGGACTAATGAAAGCCTGAGATGCTTTCCACTGAGACAAAGACGCGAAATGAATGGAAGCTATGCTGAAGATCTGGTCCTTAGCTAATAAGGGTGGCACAAAGATGTTAATTCTAGCTTTTGCAGTCTTTGGGTTTGTTTTTTTCATAATTAATTATTGAATTTTGCATGTCCAGGTTCTTTGAGTTTTCATACCTGAGGAACTCCAAATAAACTCAAATTGTAGTAAGTCCCACATCAGGCCCTGTTGAGCTATTTCAAGTGCAAATCCAAAAGTGAGCCTTCGTTATTTCTGAAAATTTGGGCTACAAGTTGTTTGACCTTTAAGACTATTTGAAACCTTGGGGTTGAAGGGAGTATATGGACTGCAATGTGATTATAGATCTACTGAGACTTCAACCTGGTTTATTGTGTTTTACTTTTTCAGACAGAAAAAACTTTGAAAAAGATACCTTAGCACTAAAACTCCTTCAGACACAGCTCAAGTGCACCAGAGAAACTTCTCGAGCATTCCTCCTCTACTAACTGGACCTTGTGCTTTCTATACAGCTTCCCTTATTATAGCAAGTCCAAAGTGCAGCTCATCTATGATCCTTCTTTCTCTAGGCAAGAACCGATAGTATAAATTTAGCTACTCATACATATCAGTCCTACTCAGTCCCAGCTCTTGTGAAATTTCATGTTGATTTTTTTTTTTTCTCTGTGCTTCTTAAGGCATGAATTTATTATGATTCACTGTCTCTGGTATCTGGTCTCTGCAGTTTCACAGTTTTTCATGAACATGTGAATTATGACCTGTGAAGTACATGCTCATTGCGAGGAGCTGCACTCTGAAGTGGGTGGGAGGATTTTTAACTGATTTTTCCACTGATTTGTGGAACTCCCAAGTCTCTTTTTGAGCTACCTGATCTTTCATGACTCTTCAATCAAACCATGAAGAATATTTGCACCTCTTTTTGGCTTTTATCCATTTTTTAAAAACATGCTGATAAATATATTTATGTCTACCTAGAAGGTTCCTCAGCACTGCATTAAGAAAAAAGTATGAATATGATTTTCTGCTATTTGTAACACAAACATAAAGTTTTGAACTCGAAGACAATTTTCTCACAGAACATTCCTTTGTCAAAAATGGCGTTTTGATGAATTGAAACCTTTTGCAAAGGCCTGTCATTTCCTTCAACCCTCAGATGAGATGCTATCAATAATGATGCTTCCTAAGGTTTTTGTTGTTTTGTTTTCCATTTTCCTGCTTTTTCTCTAGCTGCTTTTGCTTGTTGCCTGACAGAGATATTGGAAAACCATACCCAATCTTTCTGGCTTACCAAGTTCATACCCTGGATTTCTCTGCTCCTTGAGATGTCTTTACGACCAAATGGCCCATTAGATAGGCTAATTACCCTGGTCCTTCAGACTTGTGAGCCAGGCCCTGTCTCTTTACTCAGACTGGCTCCTCCATCCTCAAAGTGACCGTACTGGGGCTGGCTGGCCTGGCTGATGAGTTTGCCTGTTGATAGGACTTGGGGTTTCCATCTGCTGATGCAGCTTGTGAATAGGATGCCTGGATATTCAGTCATTAGAAGGCAAGGGAGATGGCTGACCCCAAAGATGTCTATAATTATGGGAGGAAGGGAAGAACAGCAGTTTTTTTCTGTGGGAAATCTTTGAGTTGTTTATTTGTTTTTAAAATCTTAGGGTTATTTGTTTGTTTTTAAAATTAAGCAACAAGATTTATAAATATACAGTGTCAGACTTCTCTACAGATGATTCTAGTCAGCTGTTTTGTTGGATGCTACCCTGGTGGTGTTGGTGCTACCAGCTTCCTATGCTACCAGCTAAAAAATGGGAAAAGAATTTCTTTTGAAGATCTGCAGGAATCCCTATGCAAATGATAAATGCTTCTAGGAGCTTGCTATGAAAATCACCCCAAAAATTTGAATCACATCTTTATTTTGTTCCTTGAAGAAATGCAGAATACAGTCACTATGTCAAGCTGAAAACTTTATTTCTATAGTATAGAAATATAGTATATTAATATAAAATCAATGCCCCAGATTGAAGACCAGTGTAAATTAGCACAGCTACACTGACCTAATTCAAACCATATTGATTCACACTAGATATGAATCAGTCCTGCAGAACAGAGATTTAGTAGAAAATGTATAATACCTAAAGCTGAGTGAATATGTGGAAAAAAAAAAAAAAAGATACATACCCATCTAAGTGCTTTGTCATTTGCCATGCTTGTGTTGATGTTGAAGTGTTGGCTAGTAGACTTACACCAGGAACTCTCCTTCATTAATTTGCAAACAGATGTCTAGTAAAAGACCTTCTTGTTTGATCCAATATTTTTGTAAGGGTTGGACTGGCAACATGAGAAAATCTATTTCTTGATGTACTGTTCTCATATATTATCTTAACACTAAAATATTTTCCTGTTCCTCTGAACTACAAGAATGTGTCATCGACAATGACAAGATACAGGGCTACTCCAACATGGTATTTCTTGCCTTGCTGAGTACATGTAGCAATGGCCTTTGCCATAATAATTGAAACATATTTGATCCAGGAATTGAAAGGTTCTCATCATTCATTGGAGAAGAGATAATTTCGAAAACCTTTAAATCTGAGCCAAGGCTCATGGTGAATGAGGGATATTAATTAGGAAAATATAAAGGATTTGAGATAGTGCTTTTTGTCCCTATCACTGGATTTAAGTAAATACGATAGACACTTATATCAAAGGCGCTCAACAGAAACAGCAGCGAATGAATAATAAAACTTCATTGTGAAGATGCTCATTCCTGAGATAGGTTAACTTGTTTGCCTGGCAGGTGGGTTACATGCAGAAGAAGAAGAAGTGGTAGATTATATTCACATCATTACAAGTTCCTTTCATTCCTCACAACCTGGTGGCCTTTAAGTTCAGGTTGTAGAGGTCTCTTGTAATGATAATTATTTTGCTTTGGGCATACTAGATGCATTTTTGGCTCCATAACAACCACTTATTTCTGTTAATTTATCTTTAGACGCCATGCTGTCAGCTTAATGGAGAATGGGAAACTTATCTTAAAGATCCTCTTTATTTCGACTCTTATAAAGAAAAAAATGGACAGATCTGACTTGCATTATATTTACATTGATGTGTAGTAGAGGAAGGGTCAAATTTCAATTATTCCGTTGCCAGCATTCAAGTGGGCAATATCAAATGTTTACTTTTGTTTGCAAAGTACTTGGACGTTTGGGATTTTTTAAATAAAATAATTTTTTTTCAAGCATGAGCATTTCTCAAGTGAAATTGCAGTTAATTGGAGCTGTAATTGCTTTAGATGAACATCATTACAATGCTTAGAAAGTAGTTTTGAGGGTTTTTTTAAAATGTCTTTTGAAAGAAAACCTGCAGCATTTTTTATGCTGTATTTTAAAGGTTCAAGACAGTAGATTTAATTCATATTTAATAATTTAAAAGGATTCTAAGACTTTACCTTATTAAAACACTGAAGTCTTGAATGAAGGAAAGAAAGTTAGGGAGGTTACCAACTGTGAATACTATACAAGTATGTTATAATTAAATATACAAATAATATACTGTCTTGATGCCCTTTTTTTTGGCAGTGAGAAAGCTTTTTTCCCACCCCATACTTGGAATCTAACATGCTGCTAATGATATTGTGTCATCTGCAGATGTAATTAAGAATTTCCATAAGACTTTTTTTTATTTTTAAAAGGAGCTATTTGCACAGAGCTGCTTCAGCTTCCACATACCCGTGAGGTGCTCAGTATTTTCCTGATAGCTCAGAAGGTAATAGAGGATATATACATGTGTCTTAGGTTTGTGCTTCTCAAGTGGCTGTCAAGGAAATCAGTGGAGTTGTGAAAGCGGAGGGACAGTGCGTTCTTGGTAAATTGCAAAAATACGAGTTTCGGTCACACTAGTAAAGGCTGTTCTTTGAGCTTTGTGTTGTGGAAGAGCTACATGTCTGTTTATGTATCGCTGTGTGTTGCTTTAGCTCCTTTTCAAGGTGCAACAATGGTCTGCAGTAAACAGAATGGATCTCTGTTGAAGAAGCAGTGGTGACTGCTCGATCCAACCGGCTTCTGCAAGAACATCTGTCCCAGGAGCACAGCCAGGACACTGGCATGTCATCTCTGTGACTGCTGGTCCTGCTGCTGGCCGAAATGAGGCTTCCGTGGTCGGTGAGCATGGGGCTGACACACAGCCCTCTCCAGGGTTTTAACCAAGGCTAGGTAAGCCCAGCTCCTCCATGGCAGCGTGAGGGTGTCCTCAAATTATGAGCAGGGGCTTGGTGTGGACTACTGGCTGATAGTGCAATTCTTTATTTTGAGTAAATGCCTAAGTGACTTGGGGTGACCTGGGGGCTGTTCATATCACCATGTCAGGATATCACTGCTAGCTCCTTCTCCATCTCTTTCTCTGGCAGAATTTGACCTCTCCCTCTCGCCACTTCCCTACACATGGTGTTTAAGTGCTACCAGCCAAAATCCATCATATTTTGTGTTGATGTACAATGTGCCAGCAGTCTGATTCAAACAATCAGCCAAGCATACTGTCTGAAGCACATTGATGTCAAAATGTATTTGGTAATTGCATCAAAATACATCCTTTCATACCATTTCCCTTACTTTTGTGGGGAAAAAAAAAAAAAGGCAGTCTTGGACTTTTGTTATGTTTACTTTTGGTATAAGTTCAAAATTTGAAATTGTTCATTAAAATCTGAGTTGTTCATTAAAAAAAAAAGTGGCAAATAATAACCTCACCAATGTTCTTCCAGTGTCTTTAACATGATCAAAATAGTCTCAGTGCTCCAATACTAAAAGAGGTAAATATACATCACCAAGAATGAAGTGGCAAATTCATACCTTGTCTAAGATTGGCACAACTGTCTGTAATTTTTACATTGGGAAAGTCTCCTGTAGCAGACGCAAAACATGTCAAAGAGGGATTTTTCTAGTATAAATCATAATCATGCCATGAATGAAAGGTGTATTATTTTCCAGTACTAATGCATTTGCATTTCTAATATAGACATGTAGATAAATTATACTTTTTGTCAACTTTGATGGCAAAATTTCTAAATATTGATCTGTGTTGGGGCATCAGCCACTTTTTTTATCAGGTCTTAGCTCAGATACTGATAGAGAAGCTGTTCAAAATACA
This sequence comes from Eulacestoma nigropectus, assembly GCA_013397775.1. Classification (NCBI taxonomy): domain Eukaryota; kingdom Metazoa; phylum Chordata; class Aves; order Passeriformes; genus Eulacestoma; species Eulacestoma nigropectus. The sequence continues at coordinate 1,202,880 of VZTE01004966.1, read as the reverse complement.
GCTGCAAAAATAAAGGTCTAAATAACGCAAATTTTGGTATTACTTAGGGGAAGATGACAATGAAAAGTAAACAAGCTCCATAGTAAATCTCTGCTGTAGGAACATCAGAAGGACATTCTGGTCAAAAAAATGCAGCATGGGTTTTTCTAAAGTACTGACCTTATAGTTAGAAACTCTTCGGCACAGCTGCTCTTGGCATATGGTATGTTGAATAGAGATGAAGAAAAAAGAGTAGCCTTTTAGTAGACAGGTATATAATATCTTTATTAGATATTAGTTTATTGCAGGGCAGAGTCTTTTAGTTAAGCGGTATATGAGCTACTTTTAGCGTGTTCTTGAGAAAACCAGGTTCGTATATACAAGGAGTAGCCCCCATGAAGTCAGTCTCTCTCTCAGTGAAAATGTTGATAGAGTCATAAATTAAAAATATTGAATCCTCTTCTCTCCAGGAAATTCCTTTGGCTTCTATAGTCTGGGTTATGTTTTTTTCTCAGTAAGGAAACAGGCTAAAAACCTCTCCAAATGAAGATCCTTCTAGCGAGCTTTTAAAATAAATATTCCCTCTAGAGGAAATCTGGTAAGATAACGAAAGAAAGGTGTGTCCAAAGTCCTCGTGCGCTGCTGCAAAAACTGACAAATTTGACCTCTTTGTGCTCCTCTTGATAGCTCAGTCTCTTAATGTCTTGGATTCGATTCCTTCTCCCTGCCACATTTCTCTCAGGGTGGATGGGACTTGGAAGCTGATTTAGAGGCTGAACTCATTTCCTTGTGTGTAACCTGCTGGGATGCTCCGTAGGTCATGAGGATTCCTGTTGCAGTAGTTGGCTACTTCCCATACTCACTGGCTCACTCACTAACTTGTTACTGATAGGATTTCTTCTTGTTTAAATAATTTTCTTACTATGCTGCTTTGCAGTAATACCACACAATTACTCTCATTTTCTTCACCACAGAGGTGATCAGAGACAATAAACATTTGTTATGGTTTAACCTGGCAGACAGCTGAGCAGCACACAGCTGCTAAATCACCATCCCATCCCCAATGGGATGGAGAGGGAAATGGAAGAAAAAACCCAGCAACGATCATGGCTTGAAATAAAGCCAGTTTAATTGTGATAAAAAGGAAGGGATAATAATAATAATAATAATAATGATGATAAAAGAATTAGAACATACAAAACAAGTGTTGTGCAATCACTCACTACCTGCCCAACTATGCCCAACCAGTTTCCAAGAAGTGATCCTGACCAGCTTTTTCCTACTTTATATACTGAGTATCTAGACATATGGTATGGAATATCCCTTGAGTCAGTTGGGGTCAGTTGTCCTGGCTGTGTCCCCTCCCAACTTCTTGTACACCACCAGCCCACTCACTTCTCACATGGAGTGAGAAGCAGGAAAGGTCCTGACTCTGTGTAAGTGCTGCTTAGAGATGACTGAAACATCCCTGTGTTATCACTGTTATTCTCATCCCAATTCTGAAACATAGCACTCTACGAGATACTAGGAAGAAAGTTAGCTCTAGCCCAGCAGAAACCAGGACATGTAAAACATTTTGTTTGCTAGCTTTCAGAGCTGTAGTTTATTGCTTTGTCAGCTGCAGCAAATGGAAACTATAATAAAAAAGAGGTTACTATTAGTCTCAAATAAGCATTTAACTTAATGAGTTAGTTACTGTATATTAATTAAATCTAAATATCTTATTGAGAGGCTCTTTCTGAGATTTTTCCATGCCATTTGGTTAGCTTGTTTTAAGTGACAAAGGAAGTAAGTAATTACATTTCTATTAAGTATATTTTAATGGGCATTTCTCAAGATGTAATGAAAGAATAGAGATTTTACCATCTAAGAGTAATTACTTGCATTAAGAGTTTATCTACAGACTGCTGTAGTAACCTATCTTTGGAACTGTGTCATGCAGACAAGAACATAATGTCAGCATCTTGCTTGTGTCATGACAACCTTAGAATGAAAACCAGAGACCCAACACATATCTTCTAAAGCAGATTTCACATTTCTTCCTCCTGTTGCTTTTGCTCAGTAAAACTAAGTCTGCCTTGCAAGGTTACAGCCTGTGAATTTCTCATCAAGAAATCTACAGTATTGGAATATTAGAATAGGATAATTCTGGAGGCAGAGTAGACTACCTGGCCATTTCAACATTGCCATCTCCTAGTGTTCCTGCTACAACTCACCTATACATTGCCACTGCTGTCACCTCTCTCTAGGCGCTGGACATCTATGTCCCCCAGGATGTAATAAAACTGGGGCCCCACGAAAGAAGGAAACCTATTTTCTTTTAAAATTAGGTTACATAAGGTGCAACTGAGAAGCAATTAACTGAAATGATGAAAGAATTTAGTGAAACGTTCTCTGCTGTATGTTTAGTGCTCTATGAAGTCTAGCAAAAAAGGAAATTTTTTTCTAAAAATGTGGAAAAGGAACAGTCTTCTTGAAGTCATGCTGCTTTTGTCACAGCATAGATTTGTTTGCCATTAGATATTGATAACAGTAATTTCCACAAAAATCATCTTTTCAGCTTAGATTTAAACACAGTTTAGTCACATCCATTCTCATTCAGTGATGTTATGAGTGACTGAAAGAAAATGAATGACAGTTGTACCTGGTAATTAAGAAAAATGCCATTACCTGCCTTTCAGGGCCACCTTGGTGTGCAGCCATAGATATTATGGTCAAGATTTACAGGGAACAAATGACAAAAGATAGATGCTGTCTCCAGAGGAAGTTTTATTCCCTGCTCAAGCCATGAGGGTGCCATAGGCAACGGCCAGAGTTGATGTGCAATCTGCTGCTTTCTGTGGCCAAGTGGGAGCTGCGCAGTTTCTGTGACAGCTGCCACTTTGCACTAGTGGAGAGATAGTGGCAACACAGCACCTACAGGAATTTGCCTTTTATACTGTTCAGAAAGAAGTGTAGAAAGAAAAGGTGAGAGAATTTTATAGAAACTTCAGTACTATGTTTGGCCAAAGAGAAGGGTTTTCCAATTGCAAGGAACACTGGGGTGCTGTGTTAGGTTTGGTTCACAATGGATCTAGTTTGTTATTTACCTGTGCTGCTTATAAGACTTGGATTTGGAAAGCTGTAGTTTCAGTGCCTTTTACTGGAAGTCAAAACCTCACAAAAGTCAACAGGGAGCTCCACAATATGTTTAGATATTTTATCTGGAAGGAAGCAAGTTCAGATAAGAGTAGGCAGAAAATAATGAAAGCCCTCAAAATCCACATTGTTTAGCAACTGGATAATGACATAATTACAGATTCGATGGCAGAGTGCTTAACAGCCAGCATGACTGTCTCATAGTCTCCATGCAGGGGGCTCTGCTGAACAGAATGTGCCTTCTCAAAGCCATTTGAATACTCTTCACTTTTCATTCTTCTACGTGCTGGGAGTAGAACCATTTTGGTAGAAATGGAAGACTTTAGCACCAGTTTCTTAAGGCACAATTTGAATAATTGTGAATGAATACCAGATTCATAAGCTACAGTTTCAATATAATCGTAAAGAAATAACAGTTCTCTAAGCAATGTATTAACCACAAAGGTGCCAGAACACATAAATAAAACAGAACACAGAAATAAACTTTGTAATGAAAACTACATAATGTGAACCACAAAACTAATTTCTGTTTTTTCATCTTTTCCCCCCCATTCTTTGTAATTTCTCCCCTTGAACACTCCTCCTTTTATCTTTCAGCCTCATGATCCCTATTTTCTGAATGCTAAAGGCAGCAGAACCATTGCAGCATAGTAGCAAATAATCTATCAAATAATCTTATCCAGGCATCTTAAAATTCGTTTTTTTGCCTGACCTCCCACTCTTCCTCCTTTTAAGAGGGGAACAGAAAGCCTCAGAGCTCTCACTTCAATTGCACCAGTTCCCTCTACTCTGCTTATTAGTTTCAGGAGACTCTAAATTTCCACCAATGAATCAGGCTTGCTGGCTCTTCTTTAACCTTGGTTATGCAGCTGTCATACTGTAATTGCGAAGACTTCAAGCTGAAGAGAAGACAGTGAAGCAACTGCAAAGGTGATTCTTTACAGGGCAAGAAAAAAGTGTGTTCTTTCTTTAAATTAAACTAACCAGGTGAAGACAAGATAGTATGAAAATGCTGGGTCAGGTTAAGGAGAAAGCCTGAGCTTCTCTAACTCCTGTAAATTAGCCACAAAACCATCTGGATTGCCTATTTGAGTACTCAATCTACTGATAAATTTGGAGGTTGGTTATATAGGCAGAGACAAGAAAGGAGGTTAGGAAATATTCCCATAGGAACTTGCTTAGGGGCCAAGCCTCTGAGGACTGGTACCAAGAAAAGTGGTACTTGTTTCTATTTAAGAACAACTAATTTGTATCCTGATTCATCAGTTTCCAAGGGCTAAGATTACTTGTTGTGTCCTATTCTTGGACCTGTGTTTCTCTCAATTTTGTATGACTGCAGCTGGGAATTGGGACCAATATTTTTAGGTCACAGCAGCCCAGTAAGTTCTTTTTTTAATCGTTGTTATTATTACAGATTATTAGTTTTATTTCAGATGCTGTTAGTTCCTATTAAACTGCAGCTCAGAAGCCTATATTTTCCCACAGCCACTATAACCCCTAGAGAGCATGTAGAGCTCAGAGCAGCAGCCAGCAGTGTTTGTTTCTTGCACATCACTCTGAGAGAAGGCAATGCTGGTACACCTCCTATCTTCCTAGGAAATGATTTCCCCTGCAGCAGAAAGGAGCAGTGCTTGAGATGGGAAGTGTAATTTGCAGCATGCTGAGCCATCTTCACTCAATATTGCCCCAGATATGGAGTTGTTTCTGCAAGTTCACATCTTTTTGAAATGGGAATTTATGTGCGAGAAGTGCCTAGTTCTTAGAAGAACTCGGCAGATATGTGCCATATAGGTCTATGTGGAGTGAAATGTGGCAGAACTAGAAGGAGTGTAAGAAGGACAATAAGCATGAGCAAGCAAAACGCTCTTACAATCAGGCTCCTTGACTACTTTAGAAACACTTCAGTGGCAATCCTGTAGCTCAGGAAATACTGGGTGCTCAGTAATAACACCCTAAAGTAGGGAATTTAAGTGGTTGTATGGACCCCAGAACACTAATATTAGATAGCTCACCAAAGTTCTTGACTTAAGAACTTCCAAGGTCTTGACTTAGCAAAGCCATGTTATGCAGCATGGCCTGCAAAGGAGTCTTCTTGAGGTAGTAATAATATAAGAAAAAACAAGAACCACAGATAGTTAAATCAGAATGGTCTGAAGAACTTTACATGTTAATCAAAGACTGTCATATCCAAAGGAGTCAAAAATATTTAGGGAGAAGCCCAAGACGAAGGAAAAGGTAGTTTTTCCTTAGATAGATAGCTTCTTGTAGGCTCTGGTTTCCCCTCTCTCCGCCATAGGTTGTGGGTGGCTGTGCTTTGAAGTTCTGTGGTCACCTCAGTAGGCTGAAAAAATATACCAGGCACCTGTGGTGTGCTTCAGCATAGCCAGTGTCAGATCAGCCTGAAATATCTCACGGAACAAGAATCATGAAGGATAAATGCTCAAAATACAGCTATAGAGGAATGGAGTCAGAAGGCAGAAGGTGACATGAAAGTCATGAGTGTAAAAGAATCTTGAAAAAGTCCACATGGAGAAAAAGTAGAGGTAAGAAATCCTGCCACACATTATCCATTTTTAATGAGAGAATCTTTAGCTGGGGTCTGAGGTATCCTGAAAGGAAGCACTAAGATAATTATGTTAGGTGACTTTTAGCAGTCGTAATCAATAATTCCTTTATATAACACTTGCGAAACTCACAGTGAAATACTGAACTACTCATGCCATCAAGATTAATAAAAAACCCACTTACAATGGCCCTTCCTGGCTGGAGTATCTTAATTGAAGTCCATTTAAAAATCTATCTAGGAGTCCTTCGTTCTAAATTAAAGACTTTCTTTGCTGGTCTGGGTACTCCATGCCAGAGGCATTTTTCATTTGCCTAGGTGATAATATGCCCATTGTAATAAATATTCAATCATACAGTGAACCACTTGGCACTTGAATTTTTTTTTCTAGATTACTGTCAAGTCAGCCAGTTTGAAGGGGCAACAGGTTATTTTCAACACCTGGAAAGTTCTGGCAATAAATAAATAGTCCTGTTTTATTTACATATTTTCCTGATTTATTTACATATTTTCATTTTGTTATCCTTTTACTGACTTACACATGATGGATTTTATTTAAAGCCTCTAGAGGTAATAATAACAAATAAAAAGAATGTGCTTGTATAAAGAGATAGAAGAGCTATATTACAATACCTTGAATCGTGCTGTATTCCATTGAGCATATATGAATGAGAATTGAATATGAGAAGGGGAGAGTGAGACATCTCTCCTTCTGTCTGTACTTGTAAACAGACGCATGTGTTGCTCTACATATGAAAATGTTTGCAACAAAAGTCAGGCTTTGATGTACCATATATATTTTATTGAATTAGAAGAAAAACACGACCACGTTTTTGCAATGGGAATATTTCAAAAAGGAGGTGGAAAAACCTTGGAAGAGAATATCTGAGTGGTGAATAAACAAAAAGACATAGCAGTGGGTAGAATAAAGCTGATCACCCCTAGATGCTAGACATGGTATTTTATGATATATGGTTTTGTCCAGGACACAGGCGATTTGCCATGGGTAGCCATTTCTAAAACATTAACCTCCAGGACCTGAGTTCTACTCACCTAAAACACTGAAATAATTCTACTCCAAAACAAGATCTCTTGCAGTGGGACTTGGCCCTTGAAATGTTGGACATATTTTTTTCTGCATTTGAAAGTAAAACTGCAAACATTGCAGTCACAAAGCTGGCAATAAGAACAGTTATTGTTTCCTTCTTATCATCAGCAATTGCATATGGATTGTTTGCAATTAAAACAGACTTGCAAACACAATTACAAATTCTGGCTTAGAGAAGAAGCCAGTGCATGCCAGGGACTTGCAATGATGCTATTTGATTATAAAGATGCAGCCAGCAAGCACAGGACTGAGGTGTTGGGGTAGGGTGGGGGCAGTGAGCAGGGCAGGCAGGAACTGGGGAAAGGAGCACAGCACTCCTGCTGGGGAGATGATTTAAAAAAGTTCTCTAAGGGAAAGGTGCACAATGCCATCACTCCTGGGGCTGTCCTCCACAGCCCCTCTCAAGGCACTCTTCCTGAGCCAATGGACAGGGTTATTTTGTCTGCCCTCCACCTCCCTGTTAAACTTAATACAAAGCACTAAAATGTGGCCTCCCCTTTCTTCTCCCTCTTCACAGAAGACTAATGACTGGTTTCCTGCAGCTGCCGACTGTTGCTGTGCCGACTGGTTCATCCCCATCTCTTCCTACTGCACAGGATAGCCTTGAAATCTTTCCACAAAGAGGGATTTTCAGATGATGTGTGGTCATCTCTTTCAAGGACTGAAAGCAGAGAAGGGTTATGATTAGTGGGATACTTCAAGCTGGATGTAGGAGCCAGAGGCTGCTGGATCAGGAAGGATGGCATTAGAAAACAACCCCAAATCAGGACCATGTTTTCTGCTGTGCTGTATGTGACTATATGGAGCAGACAAGCCATTTTCCCCTTCCTACTCTGAAAGCCAGATGAATGCTAGTTCTACATTTGACATAATTTGAAGTATCCTGGGATCCTGAAAATACAGCATCTAGAGCTAGATGTGCACACTGTGTGTACATCAGCCAGCTGGTTGTTTCCATTGTGCTGCGGTCGCTCTTCCCCCAGCACACGCCTTACCCCAGCACTAAAAACATGCTGCATAACAGCCAGGTAGCCTTACTTTAGCCTGTCCATAAGCTCTATTGGACTTCCCAGTAAGGATGCACCACAGGAGCAGCTCAGGGTGGCTGACGAAGTTGTTGTCCAAGCTTCTGGCTTTCTGTGCCATGGGACAATGGAGGCAGAGTGAGCAGAAACTTGAAATGCAGCACATCCATAGGAGAAGCTGCCAAATGTCCACCTGTGCTTCTAGTGAGGAAAAAAGGAGACTTTTAGAAGGGGAAAACATTTGGTTTCCCCTTCAAAGGGAAAACCAAGGGAAAACCAAAGGGAAAACAAAGGGAAAATCTTTGGTTCAAAGATCAACAGCCTGCTAAGCAAGTATCTCTGTACTTTTCATTTAGCTTAATGACAACCATGAAAGGCTGGCAAGCTTCTTTCTTCAACTTACTGAAGCATTATGCTGGTATGTGGGAGTATTGGCTCTGGCAGGCATTGTGTGCTGTTCATTTGTGAGTGAAAGAGGCTGTCTACATTTTGAAGAATCACAGTGACAACTATACTCTATTTGTGGCAGAATAATAAGGTGATCTATTGTACTGCTTATGGAAGTAGAAAATGAGCTCTGCTCTAGGTGTATAATTTTCTACCATGGAAGCAACAGAAATACCAGTAACATACAGATGCTCACACGTGCTGTGCCCCACGCAAAGGGTGTTTGCTTGCTCATATATGAGCACACGTATATACCTGTACTGCGAGGGGAAGTACTAATCTCTTGCATCACGGCCTTTAGTTGTGCAGGTCTTCAGCCTCTGGAGCAGAGGTTCTTGTGAGGTGTCAAAGGTCATGGTGGAGAGTTTATTTTGAAAGCTTGATGAGTATTACTCCACCCAAATTTCAGTTATGGGGACCAGAAAAACCTACTTTTTTTTTTCATGGAAATAAACAAGAGGTCTGGGTAGTCACATTAAAACAACTGGATGTTTCAATATCTGTAATACAGTCCTCTGAGCCTGTGCTCTACCTAAATTCCTCTAAAGAGTAGGAAGTGCCATTGATCAGGCTGTGATCTTAGCAGTCAGTCAATGCTGAGCAGAAAAATGCAGAAATATTTTTGTTATAAAATGTTATGGGAAAGAATGGAAGAAGATACTCCTTTAAACAATACAAAGTAACACAAATTTTCTGTAACAAAGGGAGCAAAATATGTTTTAGAGGTGAAGAAAAAAGGTGTGTAGCTGGCAACATTTGAATGTTTTTCCTTCAAATACACCCATCCAAGTCTGACTAATGACTCTGATCTGTAGAAACAGCTGCAGGTCTGAGCTCAAAAACGGCTGTCTTATTTCTCTGCCTACACTGTGATAACGTGTTTTTGGACAAAGTGATGCTCCGTTTAGAAAATTGCAAAAGAGAGAGATGAGGAAAGAAATGAGCAAAGAGCCAGTGTAAAAAAGAATGTGTGAAAGTAATGCTTATGTTTTCTCTGTGACATAAGGTAATGGCTCTGCCTGATGTAATGGGGTAGAAATTGTCATCTTGAATTTAAAGGATCAGAGCAGTGAAAGTAAAAAACAAAAATCTACAGTATCAATAGCTAGCAAACTCTTCCTAAATTTCTGCAGGTAGTTTAGCACTGTTTTCAAGATTGAATAAGGTTAATCCTGAGACAAAAAGAAATAACTCTGGGCAGTAATATAAAATCATACTGGTAAATTTTTGATGAAACAGGGATATAAATTACTGAGAACCAGAACTCTCCAACACAGTATTCAGAAGCTCAAAATAATTAAATTTTTTGATTTCCACCAAACAAGACTTTCACCACAATGTTTCACAGTCACTGCTGATTCAGAAGGGTCAAACTCTTTTAAGTCAGTAGTGCTTTCTCAATGCAAATAAAATAAAACATGCTGGTGTGTGTTAGGAGAAGCATGGCCAGGAGACCCAGAGAAGTTACTGTTTGCTTTTCTCTAGTACTGTTGAGGCTGTACTTGAAGACTGTCCAAATCTGGGTTTCCAATTAAAAAGAGACGTTGAGAAACGTGACAAGTTCTGGATAGGTTATCCAGAGAGGGACCAGGATGTCAGGGACCTCAAGCTCATGACCTCTGAGGAGACAAAGGGGAGCTGCATGTGAAGAAAAGGAAATTAAGAAGCTATATGCATACATCTGAATGTCAAACATGGCAAAGCTAAACTTTTCTCAGTGGTAGCAGATTATACAAAAACAATCCACAGATTGAGGATTTAGAGCTTCAATGACTGGGTTATAAAAAACCTTTTACACAAGTAGGGAGTGCTGGACGATTTCAAAGGTCAGCTATATCAAGCCTTGGCTGACCTGATTTTATAATGGTGATAGCCTGAGTCTTCTTCAGGTTATTTCTGTAATGAATGTGAGATGAGAAATCCCTGTGACATGGGTTCTGCTGCACACTGGGAATGCCTGAGGCTGTAATGACATTTGTGTCAGATACCCTTATGGAGAGGGGAAAGCAGCCACACATTTTCCATTATAAGTTCATTATAATATGTAAGCCTATCAGGAAATGGATTTATGATTTAAGTTCTCAAATCCCAGCAATGAAGAGTCCTGTCAGAGGGCATGTATTCACTTTACTTTGCCAGCCTTCTTACTTGCTTCATGTATATGACACATTTACCAAAATACCATTAATGTTTTTTTCTTTTAAAGAGTCAAATTTTAATACAAAGCAATTCCCTTGGATTTCAGGAAAAGTATGGGAAGCATCCAATGAGAAACCCTAATAATTCTGTTTCTGAGGTGCTGATATCAGAAGATATCTTGCTTCACTCTCACTGACAATAACAAACTTTCAGATTTTTAAATAATTTATTTGATGCAGTTCTATGCTATCGTACTACATGGTGAGAAGTGTTTGTAATTGCTTGCAAGCTGACTGAGTGGCTGAATTTGCGATGAGCACCCATTCATAATTTACAACACTGAAAAAGAAAAAAGACTAACTTTGCATTAATTTTCCCTATTTCTATTACATGGATTCACTGAGACCTAATTAAAACTCTATTAGATTAGAAAGCAAGAAACTGAACATGAGTTTGGAAGATTTTGGCGGATATAGTCCAATATTTCTTAAACAGCTGCATTATGGATTTCAATGGGACATTAATTATGTAGGGAAATTAACTTCCAGAAGTAATTAACATAATCACTCTTTGAAAAATTTAACCAGAAGTCTAATCATTAAATTATTTCATACAAATACTCAGTGTTTGATGAAGACCAGGGAATATAATGACTTGAGGGGTCCCCTCCCTGAGAACTGACATTGAAACCAGTGAAGGATATGAAGGAACACTTTCTGCCTCCTTTTTGTAAGTGTTCTGTCTTCTTTTCTGTACTGAGTTAGAGACCCTCAGTGGGTACAGTCCCATTAGCAGGAAGCTGAGACTTGCCAACAATTAAACTACGTAGTGGGCTGTCTTAAAGTGACTCATGATGCTTATCTGAATCTTAGCTTTATTTACATAATTTTTAACCTGGCTACTTTCTTTTTAGGACACAAAGACATACCTAATCATCCAAGTTTTAAAAAACAAGGCACACAGTATCTTGCCCTCATCTTGTACCTTTGCATTTTCTGACATGAAATGGATGTCTCCTGTGGGAGGTATTGCAGCAGTGGCAAACTGTTAGATTCATCCCTTCTGCTTTGCTCCTATCACCATGGAACTAAAGGAGTGAAGGAATAGATCATAGAATCATAGAATCATAGAATATCCTGAGTTGGAAGGGACCTACAAGGGTCACTGAAGCCCAGCTCCTGGCCCTGGGCAGTATAGCCCCATGTGCTTTAGAGCATTGTCCAAACGCTAGATGGTGGTGTCAGACTTGCAGCAGCTCTTGTGTGATCTTATAGTCCTCTAGTATGGAAAGGAACTAATCAAACCAAAGGATGGTCAAAGGATAGCTGCCTTTTATTTATTAAGTCCCCAACTCTGGTGGTAGTTTTTTAGAAGCTCTCACAGATGCAGGATTGCTCTATGTAATAATTTTACTTATAAACCATGTCATGCACAGTCGCTGTATATCTCTGCTATCTTGTTTAAATGCACTTACTGAATCAAATATGGGCTACTGGGGAGAAAAAATCCAACAGACAAGCAGAATAGCAAAGCAAGTTTCAAGTGAGTCGTCTCTCAATAACTGTGTGGGTGAGGTAGAAAAATACAGGACCTGCCAAAAATAAAGAGGCCACTGAGGAGCTCTTGCTGGTTGCAATGGTTTTCTGAATAAGGCTTGAAAGCCTGAAAGTGCAGATCCTGGGTAGCTCTGGGATGAGGACGTGATGTGGAGTTGGCTTGAACTTGCTTATGATGGGTTCAAACAGATGAATTGGAGAGGAGCACCTGAGGCAGCTGGCTCAATTCTGCTTTGAGAGGAGACCAAACCATGAGAAGGGCAGATTTCTGTGGAGATGTAGTTAAAGTCACCTCTCAAAAATTGTGAGGAACGGTCAGATGGCTTTCTGGCTATATCTGGAGCCAAAAGTGTATTATGGGGGACAAGGATTGTATTATAGGGACTACATTAAATAACTCACAGACTTGAACATCCACCATCCATGTGACCCTTTAAACCTAAACCCATGTTATGAAGGTAGAAAAGCTTGAATAGGCAGGTTTTCTATTTTGTGTATTTTGTTAGCAAAAATAAAATGAGTAAAAAACATAAATTAAACATGCAAACTAAGTGAATTAATATTATAACACAATAAGAAACTAATTAGCTAACTGCTTGAGCTGACCTGATTAAACTAATGCTTTTTAATGTGTTTCATACCATAAACTGGAAAAACAGAGGTCATGTTTACTTATCAGCCTGTCAGATTCAGCATTAACTTAACTTACTCACTATGATGGTATCAGAATATTTGTATTCTGGAAGGTATTTTGTGTGTATATGTGTATATATAAATATATATACACAGAGTAATCTCTTGTGGAATAAATATAAAGATTACAGTGTTGATGGTGTATAATGCAGAGTGCTCATCCTCTAAATTGTCAAAAAAAAAGTCGGTGTTTTGTGACTGGCATAAATAAGGATACATGAAATATTCTGATATAGTTCAAGGTAACAAAGCAGGGAAGACTCACCAGCAAAGAAGACACAAGCAGCAATTTCACAACTGCAACAATATCTGTTGTGGCCTGCAAGGTTTATCTACTTGTGAGATTTTAGACAATGAAATTACGATAAGTAGGGTTGAATTCGCAGGGTTGTCCTAGAATTTAGGATTACTGAGTTTTTAAAATAACATTGTGGCATACTGGACATGAAAGGCAGTCGACTGCTTTGCTTCTGGGCGTACAGTGTTTTGCTCAGTGCAGGATCTTTAGTTGTGTCAGTCATTACAAGGTGTTGGCAAAACCATTCACTTCAATGTGGCTTTGGAGTACAAGATGGACCTTTGAATAAGCATAGTTTTTTTCAGCGACATAGAGAAAAGACTAAGGAATTTGAGGGTCAAAACCAGAATATCCAGTGGAAATATCTGGAGCCTCTAATGCCACTGAACTGTGTGGTTTTGTTTGTTTTCTTGCTCTTACTCTCTTTAGTAGTCCAGAGTTGTATTTCATCTGCTGTTGGCTCAGTGACCAAGGGAGTGCCAAGATGTACTGTCTCTCTTCACTAAAGAGGAAGGTGCAATGCCTCTGGCAGAAGTATGCAATCTAAGTGACAGTACAGAATGGATGTTGTCCAGTGCAACTCCCATCGCTCAGCATGGCAACAGGTCTAATCTGAGATATTTTTGAGGGGAAAAAAAAAAAAAAAGAGATTCTGAAAGTAGATATTTTTCAATCAAAAATTTCATTTACCTGAAACAGTTTTCTGTTGATATCTATCTGACTTTAATTGAAGTAAAGCTTCCTTGAGGGAAAAGTCTAGAAAGGCACTACTTCAGGATTCCCACAATCCAGTCATAGGTCTGAGGTAAGGTAATCAGTGGCACCTGGAATACCATAGGAGCCCATTGTTAAGCTATGCAGCCGTCACCTCTGTGACTGCAGTGTGTACATGTGCTAAATCTATTACTATGTAAAAATAGACATAGCTCTGCATAGTTTTTAGAGATATATTTTGATCTATATAATTTCCATTTCAAGACCATTTAGTACTTTAGGGGCCTATTATGCAAATTACTATTCATACCATGAATTACCAAATAATATAATACATTTTTTACTCTGTTTCAATGAATGGGTAATTATGTAGGAGCAGGGCAGGAAATTCAAAGCCACTGAAAAAATAGATCAAATGGAATCTGTAACAACAAGATGTAGTAACTTTCCACCAAGGTCTTCTCCAGTGGGATTGTTCTAGCTCTGTATATTTCATATTTCTAGATATGTCTCAAGTCTAGCTTGGTGAGGATAGCAGTGTTTGTCTCTATTTGGGTTTGCACTTGGTAGGAGGCTGATTGCTCTCTGCTTTTGGATTTTGCTACATAAGGATGTCTTGCTTTCTATTTCAATTATTTTTTTCTTCTGCACCCATTCTGATAGGTATTGTGCCAATATGTATTATGAGTTACAGTTATTTTCCATTCTTCTTTTTAGATGGTCTTTGGCCTTTAACAATACAAGCTGCACAGGTTTTCCCAAGTTGTTATCACTTAATGGAGTGTTTGGGGAAAGAATGGTCAGACAGTAAATAGATGATTGTAACAAAGATTTTTGGGGCAAAAGTCAATATAAAAATTCCATGGGCTGTTTCGAATAGACAGTAGACACAGAAGTCTACTCATTTGAATTGTTTTGGATTTACCCATATGAAGGAGAAAGATGTAGCCCTTTATAATGCATTAAGCAGAGAAGTGAGTTGTGTGTTTGCCTTGGGGTGACTATATGAGGTTGTATCCCCTATTGCTTCTCTATGCCCAGAAATGAATTTTGTGTCTTTCTGTGCCTTTAAAACTGGGTGTGAGAGAAAGAAAAAAAAAAAGCCAGATGAACTTTTCAAAGCAGTTCTGTGCTTCAAGGTCACACTACTCCTCTCCATTCTCCTGCTGCAGGAAGAAGAGCGGAGGAAGCACCCTTCTTGCGTTCCAGCCAGCTTTTGGCTCTGTTTTTCCAGAGAGAGACGGAGAGTTAAGCTTTCTTTTTTTGTCCTGGGACTTCGGCTTTTCCCTTCTTCTCTTCTGGACTTTTTCAACAACATCAGAACACACCAGGAGAACTTTCCGTCGAGGCCCCGGAGGTGGGCCCATGCTGAACTCCAGCTCTGGGAGGAGAGAGACCACACCCACAGAAGGACTTTAAATCTTCCCAGGTTTTCTCTCCACAGCGAGAGGTTTTATTATTTAGCATTATTCTTTTCCCGTGTGTTTGTTAAATAAATAGTTTTTTATCTCTTTTACTTTCCTCCGAGGCATTTCTTCCCAAACCTGGGAGGGGTGGCTGTAACCTGCCTTCTATCAGAGGATGTTCATTTCGGACATTCCTCCCAATTTTGTCTCAAACAGGCACAGTGTTACTGGCTGTTAATTCAGTCCCTCATGGAAAATTTCTGCCAGAACAGGAACCTATAGAATATGTAGAGTACTGCTTCATGTTTCTAAAATCTGCAGTAGACCTCTGGGGTTACCTGTTAATTGTTTAACTGCCAACTTCCATAAATTACATAAATCTAAATGGAATTATAAATAAATATAGAAGGGGGACAGAGTCACCAGTTTTTTCCATTCAAAATTAATAGTGGACTCATAAAGCCCCAGGCACTATCTTTGTGGTGATTAGTTAGGATTTCAGTGGTGGTGGGCTCAAGTAGTTGTGTGGTGGTTTGATGTTGGCTGGATGCCAGGTGTCCACCAATGCTGTTCTATCACTGCCCTTTTTGAGTGGACAAGGCAGAGAAAATATCACAAAAGGCTCTTGGGTTGAGACAAGGGCAGGGAGAGATCACTCACCAATTACCATTATGAGCAAAACAGACTAATCCTGGGGAAATTAATTGAATTTATTACCAATTAAATCGGAGTAGGAAAATGAGAAGTAAAAGCAAAACTTAAAAAAACCTTCCTTCCCACCCCGCTCTCCTTTCTGGGCTTAACTCTCTTCCTGATTCCCTACCTTCTTTTCCTGAGCAGCCTTGTTCCAGAAGGGGATCCTCTCTTCACGGGTGTCCTGCCAGGATTCTGCTCCAGCAAGGGCTTCCCATGGGGTCACAGCCTCCTTTGGGGTTCCATCTGCTCCTGTGTGGGGCCCTCCATGGGCTGCAGGTGGATCTCTGCTCCGCTGTGGCCCTCCATGGGCTGTAAGGGGACATCCTGCCTCACCTTGGGCTGCACCATAGGCTGCAGGGGAACCTCTGCTCCAGTGCCAGAAGCAACTCCTCCCCCTCCTTCTGCACTGACCTTGGTGCCTGCAGAGCTGTTTCTCTCATGTATTCTCACTCCTCTCTTCTCTGGCCACAATTTGCTTCTGCACAAAACTTTTATTTCCCTTCTTAAATCTGTTATCCCAGAAGAACTACCACCATTGCTGATGGGCTCAGACTTAGGGACAGGTCTGTCTTGGAGCCAGCTGGCATTGGCTCCTGCAGACATGGGGGAAGTTTCTAGCAGCTTTTCAGAAAAGCCACTCCTGTAGCCCCCTCTGCCACTAAAACCTTGCCAGGCAAACTCAGTACAAAGTGCTTGCAATACAATTGATGTTTGAGAGCTGTCCTTTTATCAAGCCCTCTTAAGCATTTCTCTCAAGTCATTGGTCCATATATCTGCACTAACAGTAATGTTTGCCTTTGCCTTGTGGATGGAAATAGTGAAGTGCAAGATTGTGGCAGAATATTCCTTTCATTCAAGACATTAAACAGAACTGACACCTTTCAGGCAGTATTTGTTGTATTAGCTATATTTAGAAAGGGAAGAAGTGCAAATGTAGAAGTAAATTTATCTACTGCAGTTGGTACATATCCAGTGTCTCATGAGGCCCCTGTAGATTTGTGAAATGTTATTAATTTTTGAAATTTCATATAATTTTTGCATTGCCCTGTAGCTCTGAGACCACGCTATTAAAATAACAATAGTAATTTATATTAAAATGTAACAAAAGCTCATTTATTTTCCCTCAGTACCTCTGATCATGTCCTGCAAAATTTGAGTCTTTTGTAGGGACTGTTTTTCTGGAGACAATTTTATCAAATCAGATTTCTTGAATGGTGACAGCTCTTACCCTCCCCAAAGAATTTATATTACCTTTGCCATTTGTTTAGATCTCAATCTTGCTGACTTATAAAGACTGAGATTTTGTTCCACCAGCTACTTAATTAGGTAGGTATCACACAGCTCCCCAAAACTTCTGTCCCCATGAGCATCTCCTCTGTCAGGTCTTAGAATTAGAAGAGAATCTTGCATAAGAAGATGATTTGCAGCTATCTGCTACACTCTTCTTTGAAAGGAATCAGGTCCTCATTGAATAAGGACTTGCATACTCCCATTTGTGTGCAGAGACTAGAGAAAGTATGTACATTTTACCTTTGAAGTTAGGACTCCTGTTAATTTGTGTTTTTCCTGCAGGGGTTGACATGATTAGCCAAAAATCTTTGGTGCAGTTCATTACAAGATAAAACTTAGCTTCTGAATCACTAGGGAAGTATCTGTGAGGCTTAGGATGTGGGTAAGGCATGTGAGCATTTACATTAATATCTCTCATTTTACACTCAGAAAAAACCCCCTTCGCTGGCATTTGAAGTGATGAAACAAGTCCCTTTGATAAAAGAAAGGCAGCTACTCCTATTATTTCTTTAACTTCTCCTTATCAAAGACTTTTTTTGTTTTGCCTTGTTTTTTTCTTAAACAACAAAAACTATGCTTCAAGGTCTCAATATTCATTGTTTTCTCACTGAACTGAAAATAGCTCAGTGGTGATAATAATTTGTTCAAATCTCCCTGAATTTGCATGACAAAGAAAGTTGTTTCTTCTTATCTACATGGCCTCTGAGTTAAGATTTAAGAGAAAAATATTTCATTTATTCTGATAAAGTTTGATGTTGTTGCAGAATAAATGGCAAAGCAGGTAGATTTAAGTGAGAGCTCTCTTCATAGGATATTCTCCAAAAAAAGCTAAAAGATCTCAAAAAGATGCTGTTCTAGGGAAAATATAGTAGAAACATTTGTGCAATGGCCACAATGAATACATTTGTACCATGTCTAAACTGGTACAAATCTGAAATCCGATAAGTTTACAATACCTCTGCCTGTAAATACAGTTAAAAATACTGCAGAAGAGACTGTGTAAAAACTGTGGTGTATTTCATTTTATTCCATTTCAAAGGCTGTTGAAAAGCCAATAAAAATATCTACTCTTCATGTTAACTGCTAAGATAAGGAATATCAGGAAAAGAGCTGAAATACTCGCAAGGTGTAAGTGTGGACACTTCAGCTTCAGCTCCATTTAGTCCTGAATATCTATAATCCTATTTTGAAAGATGCCAAAAAAAGACAGTCCCTTTACCTCAGCTGCAGTGTGCCCTTTTTCATGTTGGAAGCCTGTTAAAATTAAGAAGATTGACTCTTTTCAGTGCAAAGTTTGCTACCTGAAATACTGAATATTCAAAACTTAAATGATCCATGAGCAAATAACAGTTAAGAAGCAATAATTTTAAAATGCAATAAATTTAAATATTCTACGATACAGTATTAGATATAGTTCACCGATTAGATCATCAGTTACTAAATGTATTTGTTACCAAAATATTTAAAGTGTTAATTACCAGATTCTCAGTCAGTTTTCAGTTAGAATGCCAACTCCTAAACTGGGAGCAAATATCAGCCTTTATGTAGGCTTTGTTGATACTAAATCCTGGTTAGAAAAAAAAAAATACTAAACATCAAAATTGAAATATAACTTTTCAATAGGAAAATCCAAATCCAATACATTTTCATTACTAAAATCCAAGAAAATATTTCCTGTTTTCCAGAGGTGGCTGCATTACTGAATTTCTGTTTGTTGTTTTGAAGTTTTGATTTCTCATTATTAAACCTGAACACATTGTTTTATAATGTCTGTTCCCAAAGTGTGGACAGATATTTTTACTCAGCACATGTGGGTATGCAAACAGGACAAATTTGCTATATTTGTATCTTTGGAGGGCATCAGGAATTACACACCTGGCAGACGCTTCTTAAGAAATTTGGTGGAAGCACCACCTCCAGCACCTTGTCCCCTTGTTACGATCCAGTTTTAAACCCAGAAGAGCAAAGAAAACTAAGTCTCTGTGCATAATCCAGAAAAAATTTAGAAGGTTCAAAATATTCCCAAAAACGAGATTAAAACCAAACAAGGTTAGATGTTGGTGCCAAAAAATTGATGTATTTTATTTACTAATAAAAGAAGCAAAGAGAAGGAAAGAGAAAAGAAAGAAAGAAAGACATAAAGAAAGAAGTGTGCGTGGGGGGACAGGGAGAGGGTGACAGGGGTTAGGTGGAAGCATATCACCCTTCCAGAGGTCCCAACAATGTCTTGTTGCTCCCCTCCATCTGCTCTTCTGGTGGTGAGGGTCCCCTGCTGCCGCGGCCATGCTGCCGCATGCCAGAGAGTACAGAGCCCCGTGGATTAATACACGCTTTGGGCAGGTGGGAACGCCCATGTGCCTCCCTTGCAGGGGCCAGCTTGACACACTGTCCCTTGCAACACTGAGGGTCTGTTGCATCATCTCTGGTGCTCTGGTGCAGGGTCTGGGGACCCCTTTGGGGGGCCTTTGATGGGCCGTGTCACCCCCTCTGCTGCGGATAAGCTTCCCCCTCCAGGTGAAGGGCCCCTCAGTTGGGCTCCTCTGCACAGCGGAGGATGGGCGGTCACTGCACCTCTCACCAGAGGCTTTTCCAGCACACACCCAAAGCCTCTCTCCCCCCACCCTTTGCTGCGAGGGTCTGTGCGAGCCTGGCAGCTGACAGCCCTGGGGCTGTGGTCTCCACCTTGGAGGTGCTAAGCTTATGCTTTGTGAATGTCCCCAGCCCTGAGCTGTTCATCTTATCTTCATCAGTGAGCAGGTCCAGGGCCTCTCAGAGCCCCATTCAGAGTGTGGTAGTCTTCTCTGCAGCTTTTGTAATACAGTTTTAAAAGTCCTTCATAAAAATGTTTGAGTCATAAACTATGACATTTCAGTCTCTGACACCCCTGACCACTATTCCACAATCCTCCGGTCAATTTCTAGGTCCTTTCGGTCCTAGAAAGACCTTTTGATGCTGTCCAGAGAAAAACACCCTCTGGTCTCAGTTTTTACCCCCTCATCTCTTTCTATCCCTTGAGCTCCTCATCCCATCCATGGAAGAGGTACTTAAGCTGCTGCTTTCTCCCCTCCTCTCTTGCCGTGTCAACTTGTCTGCCCAAACATCCTGAATTTGTGCCCTTTGTTATTCTATTCTTCAGGCCTAGCTCCAATTTCTTTAAAGTTTTTGCCACTACGAAAAGTCTTAATCTTTTCAATTTTCTTGGCTCTGACCTTCCTCACTACCCACAAGCTCTTGGGCATCTCCAACTTTCTTAGTTATGTCACATCTTCAGTTCCTTCTGCTTTTGTGTCTATGGCTTGAGTGATGGTGCAGTTGACAGTGCTAGGAGGTGCAGACTCAGGGGTGGAAGGGGAATGTGGGCATTTGGAATGAGCTCCTGAGGAAGCAAGAGGCCGTCGGGTCTTTAAGTTTTGATGTGTAAGGGATTGCCTGTAGATATCATTGTTGTTGTCTCCCATCTGACTTCCTTCATATCTGTTGCATGCTGTTGTCCAAGATCCTTCCTCTTCCCACGTGATCAGTGAAAATGACTGAAGTTACCTCCCACCTCCCTCTCTCTACCTTGTTAATGGCTGTAGATCCAGCTGTGCCTCCTGTAGAGCCTTCAAAGGCCTGTGTGCAAGGCTGCAGCTATTAAAAGGCCACTCAGGATGCTGAAAGCTAGAGTGTCATGTTTAGGAATGGTAGTTGCAATTACATGTACCAAGAAACAGAGTCATTCCTCTTGCAAGCATCGACAGTACCATCAGCATCTAAAAAGAGCAGGTTGGTGGCAAAGGATAACTTCCTTGAGCTGACAGGATGCCCCTCCATCATCCTGCATACATCAGTCCAGCCCCTCCATGCCCTAATCTAGAGCAGAGGACAGAAAAAGAGGAATCAGAAGTCCATCTCTTTGAGTGGGCAGGATTTTGTGAGGCAGTAAAGCATATGTGGAGAACAGAGGGCATTTTCTGCAATTGCTGTTGCTTTACAAACTTACTCAAGGCTATATACGTATTTCTCAAAATCTATTTCAGACCGCTCAGCCCCAAACCACACTTTTTATCCTTCATTTTAAAGCAAAATATCTCTACTGGAGAAAAAAAGCTTAAATGAGTGGATAATTATTTGGGAAAAAAAAGGTGGTTCTGATCTGAATTACCCTGTTTTGGTACCAAAGTGTGTCTCTGTTACTGGGTTTATTATTAAAAATCATGTTTCTTGGCCCACCCTCCACTCTGCCCCCTGAGAGAGGCCGTGTGCATGCAGTCATGTTTAACTGCATCTCTGTTTGAAAAGTGTGCTGGTTATGTGCAAAGTATTACAAGAGGCAACTACGTCTTTGTCTTTCATTTGAAACAAATTGGAGGAAACTGCCCAGTTTCCATTTTTGCCACTAGAAACCTTCCTGTACTGTTTCTTTGAGGATATGTTCCCTTTCATGCCTCCTACCCTCACTTACAGTAGTGATAAATGCCTGGAAACATGCCATTTTTCCATACTTAAGAGCAGGAGTGGAGCCATGCTGTGCTTATGCACCTTCATTCTACAGAGGTTTTGATGGAGCACAGTGTCCCATTTCTGTGTAGGATCGTGGAATAGGAGCATGAAATGCCATCAGGACAGAGAGAAAAACAGTTCTTAAAGGAGTCAGTCAGGCTTTGGGGAATTTGGTTCTGGGAATCTTTGCAAATGAAGACAGAGATCATAAAAATTATTATCGTTGTTACCACAGTTTTAGTGTTACCTGTTCTTGTTGCTGTGGCTCTTCATAGCCTCAGTCATGAATGGGGACTTCACTATGTAAGAAAAGGTTTGTTCCCCTCTGACTGGCAATCTAAGTTTGTGTTTGGCTGCCCCCTTTACTCCATATTAAAACCTTTGGTTTAAAGTTTGAGCAAAACCTTTGAGCACTATTGGTACTACTTTTTGAAAAGCATTTTTTGAATTAAAAAAAATGACCTGTGACTTTTCCATGTGCCCTACTTTACTGACAATTCAACTTTAGATCGAGTTAAAGTCGTGAAAATAGCTCCCAGGAGAGTATCAGCTGTGGTTTGACAATATCTCTGTCTCTGGCAGCAATATCAGCTTTAACACGTTCCAGACTTCTGATGTTCTATGTCCTGCTTCTTCACCCCTCCTCTGCCTCCTGGCTCATTGTACAATATATACTAGCCTAGCTGGTTTTTAGGAATAGTTTATATCTTCAGGGGTTTTTTAAGCTAGATGACATATCTGATCTGATTTAGAGCATAGGCATCAGTTGCATTTTCCTTATATGAAGGATCTGGAAATTGCTGTGGTAAAGCAGTGGGGATAAGTGGCAGGAATCATAATATCATAAAAAAAACAGGTTGAGAGGGATCTCAGAAGGTACCAGCCTCTGGCTAAAGACCATCAAAGATACAGCAGGTTACTCCTGGCTTTATCCATTCAGATTTTAGCCATCTTTAAGTATACAAAATCTTTAACCTCACCTCTACAATCCTAATGCTAATAAAGGAGGGAATACAGAGGTTGCATGCCAGCTGTGTTATATTTTGATAGTTGTACAGGTCTGTGGGCTATCACTCCTTCTGTTCCGTCGTAGCTTTGGAAATAATAGTTTATGTCTCAGAGGAATAATAGCAGCTCTGCAAGGTGGTTGCACTTTGGCTAATGAGCCTTTTTTGATAATGTGGCTGATTATCTCAGGAGACATGAGCAGAAGGGTCTGCATTACTCTCAGTCTGAAACAAACCCAGGTAACTGTTCTGTATGTATAGTGAGGTAGTGCACTGTATAAATAGCCACGATTGCTCTTGGACAATGTGCACATGATAAAAAGGAGTGGATCTGGGAATGTGAGCCAGACTTCTCTGTTCATGTGTTAGTGCTTGGATCTAATTCCTAATATGATATCCAAAACAAAGAGAGCTGCAAAATCAGCTAAAGCTGCTGCAGTGCTTGTATCAGTCCATTTGCTTATGCATTAATTCTTTAACCACATGTAAATGGTACATGAAGCAAGTGAAGGGTTTCTCTTTGTGCAAGACTCCTGCTAAATATTGACTTTTTTCTTTTCAAGCTACTGAAAGCAGCTGAAAGGTAAGTATCCAGGCAAACCAGACCTGACTGCAAAACAATAATTCGTTCAGTCAATTTGTCACTTAGCTGAAATTTGTGTTCCATTTAAAGAAAAATGGAAAGAAGAAACAATGAACTCAGTGCATTAGCTTGGAAAGAAGAAACAATGAACTCAGTGCATTAGCTTCTACTCATATAGTCTTGAAGTTATCTGGCTTCAGGTGAAGAAAAAGAAAAAAAGGAATGGAACAGTATTTATAGGATCTTTATTTAAATGATAAGTTAAATATAGGTACAAACTGCTGAAGAACTTTTTGCAGGCTTTTGAAATCCTTAAACACACTCCCAGAGAAATTGATGTAAAATCTTACTTTTACCCATGGCTTGCAAAGAGAGCTAGGGCATAACAGCTCTGCTTTCTGGTGCAAACTGGAATGGGACAATGTTGATTCACACTAGATTTACAAAGGCATTTGGGATGCTGGAAGGTTGATGTCAGCAGGAGCTGAGTATCCTCATTTCTGTGTCTTGTTAGGCACTGATATACCTGTGTGTGCCTTATCCTTACACCTTAGGAACAGAACTCTGGGGTCTGTGTTTTTTCTTGGGGATGTGCCTGTCCACAGGGACTCAGGTGGGGACCTGCCACTGCTGTCCAGGGACAAGACCAGCTGAAGGAAGACCAGAAGCAAATAGTGACAGTATAGCAGCAGATCAGAACTCAACTGGAAGGTACTGCCATGAATGCTTCTGCCTCAATCCCTCTGCCTGACTCACTGTTGACTACATATGGTTGCTTGTTATAGTCTGATAAAAAGTTATTTTTGGTCAAAAATATATTCTCTTCCTTTCAGAATAAAATTATTTCTTCCCTTCAATTCAGCGTTAGAGCAAATATGACCTAATAATGGTTCACATTTTAGTGCAGACCACTTTCTAATTGAAAGAATTTCACCTGTGTATTTTGATTGAATATTTATGTGGATTTTCCAGGATTAGAAGGCGCATAGCACGGCACTCTGGTCCCACCAAAGTGTAAGGCCTTTGGGGCACTGATATTAGCATTGCTGAGGCTCACCTTCACAGAGAGAGGGTGACTGATTGCAAGGTGAGTGAGACACAGACCACTTCACCTCTGCTGCACCACAGCTTCACTTGGTGAAGTGATAATCCAGAAGCCCTCAGACTTGGAGAACACACTCTGTATCCAGGAATTTAGAAGTCAAACACTTGGACTTGGACTTGGACTACAAACACATCATCTGCAAAAAAACCTGTCTCAATTTTAATTGCCCTACGTTTTAGTTCTGTTTAACATCAACACCTTTCTTTGGCCCCTGTATTGTTGCTCTTCCTAAACATTGTATTATATACTACATTTTAAGAATAATAGTTTGCAAATAGGTATTTTGGGCAATTTGGGGCTAATATAACAACCAAAATAAAACTGTCCCCTCTTATTCACATAGGGGATGTGAAAAAGGACACAAACCAAGAGACAGGGAAAAAAAGAAAATTTAAAAAGTTAATAGGGAAGCAGACTGATATCAAAATGAATACGTGTGAAATGGCTACTAAAAACAGCAATATGGATTGCAAATATGTATGCACCCGGCAAAATAGGGAGAGAAAGGTACATACAACAGATGAAAAGATCAGATCAGAGCCAGAGACACCAGACAGAAGCAGCAAGGAGAAAAGAAGGACGGTGTCAGAGACTTCATAAATGGCTTTGAGAAAAATAAATTCTCTATTTAGTAGACAACCTATGCAATTTCTTTAACATGGAAGAACTATAATAATATTTTTCAGGATCTAAATTCCACAAAGTAGATTTGAAATTCTGGTAACCTTAAATTGCAATTATATGTGAAATGAAGAGCAAGGATGTTTATCAAAGTAAATTTGTGGGTTTGGTTTGTACAATGACAAGTCCTTTGTGAATTATGGTGAAGTACATAACATTGAACTTCCATATTTGTCTTGGAAGGAAGACAAAGTGTGCGAGTCCGGTTTCAGTGCAACTGGAGAAACTATGCACACACTAAGATGAGGTGGGTACTCCTGCATGATGGGTATAGACAAGGTAGTACAAGAATTCAATGTTTCTTCATAATTTTGTTCTTAGCTGTCAAGGATGACACTGACTCAGCTTACAAGGCAGGCCTATAACTGATTATAAAGTACAAAGAAATTGTTTTACCTGTAAACTGTTCTTCAGCTTTCCCAAAATCAGTTTTCTCAGCTGCATGCACAGTTTGCCTCTGTCATTACCACTATTGCAGTTTTGCCTTTCACCTTAGTTTTTTCTCCTTATCTTTATGATTTCCTATGACATGCAGCTTGAACAGGCAAAGTCCGTTAGCTAAGTTGATAGAAATGTCTTTCCTCTTCCATTTCATACTACCAATTTTGAGATATTTTAAGCACCAAATAGAGTCAAAACTACTCTCCTCCACTTTTATTTGGACAGATGACAATAATTAATAAGTTCATGTTGAAAAGAAATGACTAAAAATATTGCAGTGAAGAAGAAAGAAGAAAAACTTAAGAGGATGTTAACCTTGACATAGTAGCAGTAACTAGGTGGTTGTTCAGTCACCACATAAACGGTGGATCACGCAGCCTAGAGGAAGAACAGACCTTTGTGAAATATTAATGGCAATAGAAGAACTTCAGTCCAATTCTTCTTTGCAGAATACAGTTGTTATTTTAAGTAAAGTAAGACAAATCTTCAGCAGCTGTAAACCACTGCCTGGATTTATTTCCTTTTATTGTCTGTACTCTTGCTGTCACAGAAGAGACAAAAGAAAGCTATTTTAGTAAGGATTTAATTTTTTCTCATTAAAACCTACCTTGTTAGGAAGAACTTTTTTCCTATGCAGATGACCACACAGTGGCACAGACTGTCCAGAGAGGTTGTGGAATCTCCTTCACTGGATATATTCAAGAACTGTCAGGACACAATCCCATGCCATGTGCTCTAGGATGACCCTGCTTGAGCAGGGAGGTGGGAACAGATGACCCACTGTGGTCTCTTTCAGCCCGATACATTCTGTGACTTTGTGATGCTTAGCATCTATGATACTAAACATCCACGATCATAGGAGGACAAGTATTCTATAGATGTGTAATTCAGATGGAGTTTTCAGTCTGAAAAGGCATCTACTGACTCTTTACATACTGGTGTTTTGAATCTAAAGCTAAATCTAATTTAGAGCTGGGTTTTTTTCTGTGTAAGAACAAACCTTATGAACATTTTACAAGAGATATACAGAAGTGAACATAAACAACATTTTTTACGACTTTTTTTGTGAGGAATTGTGAGGGTGAAATGAAGATGAGATTATTAATCATGATTTTCCTGTTAACAATGTTCTGAGTATTCACTTGGAAAGGAAAAATACAAATTAAAAATACTAGGAAAACACCTTATGACGTAAGGAGCTATATATCATAAATATCAAACAGGGCCTGGCCAGGGCCTAGTTGTTACACAGAACAGAAATATTACCTTTCAGATTTTTCAGCCATTTCTTACAAATCATGGATGTTTGAAGAAAGTTAGGATCTCTTCACAGTAATTCACTAACCAACATGAAGATTAAAGTTGTCAGGAGGAGTATTCATATGTACCAGCTTTATTGGTGCTTTTCTGCTTAAAGTTATCAAGCCAAAGTCCCTCCAATTCCTCTGTCGAGTCATGGAGAAAGAGGATTTTTAAATGCCTGCATCTTGTTGAGTCACTGGAGAAAACCAGTTTGGTTTTAACATTGGCTGCAGGGAAGACTGCTAATGATTTTCTGAAGAGCACTAAGTCCCTCTCTCTCCCCCCCTCCACTTCCTCTTTTTGGTTGTTGCTTTAAACAATATAATCCTTATTTCCTGCCTGTGCCTCTATATTTCTTCAGCAGCAGCACGAGGTTTGCCCTCATAGCCTCAGTACTAGCTACAGACTTCTCTAGCTAAACCAGATGGACTGTTTGGCACTTTCACAGGGCTATGAAGATCTTATAACCTTATGATGCCACAATACATATTCAAGACATAAGATCCATTCTGAAATTCAAACCACCCTGGCACATATTAATAAAATTCTCTCCTGAGTTCCAAATGAATTTGCTCACTTTGCATCTTAAAAAAATATGCAATAAACATTTGCTCAACCATAAAAAGGTGGAATGAATGCAATTAAGCCATTTAAATATCAATCATTTAGACAAACAAAACACACAAGTGCCCAAGTGTTCAGCCAGTCAATTTTATAACCACACAGAAAAGAATAAACTTAGAGTATTTTAATGGAAAAGCAAGCTAATTTGTAGTCTGCTACAACACAGCACTAAGCTTCTTGGGTATACTGTGATTAGACATGGATTGCAGTAAAACAGCGACCAAGAAGCCACAAACTCTGATGGTATTAGTGAGAAGTCTAACTTTCCCACAGCCGCATATAGGAGAAACAATAGTCGTGAAGGGGGAGTAGTGTTAATACTGAAGCTTAATGGGGCAAGACATGTTCATCAGAGAAGCTGGCTTTTGGACCAGCTCCAAACCCATAAAAATCTGCCCAAGAACATATGAAACCTGACACAGAAGATGTCTCCTTATTTTAAAAATGTAGTGCAATCACTGCAAAGTTGTTTGGGCATTTTAGTATCAAGGAATAACAGTAAAGAAACTAGAAAATTTATTTCTTCAGAATCCCCTTGATGCCATCTGCAGCTAATGTACCAAATGCCATTTCTGAATGCTTTGCAGCCACAAGGTGACAAAGTAGCTATCAATGAGATAAGGCTTGTTCTGCTTAGAGCCGTTCTTGCAGTTACAATAGGGAAGTGATAAATTACAGACTTCAATGATCTTTCGGGGTACGAAAGGAAAGGTTCGAGACAGTTACAGCTAAGATTAGCACTTTGGATAAGAGAGTGACAGGAGATGAAAGAAGACCAGAAGCCTGCAAGAAAGATCACAAGATGTAAAAGAAAAGACTCTAAAATATTCTGCTCATACAAATGCAAATGATCATGGAATAATGAACTGAGCACCTGCAAGACAAAATTAAAGCAAGAAAAAAAATTGTAAACTGGATAAATGAGCTGGTTTAAAACGACTTGCGTTTTTCCTGTCATCTGTGAATGAAACCTTTTGTTTTTGAACACCATGAAAAGTGAAAAGCAAAAAAAGGAAGTCTAGGAATGGAGATGCATTTTTTTTTTTTTCTCCAAGGATCTTGAACGTATTCTAAGCAAAACCCACATGCTATTAGATCTGGGAATACGTCAAATATGCCTAATTTCTAGAAAGATCCAGAGGCAGGAATCAACTAAAATGAATAACAAGGAAGTAGCTTCTGAAATAGCTGTGGAGTGTTTGTAAAGAGAGATGCAGGTTCTTGGCAGTGGACAGTTCTGTCTGATATTGTCTACTTGTTCTTGGTAACAGCCTCAGTGTCTGCACTGACATCCTGGGGAGAATCTAACTGCGTTTTCCTTTCAATTTTTTTGCTTTCAATATGAAGCTAACTTAAGCGATAAGATAGCATGTTGAATTTGAAGTTGTGGAAGGTTTCTATATGTGAAGGATTGGTCTGTCAGTGACTTTAGTATAAATACTGTTAGTGCTTTTTAACACATCACTGTATTTAGTGCTACTGTGAATATGCTCAAATGAGTGCTAATACAATCTTTCTTTTAATGAGGTGGAGTCTGTCATCAAAGAAGAATATTAACATGGAGATTTACCTTGAATCTGTGGCTAGTGCACTCTTGAAGTATTTCCTAATAAAATGATCACTTTTTCTATCCAGTAATACATTGAGCTTTTGTGCAGAAAATCAGATTTTGTAGATGTGAGCTGGATGAAACAGTGGTAGCTTCAGAGACATAATCTGCCTCTGCTTCCAAAGGCTCTTTCTACTCTAAGGATGTCAATGGTTAAGAAGGAATGTAGAGGAAGAGAGAAACTTGGGGCCCAACTGCTTTCCTGGAAGGAAGAATACATTAGATATTGTGTACCAACACAAGCTATGTTGGTTGAGTGTACCAGCACAGCTTGCTACTTATTGATCTATTTGGTAATAGAAAGTTATTCATTGTCGCAGTGTCGGACACGAACACGCAGATTCAGACAGCAGGTCAGGACCACACGGCAGGGCCAAGGACCCTGCCCACCTTTATTCTCACCTTTTTATACCTCTCTTAAAACAATCACACATTGGTAGATGAGGTTAACACCTCTGCAATTTTACAGGATAGGAACATGGTCTATCATCTTTCTCCGCCTTGGAGAAAGGAATGAACAACAATCTAGAAGATCAGTAAACATTCTAAGCTGGTTAGGAAAACAAGAGCTATGTTTATAGAAAATGCATGAGAACTTCTACTACAAAAGTAAAAACACAGAACAGTAGAAAAACCAGGGCGACAATTCATTGCTTTGGAGATTTTGGGGATATGTGAATTTGTGAGAAGGCTTGCTGTAATTTTTCAGATCACCAGGAATGCAAGAAAAATCTGCCACTGAAAAATATAATTCTTCCTGTCCCAGAGAAGACCTAGTAAATATGAACACTCTACATTCAAAACATAATGGCAAATAAAAAGACTCCCCTAGTTCTCATCACTTGCTAAGTGGAAGAGTTAGGTCATGATTTTTGGATATTGGGATTTGACAGTATTGTTAAAGTAAGATGCACAATCCATCTGTTAAGTGGATAAATACCATTCTTTTGGGGAAAATCTCAGGCTTTGAGACCAGGTCTTTTACGTCAGTCTCAAAGTGAGTCTATGGCTGGAGAAATTTCAGGGATTTTGAGTTCTAGTCCCATACCTTAACCACAAAACTTAAAATGTATGGTCCTATGATATCTCATCCCCTTGAATCACTGCTTTTTGATCTGCTATACTGGGCATATGAAGATATTGAAAACTTCATTAATGTTAAAAAAATTCTTTAAAGGAAGACTGTGACCTTCCAGTTTAATTATACTTGTGAATATCTCTTCTCCAGATTATCGCATTTAATTTGCTCAGTGTTTGTTCAAACATAACTTGTTGCTCCATATTCTGTGTGCAGCTCTTGGAGATCCCATTTATAATTGTTGCTCTGCTCACTTTGGTACCTCACAGCTACACAGAGATATTTGCCTTGAATAAGATAAACTGGTTAATGGTAAAACACTAAGTAATCATGAACATTGCTGGGCCTGAGTTGAACAGTCAAGCAATCCTTTGAGTCAAGGCTTGGAAAAAGAAGGCTATTGATAATTTTTACTAATCTTGTTGATTTATGCTTGATTTACAAATGGATGTAAATTTCAGATGTTGCAAGACTAATCACTGGCACTTGCTCAAGGACCATCTTGAAAAAATATTGATTGAATGATTGATTCCTTATGGACCTGCCAGCAATACCTTTTTAATTTGGTTCTGCACAGACAAAAAAAAAGAAGGTGATTACCTCATGTTGAGAAGACCACAGATCTCAGACATTAAGCCATAGGCTGGGCTTCAGGACATTTATCATAGTCTCCAGTTGTTCCTACACTGTTCCAGTAAAGAAACAACCTGTTCTGCTAGCTTCTTAAGTGGTGTTTTCAATGATAGAGGAATTCATAGGATTACCTTCTCAAAAATTTCTTTTATTCATATTTTGTCCACGTGTCAGACTGTGAATGTCATTTTTTTCCACCTGAAAGGTGTCATCTCCTTCCACATCTAAAGCTTCTTTGAGCAATAGGTTGGAGATTGTCGCTATCCGTACCGAGAGCAGCGAAGAACGGCACGACCAAAGTTCAGGAAAAACTGGATTATTTAATTAATTATATATTGGTTTATATAACTTGGCTTGCAAGAGTAGCATAGTATTATTGGTCCCTTGATCAACCACCTCCTAGAATGATTGGTGGAGGCTAAACTACACCCATTTCAAAATATTTTCCTCAGTGTACCATAATAACACTAACTGAACAACAGCAGGTGCAAAGATAAAGAATTAGCTTACAAAGCCGTCTTCACTGTGTTCGTCTAGTCTGCGTGAGAAAGCAATGCTCTCACAGAACACTGAGAAAAAGCTGAATAATTTCTCTGCCTCTAACTTTTCAGCATCCATAGGAGATAATATCTTTGAACTCTAAGTCCAACTTTTTGGCAAGCTTTAGCAAGGTGTAGAAGACCTAAGTGCAAATGGGAAAAAAGATAGGATTCTAGGAAGCTTTGCATCATTTAGTGGTGTTTTGGGACCTTAGCATTCCCTTTAGAAACACAATCTATTTCTTGGATATTCATGTCAGGATTAGTACTGAACTCAGAATTGATGGGAGTCGTTCTGTGCACAGATGTCTGTAAGGTTGTAAAATCAGAACTCTCGATTACAAAGAAATAAAAATTGCTCTTACATGAAAATGATTTTGTTTACAGACAGTGAAAAATGTAAGGTTTTCTTTAGCTCTGCACAGATTGTTGAGCATTTATCAGGTTTGCCTCCATGCTTATTTATACTGAGACTTTGTAGCGGCAAATATTTAATTTATAGCAAAACATAATAGGAATGGCAAAAGAAGCTTTGGAAAACAAAAGTAACTCTGTGTGTGTTTTTATATATCTCTTCAATTAGCTACAGCCCTTATAAAACAGCCACTGCAATTCTGCTTCTTTGCTGCAATGAGGATGCTCTGGACTTTCTTCTCACTATCGCTTCTGCGCAAGATGATTAAAGTTTATTGACTTATTTGTGTAATTTCATGCTGGGAATTGACTTTATATCAGTACTTGGGAATGTGTTTGGTAACTGTGAAAATATTCTTCCCACACCGCTTCCTTGCTTCAATATGTAACACCATTAGAGGCTGTAAAACAGAAGACTGTGCTAGGAAGCGAAAGACAGGTTTATGGAAAGGGGACAGCACCAGATACCAGCTGTGAAGTCTCCCTTGTATCTGTCTTCTGCTCCTACCATAAAACTAACTGCCTTTTCCAAGGGTGACAAGTAATTCGCAGTCCTTACAATAGACTCATTTCTACTGACTCAAGAGTTTTCTTATAAAAGATATTTCTAAAAGAAATCATTACTATCTCACTGGATAACATGATCTGTTCCTAATCACTATTTTATGATACAAATAGGTGGATGTTCAGATATTCTTCTATATCCAGAAAGAAATTTCCCAGTTAATGAATCACAGAACAAATCATTCAACAAGATAATTAGCCAGGTAATAATTACATTAATTTAAGTGAAATAGGAAGGGCATAGTAGCTTCAGTTAAACTGCAATTCACTTGCACAAACCAATTCCTGCACTGAGGAAAGAGCCTATATTTGCATTTGAACTCACTGGATAAAGGATCGGTTTATAATTACACTATTTAACATATGCAGATTGGACTACAGACGATTATGTATTGAAACTCAATGAGAAGATATGAAAATTCCATGTCTGAATATACAGTCTGACCTTATGATTACTGATAAGTTTCTCTGTATCACAAAAATATAGCTTAATCACTTTAAAGCCTTGAATAATCTAAAGCATAACTCCCACAGAAGGGCTAGCCAACAAATTATCACTTGCCTCAAAAAGATGTGGAGCGCTCTTAGCCTCTTAACACTACTGAGAAAATGTCATTAGCTGAGAGCTTTTCACTTTGAAAGTCAGAGGTAAAGCCCTTGCTTTATTTATGTGCTCCCCTCAGCTCTTACATGACAGACTGAGCATGAAGCATCTGAAGTTGATAGATTCTGACCCTGGCAGGATGGAGACTAAGCTAATACCACTGAGCTAATCTAGAGAGCTACAGCCAAACTGATGAGAACCGTGACAAGAGCATTGTGTTAGCACTGTGAATAACCGAACAACTAATTTTCCTCCACAACTACAACAAAAGAGTGCTTAACATAAAACTTGCCCAGGGATGAATTGGCAGCATCCCCAAAAAGCAAATGCTTGTGGGTCAGATTCCTGCATGCATAGCTCCACATCAGTGCTATGCCTATTCTTCGGAATGTTATCTTCCCAAAGGAGCAGCAGCAAAGTCTTTAACCACCATACACTTCTGTATGTTGTTTTGCATTCAGAGCTTAAAAATTCCCACAGGGTCAGATGCGATCAGGAAAGGCTTATCTGCACTGTGCCTGGTTGGATACCTGCTGGCTTGCTAATTATCAAGGAACTAAATGCCCATTTGGACTCCTCTTTATTTACTTTAAATGCAATGCATTCAACAGTATCTGGTATCTCCTGTGCCTACTCAAAAACACATTAGTTGCAGCCATTTTATTTTTTTTCACCATCTGTAAGTACTGCAAGATTTTTGTCCTAGCGACTGTATTTTTGACATCACAGGCAAGATGGCAGTGATACCTCTTACTAGTCTTCCCCAGCACATACCCCATCCAACCACACAAGGTGTAGAAAGGCCTCTTCTTAGTTGTGGATGTGTTTTTTAGGCTCATACCCCTTACACTATAACTTTCGATGGACTGTGTCTGTCTCAAGCTGGAACTTTCTTGAAAAACTTCAGGGGAAATTTTCAAGCTGTGTGCAAGAGCAAAACTAGGAAAACTGTACTACTTTGCTCATGTTAAAAAGCCTCTCGTGCAGTTTTTCCTTGAGTTGCTCTAGTTCACCTAGCCTTTGGAGAAGAACTTGAAAACTAGATACAAAGGGCTTTGTTGTGTAAGAGAACATGGATTTAAGCTGAATCACTTAAGTCTTTCAAATTTGCAGTTTGCACATGTTACGTAGAGACCTGCTAGAACCTTGCAGTCAAACCACTTCGTGCTTTGGGTATCCTCTTGGGGTGTCCTCTTGTCACATTTGCTCTGCTGCACCTGGCTGAACTTGGGCCAGGTCCTAGAGCTGCTTTTTGTGAATTGCCAGAGACCTCCTTTCCAGGATCAGAGGTGTGGAAGTATCCTCTTGTGTTATTGATTTTTGCTTCAGTTATTTCAGGTAATACCTTCATATAAGTTCCTTAACAAACCATTAATATTGATCTTAAAAACAACTTAAAACCAGGATTTTTTGGTCTCTGATGCTGTTATTTGTAGCAAGTACCTCTCATGGGTAAAAATCTTCTTTTTTTACCAACCTTACTTACATTCATAGCTGATTTATTCCTTTTTTTTTTTGTTTTATATAATGAATGCTTCAGTGTAAATCTCTTTTTCCACCTTTTTTTTCCCATGTGATAGACTCTCCATGTACTTTTTTTTCTGAATAGCTCCCCTGCATCATTCCCAGCCCAAATCCATATTTCTTGCACACAAGTATGACAGAGGAGGACTTTAGATGGTCTGTCTGTGTCAGATACTATTCAGTATTTTTCTTAGGACTTGAATGATGGAGGAAGGAGTGCACATATTAATCAGAAATTTGGCAGTAGAGAAAAATAAAGTTCTATAATGTATTATCCAAGGAGAATGTGCCATCTTGACTGTAGGAGAGCACAAAAGTTTGTTTTTTTTTTTAATAGTTGTGCGTTAGGAATAATTTAGATAGGGCAGATCTGAATATATTTGGGAGATGTGGGATAGACATGGGTTTCAGATAGCCATTGCTGACCAATTAATAGTAACATCTGTTCCTAAAAGAATATCCTTCCTCTTAGATGTCTTCATCTGATCCCTTTTATTCACTTATTGCCATTATTCCAATTAATTTCTAATGTCCTTAGCTTGTTGAATGATGTTCAGATCCTTTTGTGTCTCCCAATTTTTTGTGACTAGAAACTGTATTAGCACACTCCCTGCTTTTACACTGAGATGACTAATGAAAATATTAAATAAGATCAAACCAAGACAAACCATCAAGAAACTCAGCTATATTAAAATGCATCTAGATTGAGCACATGGTCTGTTTCCTGGTTTTCTGTTTTGTTTTGTTTTTTTTTTTTTTCTTAATATGTTCCTTCTAACAGCATTACAGTTTTTGTACAAGAGCTACATTTTCTCCTGTATAACTGATAATTTCCCATGTGGTGCTGTACTTTGCTGTAATCCAGACTGACAAGCTTCCTTCCCCTTGTGTAGAAAAGCAGTTATTTTATTAAGTGAAAGTGTCAGAATAGTCTTACCAGATCTTTTTGGTAAATCTACATAATACTTTGCCTTTTGCGTTTTTTCTGCCTTTTTTTTTCTTAAAGTTGATATTTCCTCAGAAATCTGTATTGCTGCCTTTCTGCACCACTGAAGTAAGCATAACAAATCTCTCATTCTGTATCTTTTAACTTTCCCCTGTAACTGTAGGGATTTTATGTGATGGCTCTCCATTACTGATGCTAGCTTTTTGTATACATCAAGCCAAATTAGGCAACCTACTGTTTCATTTGTTATCCTTCTCAGAAGTCTCATAATGATGAACCCTCTCCATGTGAAAACCTTAGCCTCTGATTTTTCCTTCCATCTTGGATGCAAAAATCTCTTTTTATTTTGTCATTACTGCTAGGCAGTCTTTCTCAGTTATATTGATTTTGGTCTCTCCATATCTTGGCTCCACAGCTGCCAAGCTATTTCTTCCTCTTCCCCTCCCTCCTTTTTTTTTCTGTATGGCTGACAATACTTTTATTTGTCTTTTTAAATCTAATTTGTAATGTGTATGTCAGTCTAAATCTTGTATCCTTTTATATTATTGCCTGTGCAATCTTAGTGCTGTCTTTGCTGATCAGTGTTTTTTTCTTCATTCTTTGTCAGCCCTTCATTTTTTCTTACTTTATTTAATGTTTTGCATACTATGATGTCTTGCCTGTTTTTTATCTTTTTATAATGTTCTCATTAATTACTGCTGTGAAATCTGAAAAAATAGTGCCATCTGATAAAAAGGCATTTGTAATAAAAGATATTAAACCGTGTACTATGGATTTCCCAAAGTATCTTTAAAAGGTGCACTAACAAAGCTGAAGCACTGCATTTCTACATGTCATTGCAGAAGAGAAAAATATTTTAAAGTTTCTCACCTTCTGCTGTTTTACTTTTGAATACAGCTCTCCAGTTCATTAAAAAAGTGATCCTTTTATTTTTCAAAATGACATAAAAGGGCATTAAATTTTGTTCAAAGGAAAGAAAAAAGAAACAGAAATATTTTGAATTAATTTTTCATCTTCTCCCTTGCAGTCAGAAAATCTCACTTAAAAGTTCATCTTAATTTTCTATTTCCTCTGCAGATGAGCACTGTGGCTGTAAGTGGTCACATCACTCCTTAACGCTTATTGTG
Organism: Eulacestoma nigropectus; assembly: GCA_013397775.1. NCBI lineage: Eukaryota > Metazoa > Chordata > Aves > Passeriformes > Eulacestoma > Eulacestoma nigropectus. Next base: position 1,166,565 of record VZTE01004966.1, on the reverse strand, counting down.
GATAGCTGGCAACCTACAAGGCTCTAAATGTTTGTCAGTATTTTAAAGGTTTATGCTGCTTTAATCAGCAAGGCTCTGTATTGTAATATGGCCGTGTTTTCTGACCTGACTGGTGAGCCAGAAAATTCCAGAATGGCTGTTTCAGAGAATCAGTATAGGCCAATACTAAACAGTTAGTTAAGGATGCTAATTGAAATACACTGCACTGGCAAGAAATGAATCTGGGGTTTGTAAGATGCAAAATGCTTTGAAAATGTGGAGTGGTATAAGAGTGTCAGAAATAAAAGCTGAAAACAAGTGTATTTCTCAGTTAGGTAATATATGGTATAAACTCTAAGTCTTTATAAACTTCTAAATCCAAATGAAAAAGTGTCTGAAAATGGTTAAAATCAGCAGTATTTCAAAACTATTGTTTTCAAAATATGGCAACTCATAAATAAAATCAAATTACCATTACATATTAAACTGTGATCATGTTTATGATCACAGAGGGTAGCATTATTTCAGCTTAACCAACACTTTTATTCTGTTTTCAGTGTCCTGCTTAATTGCTTAATTAAGATTTTTAGGTATTTTAGAAAGACAGAGAATTTCACTAAGTACTCATATACTTCGGTATAAAAATTGACAATTACATTTAAAATTTTTCTTTAAAAATGTTTTTGTTGTTTGTTTGATAAATACAGCAACAATATGGCCTCAATTTGGGAAAGATTTCACATTTGTCATCAGATTGACTTCACTGCATTGTAAATATGTACTTGAAAGTCAGTTCATGCAAAATGCTTTGCTAATAGATGGCTGAGAGAAGGCCGATATTGTGAATTAATCATCAAAGGGATCTTCCGATTTTGGGCCAGTGTTCACTATTGCAGTACCTGCTCACCTATACCCAACTGATGGCAAGTCTGAAGGGTCAGGATCACATTTAACATTGCCCTTTCTCCTTTCAGGAATAAAGCTCTTCAAGTCATGGACGTTGGTGGTTTATTCTAAAAATGTGAGTAATTTGGTTTTATTGTTGCTGATGTTGATTTATCTTTATTGGCTGGATGGTTGGAGTTTTTCTGTAGGAAGACTGTTATTGCTATGAGTTTTGAGGAGAGAACATAGAACATGCACCTTCTCTACTCAGTTGAGCAACTCCTTCCAAGTCACTGGCTCTTTCTTATTCCTTGGTCAGTTCAAGTGCAAAAGTGGATCGAATCAAATTCCATTAAAATCAGTGAGTGTATTAAAATTAAGCCATCATGGATAAATGGATAAAATAAAAATGAGAATGTGAGTGCTGCATTATTTAATGTGGATTCATTTCTGGGGCATGGCTTTCAGAAGACACTTAAGGCTTCAGTGCTTTTTTTGGATAGGTTTTGTGTACTGTATAAAACTATGTATTTCCTCTTCTCATTCCTCAGAAAAGTACAGGGTCATACTGGACTGTCACAACAACCATTTCTTTCTTGTTTATCAGTGCATGTGTTCCAGTATTGAATTACATGTACTTTTATCTCATTTCACAACTCAATTTCTGAGTTTCAGACTGATCATGATGGCTCTTTGTGACTATTGACTCCTGCAAAATTCTTTGAGCTTTCCTATCCCAAGAGACGAGCAGAAGTGACATTAATTTGCATTCAAGAATAATATTACCTGCAATTTTCTAAAATGATGTTTTAACATGGCCAAATTTCTGGGTGACTAACTATGAAATTACTGCTTCTTTATAAATGCTTAATTTCAGCACATAATGGAAAACTATTATACAGTGCCCAAAGGCTGATATGGTAAGTGGCTTTCAGAGCTTTTCATTTCATAACAATTTTTGTTGAATTAGTTATAGGATATATAAAGAAATAGTACAAAGTTTGCTCTAGTCTGCCAGAAACTTTACTTATGCGTCAGACAAACCTGAAGGTTGTGCCTTCATACCAATTGGCAGAGGATGTCTAGACTAAACTGCCATCTGAATAAACAAATTTTGCCAGGACATTAAATTACTGATAGCTTATCCGAAAGATTACTTGGCCTTTGTGTCTTGCGATTTGCTAAGTGACATAGAAACCATCTGACACGGCGCCTTGGCGACCACCTTTGTGGCTAGCTCCGGTGGTCTGCGGCTGGCCCTTCTCTCCGCATGGGAGAAGCTGGGGGAGCTGTTCGCGGTGCGGGAGGGTTGGCGAGGTCCACGAAAGGGCTCGCCCAGCCCACCGGTGTTAAAGGCGCAGGAGGAGACGAAGAGATCAGGAGGGGCTCTTTGCAGGGTAAACAGGACAAGTTCATTGGGGTGCGAGGCTCCAGGACTCAGGGAGCAAGGAGTGCAAAGAGCAAAAATGAGGGCTTGACATGGGGTTTTATACCCCTACAAAATGGGAGGAGTAAACTGCAGAGGACCAATTGATATGGGACAAAGGGGTTGTACATAGGCCGGGAAACATACAGTGAACCAATGAGATACAGGGTAGGCGGGGCAGGATAACTGGGAGCCAATGGGGTATTGAAGAACAAAGAACTTTCTAGAGCTTAACCATAAATGAGGGAAGAAGGGAGGAGAGAGCAGGAGCCACTGGTTGGGGATGGATCGGCATGTTCAGGCAAGGGCTTCTGGGCCCTCACCATGATCTTGAGGCTCCTGGCCTTCGGCCGTGTCCCTCCATTTAACCTGCTTGGGTGTGTGGCTTACTGGGTGTTGGTTGGCATACCGAACACACCACAACAACCATCAGTGTGGAAAATTGCCTTATTTTAAAACATGGAATGAAATATTTTAGGATGGTGGGCTTGCACAGTGAGGAAATACATTTCTGGATGGGAGAGAGAGGCATTGTCAGCACTTAAGGGACAAAGGATTCCATTCTTTTGCTTCTCTTTTCTGTAGTTGTCTGTTTTTTTGCCTACCAAGGTCCTGAGCACCCCAGAGCTAGAGCTCCCACTTCTTCAAAGATTTTGTATGCCTTTATATTGAAGGCTACTAGAAGCCAATATCCTTGCTTTGCTCAAAACTAAGCTGTATTTCCATCCCAAAGCATCCTTACAAGATGTGAGCGAATTGTAGGACTGAGCTAACTCTAAAAACAGTGGCAGACTGAATCCCAAATTAGGAACACAAAGGTAATAAATTGTTTGTGTAAAACCACATTCCTAGAAAAGAATATTCCTCATCTGACTTACCTTACCTTTGCATGCTTACCTGCGTTGAGTTCAGAAAAGGGTGGAATTTTCTTGCAAGATGACATGTCTCTGTTAAAATATCAATTGCAAAGCCCTGCTGACAGTATGTACTGTCAGTACATACTAATGTCTTCGGGAACTCAGTATTACATTCATGGCATTTTAAAATCTGCTTCAGTATGTTAAGCTGAACAGTGTTAGCAGGGGCAAGTGTGGACTACATTATATTAATACAAAATGTTGAAACTTGTACTATGTAGTGAGCAAAACTGTGGTTCCTCCAAAGTCAACAATTAATTCTTATCAATTGCTTGGAGGAATTCACCAGACAACATTATTAATGTTAAGGCTTTCCTGTAACTACATCAGTATTACAAATCCTTCTTTTTACACTAAGTTACCAAAATCCATCTCTCAAAATAAAATTTAGAAGTCAGGCATTGTAGGTCCATCAATAGTCATTGCTTAAGTGAGTGTCTAAATATTGACTTGTTAACATAGCTAATTCCCTCCCTGCCCAGTCTGAGTGATTCAGAGTACACGTGTTCTGCCCTCTGATAACACGCCTTGGCCTGTGGTTGGAATCAAACCCACTTCACATCCAAACTGCTTTGGATCCAAATCCACCTAGAAAAGAGTAGCTATTTGATGAGAAATAGGATAAGAGAGGTGACAAAGCTTTGATCCCGTGTTCTCAATAGCAAGAATTGAAGCATACCTTAGCCTGCAAGAATCTCTCACTGTTCCTCCAGTACTGCTTCAATGTGACATGAAATGTCATCATGCAGGAAGGGCTCTTCTTACCCCAGTGTGAAACCCACAGGCTGAGAGCATTAGTTATGGACATTTTCTGGAGGGAAGCCCTGTCATATGGTATGCAGATCAAATCTTCTGTCAGACTTTAATCCTCTCATAACACCAAGGGCATTTAAATATAGGATTTTTTTCTCATGCTAGTCTTGAATTTTTTCATACTTAGTTACTTAGCAGTCAGCGGAGACCAGAAGTTCTTCAGGGCTTCAGGAGGTGAAAAAGACTCTGATAACAGAAGAATACACTTTTTGAAGGAAAACACTGTTTTTTTTTATAGAATTCTGGCCCTGAAATGCAGGAATATTGTGTAAAGACCATAAAACCAAGAAAAATATCCATACTTCTAAAATAAACCCAAAACTCTGTTGCAATAGTTAAACCTTAATAAGCCTTTTTTTTTTTGCCTTGACCCCTGGTCTTATCCAGGTTCAAGGATGTATACCAGATATATTTACCAAAAGTGTATGAATTTAGATTCAGTACTTTTTTACTTTATGTGTTCTGCCTCAAACAGTAACTAATTCAACAAGTCCTGCTGTACAGGAGTCAGACTGCAAGATCACTGGAATCTCTTCTGGCCTTGAATGAATGAATGTATGGGTCTATGCCAGGAATAAGCTATTAACTGGGACTAACTCTCTGAACATCCTTTGTCTCTGTATGTGACTAAAACAGTGGCAATTGCTCTTTACTCTGAAGACCAGGAAAAAGCAGTCAGGACTGTAGAGTAGTAATCAATATGGATGTGTATTATTACACTTTCCCCTTGGCAGGCTATATCAAATTCATTGAAGGTGTTTAAAAGTATTCCCAAATATTCCCCTAATAAATTATGAAAATTACTTCCTTGGAAAGTGCTGCTTTAAGCAGGAAAAAAATCTACACCATTGGAAGGTCAATGCTATGAAAACAGCATCAATTTTCTTGATGAATTGATAGTTCAGAAGCAATTTGGTGTGAATCTTCAATTCTGACAGTACATGTGACTTTGGCTAGATGCCTGGATATATGCAGTGAGTAAACACAAAGTGGTGGAAACGATCTTGATCTCTTATGCTCAATGTGCTAAGACAAATAATAGTGGCACTTAAATATAGCTGCCAAAGCTATCTGTAATAAAAGTACAAGACAAAAAAAGAATAATAACAGCAGTCTCTAAATTGAAGAATCATTGATCATTGTGGGCTGCAGTAAATCTACTGGTATTAAAGTTTCCTGGAATGGGATGCCAAGGATTAAAATAAATAACTTTACAGTTTGTTAGGCCTTCTTTCTTTGAAGGGCTTGCCATCCATATAGAAGGATTAGAAAAGGTCTTAGGATGCACACAAAAGTTGTATTTGTCTCAATATCGAACGCATGTGAAGAGGCATTGGATAAACATGAAGAGAGATGGGAGAGCAAGTGTGAAGTCAGATCCTTGTAACCATTATTCTTCACCTTATTATCTAAGTAGTCTTGAGGTGGTTGTCAGGTAAAAAACCTGCTAAAAAAATAATGCAGATATACAGTAGCTGGTGCACAGGGAGACATGAAAACAAATATTAGAAAGTGTGCAAAAAGCCTCCTTTAAAAGCTTTTCTATCTCCTGAGATTTTAAGAAGAGAATCAATTCAAATGCCTCTCCACCCTGTAAACATAGTAGAAAATAGTGGGAAATAGTTACATCTAATGCATTTTGGTACTGTACGTCATATTAGTGTGTTTTAAAAGGCTGAAGGCAAATTTCAGAGATTTTCTGTGTGACTGAATTTTTTTAATACTTTGGTTTTTTTGTTCTTTTTGTTTTTAAGGAAAGAAAGGACAGAGACTGTTTTCACTTATGTTTTACATTTTCTTTTTAAATGTGGTAAGGAATGTTGGTTTAATTTCTGTATTTGGTCTCATCAGGGCAATGCATTTCTTAAGAAACACAGACTCTTGTTTTCTTACTTCGGAGGAGCTGATGCTTTCGGAGTAACAGCATTTTTATGTTATTGTAATTTTCTAGCTTTGAATGAAACCATTACTTCCTTGCTTTGGACAGATTGTCAGGCTTTGTTTTATAGTCCACAATATAAATTTTTCCTTATGTGACTTCAATGACTTCCTCCCTCACACAGCAGCATATGCCTCTATAGGTCTTCATATGCATTTAAAAGGAAAACCCCATGGAAATGTGTCAGCATGTACCAGGAGAAGGTGGATATTATGCCACAGGATAATTCAACTCTGCCTCTTACAGTAGAAATCTGCATCTGTAGGAAATAGGTCCACACATTCATTTAACAAGCGAAGGCTACTTTAGGAATCCTTGAGCAAAATATATGTGATAAATATTCAGATGACAATTTTGAGTTTTCTATTGGTCCAGCAAGGGTTACCAAAGGCTACATCAATATCTATTTTCATAGTCTATCCTGCAAAGCCTCAAACTTAACTTTATGATGTTGAAAATCTTTGAAAATCCTTGAAAAAGTTCTTAAAAACCTTTAATTTATATATAGGAGTACTTAATACACAGAGATTGCAACCCTTACAATAATTTACCCTTTTTCTTCCCACTTAAATGAATCTATGCAATTTTCTTTAATTCCTGATATAACATCATTAGACAAACTCATTGATGTTTCCCTCTAAAGGGAACTTGCTAGCCTGGAGTTCATAAAACTTGAGAAACACAGATTGTTTCAAATTATGTCCTTATTGACATTAACAGTCATTTTGCGGTGATACAGCCCACTCTCTCAATTCCATTCAATACATCTGGAATGAATCATTAGCCTGCATGAGTTTTTATTAACTTTAATAGCAATATTTTCCTCTCTTATTTCTTTGTGGGTTTTTAATTCCTTGGTGTCTGCTTCTGCCTAGAATTTCTACTTCACACACTACAATTCATATGTCCCTAAAGAAATGCAGCATCCACTCCATGCTATTGCAAAGGGTATATGATTCTTGGGTCTCTATTTTTCTGTTGATTTATCTAAATTTGATATCTGATTGAACATTTCTCCTTCTGTATTCATTTTCTCTTAAAAATATCTTGCAAGGGCTTTTTTCTATACCTTATATTTGAACTTCCAAATATAGCACATTATGTTCACTGACTCTGTTACCCACAACAGTATTCCTGCTTGCAAAGAAATGTGCTGAGACAGGTACAATTTGCTTCTCATACGGGAAGAATGAGATGATGCATTGCTCTTCCCTGCTACCAATTTTTGCATGTGTATAATTGCATCTACCTTGAAAAACAGATTTTTTTTTTTCAAATGAGTATTTTGTTAACCTTCACAAGATAAAAACAAAGAATGCTTAAAAAGAAATTGAAGTTGTAACTTATGTCTTCAATGCTGTAATTCGTTGTTGATCAAATCTTCCTGTAGTGTTAATAGCAGTTCGTAAATGATGATCTCATTATAGGTAAGGTTGAAATATTTAATGTCAGGCAGTGCATTTCTTTAAAAAGCACTGTACTTAGTAACTATTGTAATTATACCAGGAGACATAAGAGAAGAGATTAGTGCAACAAGTGACCTAGCTTTAATAATGCCATAAGAATCTGTAATTGCAAAATTATCCGCTGTGTTATAAATGTTCACTAACATAATATTCAGGTCACTCATCATTTGCAGCACTTCATGAAGTAAGCAATTATTTTTCCAGTGTACAAATATCAATTCCATTAATTTTAATAAGTCCTTCACTTGCAATCCTGAGAGCTGTATATTTAGGCATAGTACAAAATGCCTTCATCTGTGACTGAAAAATATGTGTAACAGGCAGTGTTTGGCTGCCAGCTTGCTTAATCTTGGTACTGGCCATACCTAGAAAGATTTAGAGGTCAAGTTTGAGTTAAGAACTCAGAACTGCATAAAAATGCTTGCAACCTACTCTAAAATAGCTATTGACAATATGTCCCAGATTTCTTTCTTTCCAGATTGTGTGCGTCTATGTCCGTCCGTCCGTCCATCCATCCATCCATTCATCCATGTCAATCTATCTCCTATTATTTTAATAGTGTATCTTCAAGACTTAGGTCAACCTGAAAATTAAGAACTCCAAAACACAAAAAACTGAATGAAAATGGAAAACTTGATAATAATCTTTGTGTGCGATTCTTTTTCTGTCCTGTAAGAAACGTTATTATTCAGAAGGATGAGGAACAGGTCTGGTTCTTTTGTTCTCTTAACTGCACTGAGCTATTGTCAGAATGAATAAAACCCCCATATTTGCCCTGTGAAGATGAATAAGTCAGCTGCAATAGCAGCTTTCCTTTGAGTTCCCTGGTGTTTTCTGCCAGTGTCTACATCTGGGGGAACCTACAGGACTGATCCAAAAAAACAGTGCAAGGTGCTTCTCCAGATCCGATAATGGCTAAGGTGCTATCATAACAGAATTTCCCAGGTATTTTTTATTCCTTACCTTTTTCCTGTTTGGTGTTTACCTGTACTTGTTGCTTTTTACTGTACATTTCATTCAAAGTCTTGAGAATAGGGAATTTGACAAGCAAAAACACCTGTAATGTGAAATCTCAAATGAAAAAGGGCTTAAAAAACCAAAACATGCTAGGTCTGAAAACTGGAGATGCTTCAAAGTTGTATTGCCATGGTAATATCCTAATAAAAACTACATTTGGAGTGAGAAGAGAATAGTTATGTGCAAATACTTTCCTTCACTGAAAACACTCCACCTCCTAGTACTGTCTTACTAGATAAGGTGAAATTCCTCTTGCCTAATTTAGGCTCTGTAATAGATGTCTGGAATAAGAAAGTCACTTAGATTCCCTGTACAGTTGAGAAAAGTTGAGATAGAGGAGAAACTTTAGATAATAAATCATTACCATAAATCATGAAATGAATTGCTTCTGAAAACACATCTTTCTTTCAAGTAGCTGTAATGGAAGCCTCAACTTCTCCTTATTGAGTCTACATGGTCATCCTGCTGACACTGGGCTCACACTGGATGCCCAGCTTTCAGATAGCTGAGATGTCCCATGAATACCCCCTGTATTATCTTTAGCACAGAATTGCAGTATCCTTGATCGTGCTTTTAGAGGTAGCATCAGCCAGGAAGCAGACTAGAAATCTTGAATCTTACAAGGAAAGTCTCTCTTGCCCCTCCTAAATAGTTCCTTACAAAAACCCCAGACATGAGTTTCAAAAAGTTTCAACAAAGGTATGAAATTTTCAACGATTTATGTGAAAACAGGGTTAGACCAGGACCAAACCTTGCTGAAAACATAATTCATGATGCTCATACTGCACATCTGCTGGCTTTCTTTGGAGACTGCAGAGGTGGTTTTTCAACCTCATCTGCCTACTTCTGGCTTCCAAAATCTCCTGTAAATTCTGCCTAATGGGATTTTCTAGGGGTGGGATTGTAAAACATGTTGTCATATCAAACAAAGACTTAGGCTTTCTCCAGCACTGCTAGCTTGAGAGCAAGAAGAAAGGTACCCTGCACAGAATTGTCAGGAAAAACAGTTTTGGAAGCATTACCTAGAATAGTGACTTTCCCAACTATTACCAAGGTATTGTCTTTGCTAGCATTTCTAGGGTGTAATTTCCATGCTGTTGCTGCTTTTTCTTGCAACCTGGGCCTAATTTGTTTTGTGGTCATAACTTCCAGTTTATATTTTACTTTCATTACCTGTTATTTTTACAGTTTATTTTGCAGGTTTTATCATTGATAAGAAATGGATCCGCAATTGGGGCTAGCTGCCCCCAGACCCCTTTGTCAGGGCTAGGCAGTCGACCCAGGATTCAGCCTGCAGCCACGAGTTCCGCCCCTTCGGTTCCGCAGCCGCCGCTGCTGGGGCTTCGCGCAAGCGGGCAGCTGCACGCTCTCCTCAGGGCAGAGGAGGAGGTGGTGAAAGCCCAAAGTCCCTGGAGACAAAGAACGAACGAGGAGGGGTATCCTTCCTTGGACCACAGCAGGTTTTATTAGCCGGATCCAGGTGGAAGCGATAACTCCCCGAGAGGACCCACATCGAGGGTTTTAAGGTGAGGAAAACCGGGTGGAGTTTAGGGCGAGAATCAATAGGAAGGGGGGAACTGGGAGGAACCAGGGTACAATCAACCAACGGGGTGATAACAAGGGGGAGACCGTCAGCATGCACCTATGGGGTGCCGAGCGGCTTGGAGGGGTCTGGAAGAAGAGGCATGGCTAGCTTTGGGGGGGGCGCGAGGCTTAAACTTGGGAACTGCCCAGAGAGCCACCCTCCGATTCTGATTCGTCAATCCAGGGGAGAGCCCTGTCCGGATTGACAAGAGGGGATCTCTGGGGCGACCAGGAGGATGCCCTGTAAGAGCACACCCCAACAAAGAAATTCAGAGAAGAGAAGGTGACCTAATGGAAGCCTTTTGGTACCTGAAAGGGGGCTGAATTTTTGAGAGGAATTTTTTACAAGGGCATGTAGAGACAGGATAAGGGGGAATGGCTCTAAACTGACAGAGAGTAGGTTTAGATTAGATATAAGAAAGAAATCCTTTACTGTGAGAGTGGTGAGGCACTGGAACAGGTTGTCCAGAGAAGTGGTGGATGCTCCATTCCTGGAAATGTTAAATGCCAGGTTGGGTGGAGTTTTGAGCAGTATGATCTAGTGGAAAGTGTCCCTGCCTATGGAACTGGATAATCTTTAAGGTCCCTTCCAACCCAAACCAGTCTTTGACTCTATGATTTAGATATTTTAACTAAGCTCTAAATTATTTTTCTGCTTGTAATGCTATTCCTCTGTAATGATCAGTAACTAAATAGAGCCCCCCACAAATCCCTTAATATCCAGAGTGGCTGGGTTTATATATTATGGGTGGAAATACTACATAGCTTCAGGTGATAATAAATAAGATCATATGCTATGTTCCAGTGAAATTATTTTATATAATTATATGCTGCTGTTGAATTGTATAAAATACATAACTAAAATTTATTATTTGCTGATGAAGTGATTTACAAAAGAGTTTGTGTAAATTAAGAAATTTCTGTGTCTTGTATTTTTAATGAATTGAGTGCAGAAAATGGATGTTACTACGGTTTCTCTAGGTTTGACTTGTACTGATCTAGGGCAAATTAATTCCTGGTATAGTGCCATTAATTTGATGGGAGTTACATCAGAGATATGAACTCAGTCAGTTATTGCTAGCACCATCTGGAAATTTATAATGTCACAGCAATGTTTCACTTGCTGAAGACACGTTCATCCTTTTTGTTTAGTATGGGAAGACGGGGATTAAAAATTGAAGATCACTTTAGCTTGCTCTATATCATCTTAAATTCCCTTGTAGGCTTTGTTATGTTTGGATGGCAAGATGTGAATTTAAATAATATTTAAATAAGCATAATAGTGCAATCAAGAAGATACCAAATAGGTCTCATGAGGCAAAACATTTTCATGAATATCAACATAACGCTTTTTAGGAGGGAGTGGATCTGTAAAAGTGACATTTCTTTTGGTGTGTGCAGATAGCTGTCTCTGCCTGTCCTTCCTGACACAAATCTGTATCTCTGTTTTAATGCTGGCGTGTTGGAACCTCACGCCTAGGACCAGAATAGATCTGTATCACGAAGTTCAGCTCAATTCTATCATGGTTTACCACATTGCAAAATTCTGCCAAAAATGTCAGAAACTTCATATTATCTTCTGTTTGTTTAGGAAGTTCTGTTGTTTGTTCTCATTATTTTTATTGGCATTGTGTCCAGAAATGTATTTTTTGAGTGATTAGAAACCCTTGTCTAGTTTTGAAACTGTGCTTTATCCTTGTGGAAACAACAAATGGTAGCCTAAGATATTTCCTTTCTTCCCTGCCTCCTCCAGAGAACAGACAGGAATGATGCTTGTAATGACTTCTGATTTCTTGGTTTCTGTTCAGAAATGCACTGAGTATACCCAGGCCCAGCCATATCAAAACCTCAGGTAACTCAAGACTAAAGGTACAGAAATAATGGGAATACGGACAAAGCTAAAACTACCCAGCATATGGAGATATTTGCTTGCTATGCGTCTGTGTTTATAACCTTGGAACAGATAGCTCTGTGTCACACACAATGACAACACTCCAGAGCTGGTGAAAAGAAAATAAAATTCAACAAACAAGACTAATTTAGGCTAATTGATTAATTTCCACACCCCATCTTTAATGCGGTGTCTTTAAGACAGCATACTAAGAAACTTTTTGCAGGTGCAGAGTACAAGTCTATGTGTTGTACCATCTGGAGAACTGATGCTTCTGTGCTCTAAGTACCTTCTTGTCTCTCTTTCCCATGCAGAGAGTGTTGCTGGTCTGGGCAGCATGCCCAGCATGGCCCTCCTGCCATGAGCCCCTCAGACTGCAGCCCCCGAGGCCGTCGCATCAGGGAGAGCCGCTGTGTCTGCTGGCAGCCCAGGGAGCGATGGAGCACAGCAGACAGTCACCATCCTCATCTTCAGCCTCATTGAGTCATACAAAGCAGGGCTAGAATTTTTGTTAAATGCAATGCTTTTGCTGAAATACAAATATTGTGGTGAGTTAGCAAGTGTTTGTCATAAATTCACTGCTAATGTAGTTTCATAACTTTGCCTGAAGGTGCCTATCCTTAGGGGTTCATTTTTTTGCCTATTAGGCCCTTGTTATTAGTGTCTGGTTTGTATTTACAAAACCCACAGTATTCATCAAAACTGTTCACCTTTGAAATGAAATGGAAATGTTGCTGTGGCAATGTTCCAGTTAGTTGGAAATTACCACCTAGGAAAATTTGCATATAGAAATTTTTAGTAATTATAGTTTGTTTTTATTCAGACAGGATACAGTTAAGTAAAAAAAAATATTTTTTTTCAATGAGTTTTTAATTTAAATAAGTTGATTATGTAGCTATCTGATGCTAGGATGATGAACTTAGATAGTCCCATAGATGTGTGTATTTATATAAAGAAGAGAATTCATGCAGCATAAACCAGATAATTTATCTTTGTTGCAGTCAGCTTGGTAGTCATGTTGCCTCTGGAATGCTAATAGCCACCAATTTTTATGTAACAAAAATTGAATACACTGTATTTAGAAATACTCAGAAGGAGAATTTCTTTTCAAGGACAGTAAAAGTATCAAAATATCTAAAGGGTCACTAATAGCATAACACCCACCCCCCAAACTGACAAGCATAAAAACCCCACTAACCAAAATATCATCTTTAAAACTGAGTTCTTTATAAGAGATTATGAAAAATATCAATGAATCCAGTAAATCAGGAAAAGTGCATTTAGATGTAAGGATGTAAAAATAAATCCAGAGAATAAAGGAGGGGGGAATTGAAGAACAAATATGAGTTTTAAAACAGATTCCAGTAAGTACATCTTCCCAAACTGTCAGTGCTGTAATCTTTATTTTTAATTTGCACTTAAAGAGATGCCGAAGAGGAAACTCTCTGTTTGTTGCAGGGATCCCTGGCATATGATTGACATGATATCACATTGTATAAACTAATGGCAGCTAGAAAGGTGATTGATGAGTCAGATCCCTTTATATCACCCCAAATTCACTGCTGCTATGCCTTAATTTCTTTGCTCCGCTTCTGCAGCTTGTGATCCAGAGAATTTGCTGGTGGAAGGCATACGCTGTAGGGACTCCTCGTATTGAAGAAGCAATGCACTGTGGGGAGCCAGTTTCTGAGGTAATACTTTAACATGAGCTCTGCTCCCCACAGTACTCATATTTTGTGGTAAGCATAGAACAAATTACTCCTTTCTATGAGTTGTTGTTCAGGAAGGAGCAAATTTGTCCCAGTAGCTTATCAGTTAGTCATCCTCATTGTTTTACACCTTCCCTCCTCTGACACGATCTACCTCACGGGCTTTGACATGTCAAGAGTCAGCAGTCTCTGCTGACTGTTCACAGGGCAGCATATGGTTGTATTTAATTTTTACAACACTTTAACCAGTGATTTCTAGTGTAACATTTTTCCACGTTGAATGATATGGCATATTTGACACTAGTGACAAATTTCAATGCCCAAGACTGCAGTAGAAAAGCAAGATTTTCAAAGATTATGCAGTCCAACCCCCCAGCACCAAGAGCATTTTCTTTCTTTCTCTGTTGTCCAACAGTTGAACAGTTGACAGGCAGAGGATGTTTTACCACAGGAGGTAGAGCCGAGTCATGTGGAAGTTTAGCTATAGCAGAATCCTGGCTGCATTTAGGCAAAGCACGAAAATCTGCAAATGGAGCCTCTAAAGACATGAGGTACTAGAGGATTTTACATTGCTGACATTCATCGAAGGCTACAGGCATCGTGCCATGTCTCTTCCCCACAGAGAAATAAAACTCTGACAGCTTCCTGAATTCACTTTCAAGAAGATGCAAGGCTCATTAATAAAGCAGTGAATCCGTGCTTCAGTCTTACCATCTTCACCAAAAATTTATCTGATATCCAGCCTTAGGATACTCCATATAACCCAAGAAAAAGGCTATTTGTTCAAGAGGATTTTTCTGTGCAGAAATAAGCCTGGTTCAGGGTGAGGAAAATGGTCTAGGTAGCACACAGTAGGTTGCAGTAACAACCATGTCTTCTTCCTCCTCTCATGTGGATATTTCTGGAATTTTTGTTGCTGCAAGCATATCAGCCCAAGATCCCATCTACATCACTGCAACCTCTTGGTAGCGTCTCTGATCATGACTACTTTGAAAGAATTCAGCTGCCCCTTTAAAGGCTTTTTTTACCTACTGGGATGGTAACTGAGATGAAGAACACAGACCATAACCGAGGAATGTATAGGTGCATAGGTACTGCTCTGAGAGCATTAGAAATGAGGCATGCAATTCAAGAGCAAAGGTTGTCTGTTCCTGTTGTGTGGAAAAAGAGCATCTAAGGTTCATAAATACTCATGGTCAAAAGGAATGATAAAAGTCAGAGGCTTCACAAAAACTCACAAAGTTTTGTTAGTAAATTACTTAGCATTGAAAGTGGTATATTAGTCATGGACCTACTGTATAAACACATGGCAGAGAAAAAGACAGATTAATTAAAGGGAAGACAGAGAAAGAGAGAGAAAGAGAGAGAAAGAGAGAAAAGAAGAGATAGAAAAGAAAAAGAAAGAAGAAAGCAAGCAAGCAATCTCCCAGTCCTGATTCCAGCATTGATCCAGTTGATGGGATGTCCAGGGTCTTGCAGGCGCTGCCCAGGCTTGATTGGGTACCTTTTTATAGACAGGTTTTCCCCACTCTGAAGACGGGTTTATCTTTCTATGCAAATTAATTACCATGCACAGTCTGTTCTTTCAGACCTTTCTGGAAATGGGTCGGAGGGCTTTGGGGGTTTTAGGTGGTCAGGATCCACCCCTAGAGTCCATGCTTACTTCTCGGCCTCATTCCTGCGCTTGCGCTGCAATGTGTTGTGCTCATCTCCAGGAACTAGAAAAGGGAAGCTTGTCCTAGAAAAGTGCTGCCCTACCTCTGCACGGCCCCCTTTTCCGGCCACATCTCATTCTTTCCTGCCATGTGTTACTAGCAACATTCCTTGTCTGTTATTATCAACAATCCTTGGCTGGCTCCACAGCTGTCCAGCTCTCAGTGTTTGGGACACACACATTAGCCCCTTACCTTCTGGGCTTCCACATTGACATAGAGAAGAAAGAGACTTGGTTACTTTGGTTATTTTCTTATACAAGCTTCAAGATTTGTGTGGCTTTACAAATTGTCAGCTAGTAAGTATACTCTCAAACCTGTGTAGCATTGTCTTGATCAGCTTCCATCAGTTTGGACAGGTGAAAAAAAGCCCAAACTCAATAAACAAGCACTGATACAATTTATTGTTGCTGAAGGATTTATTTTGTTGATACTGTCAGTGTTAGTCTCTCATCTGTCTCCTTTGCAGCCTGAAAAGTTTCTGTAGTGAATTACAGACACTCACTTTTCGACTGATGTTTTGAGCGCTATAAGCACAGAAGGAGAGGGGGAAAGTGAGATCTGCAGAACAAAATCTATAGAAAGAGACCAAAGAAACTAGCTTGAGCAAATAGAGCTTCAGCACTGGAAAGCCCAAATCAAAGACTTTGTGTGTGTGGATGACAATTTAACAGCCATTAAACCAATGTCACTTTAACAAAGGTCAGTAAAATATTTCATCTGATACAGACAAGCTCTGACAGCTGTGAGTTTATAACACTTACTGTTTGTTGACTAAGCCTGGCCTTTGCTTCTGAAGCATTACTCAAGTTATGGAAAATAAAAAGGATGAGCAGCAAATGCAATGTCTTGTCTTGTGAGATCATTTTCACTACCCACCTTCTCTCACAGAAATAAAAAGAATAATAAAAATAACAGCCTAATCCTTTGTCTTTTCAGGGTCTGAACTACCTTGTTTAATTAGGATAGAATTAGATGCAATTTTCTGAGCACATCAGAAATTTTTTTTATTTATCCCTTTATTCCCCAGGGATATGCTTCCACATGAAGAAAGGACTCTGAAGAATCCTCTCCCAGCTTTCACTAGAATGTATTTCCAGGACATCTGGCCTCTGATCAACTACAGCCACGTCTTCAACCTCATCAAGACAGGTACTCTGTTCAGGACTGGATTCACATAGACCTTTTGAGTTTTTTAGCTTAATCTATTTCCAGAACCGGCACAGTTGAGAAGTCTGAGGATGAAGCTACTGATGTTTTGAAAGGATGTTCCTTGCTTCACTATGACACATAATAAACAAACTGTTTCTGTACTTCAATGATTGATGCTGGGCTTTTGAAAGAGTAGTGAGGTGGGTGTTTCCAGCCCAGCCGACCTGTTCCTCAGAAGCACTGCCTCCAAATAGCTCTGCAGGTGCAGGGCTATCTTTGTGCTTGCTGATGCCACAGAGTGGTGATGATACTCTATTCATAATAGTCCTTTGGAAATTTAGAGGAAATTGCAGATCATAGATCCTTCTAAACATTGTATCACTCTTAGGCTATAGCATACAGACCTTGTTGCTCTCTGTGATTGCTCTGCTCTGTTCACGTGAGACAAGTTTGCTGTGAGTAAGCTGCTGATATGAGCCAGCAGCAGGGAGCTGTGCAGCTCGGATCCCTCCCTCTCTTCCCAGCCGCAGGGCAGGGGCACCTCGAGCTGCACTGCCAGTGCCCAGCACCTGGCTCAGCTGCTCGTGGTGAGCTGTTACTTTAAAAACACTTATCTGCAGTGATAAAATCATACACCGCTGGTGCTCTTATTGCGGTGCTAAACATATATTAACACTGACAGTCGAGTAATGAGGTGACTGCAACAATTAATTTCCGTGTTTCCATTGAGCTAGGCTCTGGAGGATTGTTACACTGATTCTTTGTGAACATCTGAGCAGGGGGAGAGGGGAAGAAAGGAAGTTCCATGTTTCAGCACTTCCACCTTTCTGCTAGACATTGCCAAAAGGCCACTGTCTTTGGATTGCTTCCCTGTTTTCAAGTGCCAGAAATTTGATATAGTGTTATTTCATGGTTTGCTGAACACAGGGAGAATTGCTACCAGCAGTGTGTTTTTGCAAAATCGGTGTAACCCTCACTTGATTTCATGCTGTTTCAGAATCCAGTGGAATAGCTTCACTCTTTCTCTGTTTCATGATGACAAGTCATTAGTAGTGTTACCAGGAGACCAAAATAGAGTTGGAATAGGCATTGAATATTAAGATGAATATGTCTATTGTTTCATTACATGTTGGGGTTTTTTTTCCCAGTAAAATAATAGCCTTAAATAATACTGCAACATTTTAAAAAAATCCAATCTCATTAAAAATGAGTGATTGTTCTAAAGGCAGGAGACAAACCCCAGATTTTCCCAAAAGGCAGGCTGCTGCCAGTTCCTGCATTTCTGTTTATAGACTTACACTTGAAATCGCTGTCCTGTTTAAGGGTGGAGGAGGCTGCCCCAGTTCAGTAAGGAGCTTTAGGCTGAAGAATAGTCTGTGTGTTGGTAACAGTAACTAACAACAGAAACCATTAAACAGACACAGCCAAAGGGTAGTGGTCTCAATATTTTTGGAAAGCAACTGGATCTGAATCTTGTGTACATGGGCATAGCTCCACTGAAAATAATGGAGTTGAATCAGTTTATGATGAGATTTGCATCTACTGCTTTCAATAGACCAGTGAGAACTTAAAGTGGGCTTGGGAGTCACTTTTTTTCCCTTCAGCAGCTGACAGAAAGGCAGGAGAGGTCTCAGGAAATGGGATGTACACGGGGAGTGACAGAGTTTATCTGCCCAGTACAACTGTGTGCAGGAGAAGCTCCAAAAGGAGCAGTGACAGCACTAGCTGTGACACCCAGGGCAAAGAGCCACAACCTCCCAACACCCAGACAGCATGGCTGGATTGGGTTAGGGTGGCTGTACTGGGTCTGGATGCAAATAAATGGTTAAAGTTCAATTCCAAGCATCCCAGAGATAGTCCTATTCTAGCATAAATGAAGCCTTGATAAACACAAAATCAACTCTAAAATAAAAAATAACCATAAAGCTGCTCCTGCAACTCTTAAATTAAATTAATCCAGTCAATACTTGTATTGAACACTGTA
Organism: Eulacestoma nigropectus; assembly: GCA_013397775.1. Classification (NCBI taxonomy): domain Eukaryota; kingdom Metazoa; phylum Chordata; class Aves; order Passeriformes; genus Eulacestoma; species Eulacestoma nigropectus. The sequence goes on along the minus strand of VZTE01004966.1, from coordinate 1,148,091 downwards.
CTAGGGAGTAAGTTTTTCTGGAAAGTAATTAATTATCTGACTCTACCTATCATTGCAGCAGTGCTGCTTAAAGCCTTAACAGTGATCACACTCTGCTGTGCCAGGTGCTACAGTAATGTGCAAGAGACAGTGTGTGCCTCTAAGATCTGTGCCACAGCTGTGCATGAAGTCCAAATGCAGATGGATGCTCACACTGGATACAAAGATAGACAGCTGAGACAGATATATGGGGAACTCATCCTCCATTTCACCTCCAGAGCCAGAGGTCTGGATCAACCTCATTGTCCCTGAGGCATGCTGCTCTCTTCTGCAGACCTTCTTCCCATGTGTGCCTATTCCCAGGCATGCTTGTGTACAAATGTCTAACCTGGTAAATAAGTAAAGAGAGGGAAGGGAAAGTCAGCTTGTCTGCAATTTGCCTCGTGCAATTCGCCCCAGTTTACAGTGGTTCCAGTGCCATCTTCAGCTAACAGTAACTTGAAAATTCAGTAATTTGCAAAGACTGACTAACTAGCCTCTGGAGATAGCTATGCAGGAGTTAAGGAGGAACCTTTCCAGTCAGTGTGATCTCACTCATGTTTTCCAACAGCATCCTTGGAAAGCAGTATGACAAGAACACTTGCTGAAGACCAGTACTCCACCAGTAAAGGTGCAGCACTAGGCTTGAACTCATGGCAGAAAAATCAAAAAGGCAGTTCAGCAGATTTTCCAGAGTGGCAAGTAGAAATCTCCATGGATTTATTGGAAATCCTAAAACATAAGTTAAAATAATGAAGTAGGTGGCAAGACAAACTGAAGCATAGGAAAATATTGGCTCTCTGATATATAGGACAAATCAGTATCTTTCAGTTCGCTGGCTACTACACCTGGCAGGGAATGTGTACATTTTTCATTGAAATATTTGCTTTGCAAAAATAGAGAAATGGGATCTACCAGCCACAGAGAGCATGCATGAAATTATTTACTGCAAATAAATCTTAAGGGCAAAATGAATGCCTGGCTCCTGGTGTGGGAACGTAGTAATCAGCTTTGGTGAGGTCACTCCACCCTTTTCAGTCCGCTCTCCGTCTGTTCAACAACTTCCTATGGAGAGTGTCTTTCAGTGCTACATTTGTTTATGTCATGACTCTGCAAAATCTGAATTTCAAACGGTCATTGAATTTCATACCCAGATTGAAGCACTGTAGCCTGACACAAGTTTTAGCTTCATTGCTGCCAAGTCCTCCAAACTGTCAAGAAGCCAAGAAGTAATATAGAAAGAATAAGCCAAGAAGTAACAGCAAGCAAAAGTAAAATTCAGTCTGATCAATGCCTTGATTTGGTCTGATGTAGATTTACCAAAAGACTATGCTGGCTCTAAATAAGGGAAGTGTAAACAGACATTGTCAAGGACATTAAAAGCACAGCAAAATACATACTTACCACGTGTTTATTACTATGTTTTTTTTTTTTTTTTTAAAATAGCTTCACAGAGCAGTGCTTGCAGACTGGATTCTGGTTTTACCACCAATTTTTCTTACAGTTATCTCCCTGCTTCCCTCTTCAATGCCTAAAGAGATTTTTCAGAACTTGTTTATCTACATCTAATTTTCTTTTGGAAAAGAACATGCTTTTTTGTTATTTTTTTTTTCCCCGTAAATTTTTTTCATGAAGTCTAACTTGAAGTCCCTCTCAGCTTTCAGTTTTGCAGTGGTTTTCTTTTCTCTAGTTCCTAAATTAAACTTCATGTCTGACCTCAGCCTCCTGCTTCCCCTCTTTCAATCCTTGTGATAGCAAAGGCCTCTGTAAAAGCCATTTACAAATGAGGAGATGCACAAAAATAATGTCAGCCCTCCGTTCTTCAGAAGGGCAATTTATATTTTCTTGTAAGAGCAGAAAAATGAGGGGGTTTTTTTTGTTAATAATTCAAAGTGAACAGTCCTACAAATGGCTGGGAAGAAAATCTCTGTGTTCAAGTTATCAGCAAGGCTTTAATCCAGTGGTTGGAGGCTGCTGGAGAGCCTAGGTCAAAAACTGGCCTGGTGCATCTGGGGAAAAGTCCACAGGACAGATAAAAAGCCACATATACAGCTGAGTGTGCCTGCTCTCAGTTAATCATCTCTGGTTAACAGACTAAGAGAAGAATGTGCCTCCAATGTCTAAGGTAAGAGGAGAAAAAAAAAAAAATCCTGGATATGTTTCCATGGTCTGTGAGGGGTCCTACATAGAGTTGAGCCTAGACCATCAACTATCATCAGGCTAAAGGTAGATGTAGGATCCCGCTGAGCAAAAAGTAAGTGATTAGACAACATCCAGGGAGTTGTCTAACAGGCAGCCAACTACAAGCAGCACCATCTGGTCACCCCTGCAGTCAGTCTCTAGCTTATGTTTTAAGGCTGTACACCTAATGCACCTTGCAGTTTTCAGAGTGGCTGCAAGTCACTGATGGAATTAGTGGTTCATCTGTTGGAATCATCACTCACTGCTTAGAAAAAATGCCTGTCTATACATTTTTCATGGACTAATTAGCGTGCAATAAAATCTATTCATTGTGGCAACTATCCCATTGAAAATGGCATTTACTAAACACCTGGAACATTTGAGTGTAAAAATTATCTTTGGCTTTAAGAGTAGAGGTAAAAAAAATCTGACACTTTACCTTGTTCTTCTGCTTTGTGCAAACCATCTGAGAGCGGAGCCTGCAAGGCTAGGCAGGTAAATCTAAGCTTTGCGCTACTCCCACTGCACCCCCTCCTGTCCCTTCCCCAATTACTTAAACAATGATGCTTCCTCTCTCTTTTGGTACTGCCATCCAACACCAAGTAATCATTTGGCTTCTTTTCTTTGATTTGGCTGTTTTCTGCCCTTGTCTTTCTTTCCTTTGTCTTAATATAGTGGTATGTGCTCAGGGACAAACCTGTGAACTCGTAGATGTCTCCAAGTGCAGGCTGGAGAACTCAGTTATGATCAGAAAAACTCTGGTAACAATAAAGAATTACGTAGCATGTTAGCTTCTGTCTTCTGCTACCTTTAATTCTAATATTCACTTTAAAATCATAAAAAAATACCTATTCAAGAGGATGAATAAATGAGTTGATGAATTAGTCATAAAAAAGAATCAGCTAAGAATTAACAACATCACCCAACCTGAAGGGATCTGATTCTGGCTTTCAGTACTTTAGAAAGATTATTTTCACACCCGTGGAAATTGTTACATGACTGCAAAAAATTCCCCTTTGAAAAGGAAACATCCCTTTCCATGCCTTCTGCTAATTTATGCCTGTGAACCACAGCTTGGCTCTCAGTGCAGTGAATAAAGAGAAAGAAGAAAAGGGGTGAGAAAGTGCGGGTGGGGAGCCCTCCAAAGCACAAAGCTTGTGACACCAGAGGGCAATGTTCTCTTGTTATATTGGTTGTGGTACATAACCACAAGACTGAAAAAATCTGCGTCACTGGCAAAAGCTCTTTTTAAAAAAGACCACAGTTTTGAAAAACTGTGAAAGTTTACAGCATAGTGTGCTAAGATAGACAATCAGTTTTGAAGCTTTGCAAGACATACAGGTACTGGTTATACAGAATGCTTCTTAAAATAAATTTTTATATTGGATCACATGTGCAATGTCAGCAGACATGCAGTGTCAGGGAAAGCTGAAAATCTCAATCGCATCTGCTCTGGGTGAACATGGTATAACAAATATATGTTCACTTTCTTCTTTGAGTTCACAAAAAACCCACGAGTCTTTCTTCAGCTGAAGTGGAAAAAAATAGCTTGTGTAGAGGCTTGGTAAAAATTAAGGTTCTAATAAATTAATAAGCATAAGTGACATTGAGTTTCAAAAGTTTAAGAGTCAGTACTGCTGTGCTTTTCTTTAATAAAAATATTAAAAAAAGCATGCCCCCTTCATTTTTACAGTGGTCTGTTAGCTTCAAAATTAAGGGAGCTGATGTGATACAATCTTTTTCTCCCTTTCCTCCAAATAAAATAAGATGGCACTCTTGGCTGCCTGATCAGGGCTGTGCTGGAGCTCTGGGAAGGTGCAAGTGCTTAGGCAGAGCTGTGGCCCCAGGTAATGGGCAGGTCTTCTGGGCAGCCCCACTCTGGTACAGCACCACTGTCTGGCCTGTTAATGTATATTTGACCTTTTTTTATGCAGGATGTGAGGGGCAATTTGTCTGTACCTGGGTAATTAGATCTGTTAAATGAACGAGCATCTTGTGCAGAAATTAAAGGTAAATCAGAAAGATACTATGAATGGCCTCAGGCAGGTGTGAGTGAGATATCTCTCAAACAGAATTTAAACATGGCAGTGTCAAGTGCTAACTTGCTGGTTTCTGTGTTCCTTATCTGTTGAGTCAGAAGCAGACACCCAAAAATTCACAAAGTTTTAAAGGGTTAGATTTTTCTGAAGGGATTGGAACAGGAGTATGGAAATCCACAGAATCAGCAAAGTTGGAAGGGACCCACAAGGTTCATCAAGTCCAACTCCTGGCCCTGCACAGGACATCCCAGGAGTCACACTGTGTGCCCAAGAGTGTTGACCGAACACTTGAACTCTATCGGGCTTGGTGCTGTGACCAGTTTCCTGAGGAGCCTGTTCCAGTGCCCAACCACCCTCTGGGTGAAGAAGCTTTTCCTAATATCCAACCTAAACCGGCCCTGACACAGCTTCAGGCCTTTCCCTCCAGTGTCACTGTAATTGGAGAGAAGAGATCAGTGCCTGCCCCTCCTCTTCCCCTCATGAGGAAGTTGTAGACTGCCGTGGGGTCTCCTCTCAGTCTCCTCTTCTCCAGGCTGAACAGACCAAGTGACTTCAGCCACTCCTCATATGGTTTCCCCTCAAGGCCCTTCACCATCTTCACAGCCTTGCTTTGGACAGTCTCCAATAGCTTTATATCTTTCTTATATTGTGGTGCCCAAAACTGCACACAGGGCCTGAGGTGAGGCCACACCAGTGCAGAGCAGAGTGGGTGTACTAGTTTGAAAGCAAACCAGTGAGAGACTCCAAGTCAGTACAATTTAATAGGAAAAATAAAATAAATGCAATAGTGCAAAAAGAAAACCACTGACAGAGTCAGAATACAACCTGACACCCTGTCGGTCAAGGTGTCGGTAGCAGTCCGATTAAACGGTGCCTGCAGTCTGCTGGAGTGATGGTTCTGTTGAAGCAGTGATCCTGTCGAAGGGTCTGGTCTTCCTCTGGGAATCCAGTGGAAAAAAAGGCTACCCGTGGTGATCGAAATCTCAGATTATATCCAGGATGGAATGCTTGGTTCCTCCCTCTGAGCAGAGCATCTCACAATGGGATGATGTGATTTTATCAGTCATGCGGTGAGACTAGATGGCCCACTAACAGAAAATATCCCCCTGGAGGGAGGATGGGTCATGGGAGAGATAAGGAACACTGCCCCAACTGGTTTCAACAGCTGGCCCATTAACAGGAGATATCCCCAGAGTTTATCAGGGATGAGTCATGAAGGAGGTGGGGAGCACTGCCCCACCGGTTTTTAACAGCTTATGAAGATGGTGATAGAATACATACTTTTGGGCATATCTTACATTGTAACCTAGGACAGCGGGACATGCTGGCTGTGACCAATGACTGCATTGTCTTTGAGGTGTTTTCCAATACCTCCCAGAATAACCTCTGTTTGGATCTGGCTTCATCCTGAAAGATTTTAAAACTTTCTTCCCTTTCAGGGATGGCCCAACTCCTTTGGGCAGAAGTAGGATGGACATTGAGGAGGCAGAGAAAAGGCAAGAGAAAGCCCAGAGGAGGGGAGCAAAGGTGCTTGAGGGTGTTCAGTGGCTTATACCTTACCATGGGTAAGGCTGCTCAGCTCCAGAAAACAGAGGTAAGGGGCAAAACAGAGGAATTGTATTGCGGAGTGGGGAAGGTGAGGAGGTGTGATGGTCCGGTGTTTCTCCTGATGAAAGAACTGCAGGGCATTGAGAAGAAGCAGCTGGTAATGAACTCGAAATCAACAAGGTTTTCATAGACATTGTGGACGCTAGAAGCTTACACTGATTTGTGGAAAGCAATCCAGTACAGTAAGGACTATTTAACAGACAGATACTGCCTTTTTCTAAAGGATCCATTAACCACAAGCCTGTGGAGCTGGGAGTAACTAGCAGCAAAGCAGCACAGTAGGCTTTTCTTGTTTCTGTACTCTTCCCTAGGGACCTGCTATGGGCCCGTGATGGAGACAGCCCTGCAGGAGAGGGACTGCTGATTTGAGCGGATACAAGTATATCTTAGGAATTTAATTCTACTTGTTCTTGCTTTTCCTCTCTGTACTGGATAATGCCATTCCCTGATTTTTAGAGGAAAGACAGGGAGAATATGCATAACTTTGGTTAGAGGTTACAGGTTAAGTTACTTGGTTCTTCTGCCTCCCCCTGCCATCCATAGCTGCATCATGCACATATTATCACTTTGTCTTAATTATCACATTATTTTCTGGGGGCCTTAAAATATCTTCATATGGCTTATGAGCTTTACTGACCTCACTTGTGTACAGGGATTATGTTGGAAACTTTGAAAGAGACACTAACTAAAACTCTGCAGATAAATGGAAAGGGGGATAAAATGTAGTAAGGCTTGGTCAGAGGCATATTGTGTCAGGCTATCCTGATGCCTGTCTAATCGAAGATTGATAAGAATCTTCATTCACGTGTCTAGAAAAAAAAAGCAATGATTCTGTAGACAAAAGCAGTGGATGAAATCTATCTGACCTTGAGCAAAGCATCTGATGCAGTGTCACATGGGAAATTATCAGCTAAAATGGTGAGGATGGAGATTATTACAGGAACTGAGATGTGGTAAGGAGCTCTCTAAATTAGAGATGACAATGAGTCACGCTGTGAGGCAAATGATCAAGCTGAAAGAGGTCACTAGACAATTTTCTCAAGGACTCTCTGGACAAAGTTTGTTTACTATTTCCAGTAAAGACCTTGACATAAAAGACAGGAGTACAAAAATTAAATTGACTGACACATATAGGAAGCATCTGTAGTGTATGGCAGCATCAGAATCTTGTATACTGGCATGGTGTGATCTTGAGGACAACAAGGGTAGAAATGGGTACAGTGGGATACAGGCTAAAGACATATCTTGGGGCTAATGGCATGAGTCTGTGCTTGGATCTTAGTGGTGGTGGGAAAGGACATTTGGGAAAACATCTTGAACTTCAATAATTCAGAAGAAGTTGGCTTAGCTAGCAAAGTAAAATGATATCTTTAATGGGGCTGGAGAGGGTTGTTTTCTCCTATATGCATGTCCCAGAGGACACTGCTGGAAACTGTGGAGAACTAGTTAACCCCAATGACGTGCTTATGGTAAAACTATTTGGGATGATTCAGCCATAAATCAGTTGCAGCTGCAAAAAGGACATATTTCTGAAGGTGGAGAGTATGGAGCCATATTCTAGAAAGAATAGTAAGGCAAAAAAAAAAAGACTAGTTTTAAGATTCATCATACAATAATGTCAGCATCAATGACTGAAGCTGGACTCAGTTGCTCAAAGCACTCCTCCACTCCTTCCATCTTTTCAGTCATTTGGTTATAGGCAGTCTTGCTTTTATTCAAAGCACGCTGAATTCTTTCAGTCAGAGCAGGTTGAATGGAGAGAGTTGCTGTTCCAAATGCCGGTTGACACATTAACTAAGATAGCAATTCAATCAGGTCTCATATCACCCTTGGAATAATAAATAAATAGAGAAAGAGAGAACCTTCATTCTTTTCTCCTTCTGAATTCTTCTTCCTGGATCTTGGTGACGTGTTTTTCCTTTCAAGCCACACTGAGATAAAAGGTGCACCAAGCTAGCACAGTGTCACAGATTGTATGGGCAGGACAGTTTGGACGTGACCCCTGGCATTTTTCAAGGCTGTGTGGTACATCACTTATACTACCTTATCTTATAATGTCTCATGTTAAGGAAACTTCCCTGTCTGCCTGTTCAGAGGGCATCCTGGTAGTCACACTCCCACCACCAGAGACTGCACTGCTGGGACTGAAGCCTCATCTCAGCAGGTGGCTCTGGTGAGCCCACGGGTGCCCTGCTTGGCTCCCTACACACACCCACCATAGTCACACGGTCAGATCAGATTTCCTATTTGCTCAGCCCTGGGTTTCTCTTGCATCCTTAAAGCAATTTATTCATGATGCAGTAACACAGGAACAGATCAAGCTGAGTGCCTCCAGGAAGGGAGACCAAATAAAGTAACCCCTGGGTTTTATTCCCTCACAGTCTATGCACATGAAAGTCTGGGCTCTTCCTGCTGAGTCCTCAACTTCTGCTGTGTCTCTCTTTGTCCGGTTGCCTGGCTGGGCCACAGGTCTCTGTGCCCTTTTTTTGTGCAAAGGCTCCAGTTCATGGCCTCTTGCCTGGGGCTCCTGCCACCCAGAGCTCAATCTCCATCTTGCACACTGTGCTGCCTGCACTGAATGTATTCCTCACAATCTCATATAGAACCAATGACCTGCAGGGCTTTTCATGTCCCTTGGAAGAAGAAATTGATTATTTTTATCCAGCAAAGAATATCAAAATCATTTTAGTTGCTTCCCATGTTTAGGAACTGTCCTTAAGTTGATTTATGTTCCTAAAACCTTTCATTCAAAGTCATTCAGTGCTGCTGGCATATTTGAGACTGAGAACTTTTCATATCATACTTATTATTCCTGCTAATCTGTAGTTTGTTAATCATAAATTATGTACAGTCACACACACACACACATATATATATATATGATATATAATAGGTATTTTGTTGTTGCTGCTGTCCCCTGACTAGATGGCTCATAGACCATCCAAGCACTTTGAAAGAAGCTACTGACCACTTCCCAAACAAACACTTCTGTGTCCAGGCAGGTTTTTTTGACAAATTTCATTTCCTCAATTACCTTTCACTACAGAAGTGTTCTGCAGACCAGTGTTCACTGAAAATGATGACTGGTGTTATGATGCAGGTAAAGCTGAAAAGGGCCCTGCATTTTAGTCTGAATGTTCAATAGCAGGCATCTCCCTCCTCAGCTTTACAGCTTTATAACACTGCTGGTAGCAGAGTTAGTCAAAACTTTTAATCATCATCTTTGGTCACTCTTAAATCTTGTCAGCTCATGAGCCACTTCTATAAATTGTTCCCTTGAACAGAAAGTGGTCACAATTGCTGCTCGCCTGGGTAATTGCTACTATGTTGTATCTGACAATCATGATATGTGACCCTCATTACACCAGCTTCCACTGGAGATAGTCACAACATACAATGAGAGAAAGAAAGAGTACTTTCCCATATCCGTGCAAAGTGTGTATGTGTGTTTTGTGCAGATTAACGTGCACACCTACAAATACAAGTTAATCTATTTCTTCCTTGTTCACAAACTGTAGGCGTGATTAATGCATTCAAAATGAGAATCTTGTTTGTTTAGTTTTATGTGTGTGTGGCAGAATACACAGAATTGTAGGAACAATAGAAGAAAATTACAAGTGCTGCTTTCCTAGAGCTCCCAGGTCCTCAGGAAAAAAACAAGCTGCAAGGATATAGACACAGCTTCTTGTTATGCAGGCATTCAGAACAATACTGCTTACCATCTGTTGGAATATAGTAACAAGACTACATGGCACACTTCCATGAGATTTTTGTTTATTCCAAGCACTGTAGCAGAACCAGAATCCTTTGAGGAATGGGAAGCATAAAGTAGCAGTGGATTTTCTGTGTGAGAAGAGCAAGATTTTCTATATGAGCAAATGTGAGAAGGAAAGCAAATGGGAAAACGAGCTGAGAAAAGTAGTGGAAATTCCTGAGTATGGATGATTCTCCTCTTCTTTACGTAAAATTTTTAAATGACTAGCATATTTAAAGCCTCCATGGGATATTGTCAAGGTAAAGACATCTACTAAATTTAAAGATGGAGAGCTGAATGAAAATTCCCCACCATATATGTTCTCTTGGACTATCTGCTTGCAAGTCTTTGACATAGTTCCATGTGGAATCCAAGCAAGGTGACTTCAGAGGCCACCTAAGAACCTTCTTAGCAGGAGCATTTGTGAACTGTGTACCTGCTGTCTGTCTGTTCCCATAGTGGCTTATTACTTGCTACTTGCTTTAGGTGCTCTTTAATTTCACAGAAAACTTCATCTCCATGTGTAAAGTTTTCCAAGGAATCTGCTCCTGACTGTGCCCAGAATGGCAAACCAAGGGTCGAGCAGCCAGGCCCCAAAAGTTAAGTGAGATGCTAAGGGCACAGAAGCTGCAGTTATGAAAGGTTTTCCCTACATGTAGGTGGTGACATCACTGAAGTCTCAGTGTATCTGAGAGCAGCTAGCTGGCTGAGCACTGTCACAGGAAAGGCCACACAATTCCAGTGCCCTTGGCCAGGAAAAGTGTCAGTGATACCATGGGACTTCCATGTCCACTACATGCTTATTTTGCCACAGTCAAGAAAAGACTGGCTTGACAACTGAGGGGGTGAGGAGAGGTGGCTTTTTTCTCACACATTTATTAACCTACAGTACCACAGCTCTGCTGCTTTTGTTGTTGCCCTGGAGTTTTTGGTGGTATGACTGCTGCTTTTAGTTCTGCCCTGGCTGCTTGGACCCCACAGTAGATACTCCTGCTGTACAGATGCAGGCCAGGGTTTGATTGTGGGTGTCTGTCAGGTGGTTGTAGGATGAGGTAGCATGAAAGGAAGAATTAATTCAAACATCTCCTCTGGCCAGAGTAGAATTATCCCCATTGCAAAGATATTGAAATGGAGGAACAACATTCCACAAGCTGATTTTTCTCCCTTGTTCCTTCTATTTTCTTTCCTAGTGTTCACTTTGTTGCCTCATCCTTTAGTTGTTCTAATTGCCTCCTCCCTTACCGTTTTCCCTGGTGTTACATGCTTGAGAGGGTGAGAGAGGATGCTGCTGATGACAGAATCAATCTCTCAGAGGCATAAAATCCTGTAGCCATGTATATATTGGCTGTCTATATTATCCACAACAGAGACCACCCAGGAGCAAAGCAAGAAGGCGGCTAGGTGTTTAAGGGTGTTTAGACTTACCAGAGCATATTTTCACTGTGAGCAGAAAGAAAACTGTTATAGCTCCCTGGAAAATATGGTTTTATTTGCAAGACTGCATAGTAACCATTAATCATGTTTTTCCTCCAACCCTTACCTGTGGGGATATAACCAAAACATAGTCTCATACCTCTCATCAAACAGCGACTGAAGCTTTTTTTGTTCTCTCATGATCTTGAGAGGCTGCAAAATGCCAAGCTTTCAGACAGCACTCCTGAAAAGCCTCTGTTCTATTTGCCTTTATTTCAGTATCTACAAGCAAAGGTTTGTATTTATGAGGATTTATGGTTTATTCTATGCTTCCTATTATTTTAAGGTCTTGTAGCTTGGACACAAAGCACTAGAGAGAGAACCTACAGAAACAATGTGCAGTGTGAAAAGGGGGATCTTTTTTCTTGAAAGTGTTCAAATCTTGGAATATGTGGATAGCAGGTTTTTGTTCCCTGCTGGAGGGGGTACTGACTCCTTGACATGATTCATGGAGGAATTAAGCAGAGTCATGAGGCTGAGATTGCCTGGTAGTGGAGAAGTCATTATCACAGCATATGAGCTGCTGGCAGTGTGTCTCACCACACTTGTGATCAGATCTAGCAATGTGCTCTGCAGGCCCTCCTTTTCAGTGAGGATGCTGTTTGTTTTCTGTGCTGCTCTCTTGCCTCTTTTTTTCCCTTTTTCCTTGCCTTAAGACCTCTTTGGAATAAACAGTGACATGCCAGAAACCTTATCTTATCACAATCATAACAGAAATAGATAGCACTGAAGATCAAAAATGATGGAGTAGAAAAGACAGTGGGATCATTAACTTTAGGTTGAGACCTGGGCAGGATGCTGTGCCTGTGGGCTGAGGCATTGAGGTGTGCAGCAAAACTGTTAGCCATGATATCTGACATTTCATCTTGAATCTTTTAGTCTATAAATATTTGATCCAGTATATTTATCAACTCACATAACATCAAATAGTGCTTGGTACTTAATTTGACAAAGAGCGGAAATCCATCAATAACTTCAGTGTGTGAATACATATGCTTTGCTATTGTTATTTCTCAGGCTAAAGTCACTTTGACAAGATAGATGTAGTCCTTGATCTTAAGTATGAATTCTTAAATACAACGATATGAATCAGGAAATAAGAATGAGTAAACAACAAAAAAATTAAAATACAATGTAAAATTTGCTTGTGTCTATGATTTTATTTTTGTCACCTTAAAATATTGAAAATATGATTACTTTGTTAATGCTACTGTGAGAGTTTCTTATTAGTGCAAACAGGAATTAGAGGCTTAGACATTTTGTGCCTTTGGAAATCTTTTTTTTCTCTACTTTGGAGCTCAGTAATAATGAGTAATTTTCTTTATATGCAGTAGCACAGTAATTGTGCTGTTCTGAGCCTGTTATGTTCAGATTAGATTAAACAGAGAAAATTGGTTCTTATCATAATGCTTCATTAAAATTTTAGAAGTAGGACAATACCAAATGAGAGTTTGACTTTATTATCGGCAGAAATATGAAGGCAGTTACATTTGCGCTATTTATCATATCCAATTAGACTGCTTATGAAAACAGAAGAAGGGTTAGCCTTCAGTCTTCAGTGTGGCTTTTCACAAACATATGTGATATTTTCTCATTCAACCTGCCAGCTGACAACCTGTGTATCTCTGAGGCCAGGTTAAGCATCAGCTGGAGAGCTCATGCGATGCATAGGTACTACGGGCAGCAAAAAATCTCACTCCTGAAGCATTAAAGTCTTGCATTTTTGTCTTGTTTTTGAAGCTGCTCCTTCTGACTTTAAAGTCAGTGGAAGATTAGCCATTCATTTCACAGCCAGGAATGCCGGACTCTCAAAGTGTACTTCGATTTGTTCTTAGATCTACCTCATAAGTATGAATTTCCATACTTACCAAAACCAGTCTGGAAAACTCCTGGAAGGAGAGTGCTCTGTTACAATGATAACTCTCACTTCTGAAAGTGAGAGGGAAGAAGCCTGAGGAATCAGTCTTGGACAGCAGCTCTGCAGTCTTTGCACAGCAGCAATTCTGTTAAGCAATTAAACACACATCCTTTCATCTGTGATGTGCTTTCATGTGTTCTTAATGCCAAATTAAGAATTCAATTGTAAGTGGTAAATTGCAGTTCTTATTTTAACATCCAATGATTAGTCTAGCAAATGACAGAGTTTGATCTGCCGAAGCAGTTTTGGACATTACCAGAAAAATAGTGAGACAAAATATTGGTCATAATGAGCCTAAGCTCAGAAATTTGTTTGTTATAGTGTTAGTGAAAAATCCTTAGGTGGTGATAGTGCTGCAGTATGGTAGTCCTAGACTGGTCTACAGGAAGCCAGGTCTCTCCCATGCTCATTATTCTCAGGAGACTGAACAAGAAAATGTGGGAGTGTTTTTCCATGGCTATGTGGGCTTTGGCTCACTCTGCCATGCAGCAAGCAGTGCATTTGATGTTCCAGTCTGAAGCCAGGTTTTCTGTTTGGCCTTTTTCTTCCATCCCAACCTACAGGTTTTAGCATACACAGAGATGTATGGGCCCCTTTCATTAGCTCCTCATCACTTAGTAGTTGCTCTCATCCCTATAAATCCCAGTGGCCCAATTGGTTTCAGTCTTTCAGTGATCAACCAGTACTTCCCTCAATACACACCCTACCCCAAAATGGCATATATTCTTAAAATCTGACGAGAAATTATATTTAAACAACCCCCTCCCCCCCAACAAATCCACAACAAAAACCCTCAATTCTGGAAGAGCAGACAGCTCCCCATCTGGAGTGTTATGATTATAGCTCCTTTAGATCTGTGTGTTTCACAAAACCAGCATTTTGCTCTGCACAATACCAGGATATGATAAGTTCTGCTAGTACTGAACAGGAGAAACACATTCCACTACCCTGATATGAAAAAGACCCCATCCATGATAAACCTAATCTGTTAGGAGCTGCTTACCTGCAGGGCAAAATATCTAAGATGTAAACATTTTTCTTGCAAGAAGCCTTCTAATAAAATGATACGCCAGGAATTTACCTAATGCCTTTCAAACACTATGAGAAAATGAGTTGGTTATTAATTTTTGCTGGCACACTCCCTTTTTGTGAATGTTAACACTGGGATATACAGTTCTCTGCACTGGTTGCTCTAAGAGGAAAAATAGCTGTCCTTGCCTACTGCTCTTTTCCCCCTTTCTCAGAGAATAATCTACCATTTGTAGAACAGACATATTTATGCATCCTTGATGGAAGGTGGGCAGGAAAGAAAGAACCTCCAAATTATGTGCATGTGTCATCACTGTAAAAATACCTTTTTAATAAAGAGACTCTATATTGTCATTTAAAACTATAACCTTCAACTTGGATTTACATCTTCATGACAACAAGGGATGTATTAAATATGTTACCACTAAAATATAGAGCACTAGTGAGGTTATCAAATGTACTGAAACTCAATTTGGAGTCATAGAACTTTAATACAAGAAAGATATTTTTACCCTATGTGGGGAATAGAGACTGGAAAATTTTTCATATTTTTTAAAAAATTATGCCTATAGGAGAAACTTCCCTTAATTATAGCAACATAATATCTAATGGCTCTACTAAATCCCCTCTGGTTTCAAAAATATAAATCACTTCTTAGGCTGAGTTAATAGGACAAACTAATTACTCTGCTCTCTCAGTTTTCAGCACAACCTGCTGATAAACTCTCATTGAACTGAATCTTGTATCAGTTACACAGTTATAGTTAATACAAGCAATATTTTTCCCAACCCTCCAATACACATAAACTCTACCTTTTTTAATATGCTATTCAGCCTTCTGAAAGTCAACAGTGATATTCTGAAAGTGATATATAAATGATTGGCTCATCTCACATGCTTTCAACACGTTTTTGTACTCTTTTTTTGCGTCTGTAGCTGATCTGGCTTCCTCATTTTCATCACCTCCTCTCAGATGCACCTTGGCCCCGGTGTGAGCTGCAGGTCACCTCTTCATCCTGCCTGCGCCACCCAGGGCAAAGCAGCCCACTGTGTATAAAGCACCAGGAAGGCTCAGCGTGTGCAGGAAGGTGGGCAGGCCCATCCAGCGCAAGTGTGCATCCTCGCTGGAGCGGGAGCAGAGCTGAGCTGCCTGGCTTGGCTGTACTGGTGTACTGGCGGCATCCAGATGGCAGAGTTTTCCAGATCGGCTTCTCATTTCTGTTATAAGCAATTATCAAAGACTGCTCTCTTTTTCAGCACAGATTGAAGGGTTAGGAGTTAAATTGCTCTGATTCTCTGTGTAAAAAAAAAAAAAAAAAAAAAAAAAAAAAATTTTTTTTTAAATAAATCTCAAGGGAAGGAAAGGTATTTTCTTTANNNAAAAAAAAAAAAAATTCTTTTTCAATCAATCTCATAGGGAGTGAATGGCATCTTCTTACATATCTGACTATTGTATACATTTAGTGGAAGTCTTGTAGAAACACAACACACTTTGAATTTTTTTTTTTAAACAGCATAGTTATTTAAAATTATTATTTATTATCAGCTTCATGAGGGAGCTGAAAACTTGCAAAGTTTAATCTTAGGCTCCATTGTGATTGAAAATGTTGGTATAAACATTGGTATAAGAGTCCCAAAGTGGGTCTTTTGTGATTATTACTTTATATGACTGTATAAAAAGGAGTTTAGCTTCAAAATGCAATCATGAATCATGTGATTAAACAAAAAGAAAGCAATCCAGTTTTGCACTGGAAAATCATGTATAAGCCAACAAAAAATCCGGGATTAGCTGTGGACAGGCTTTTAGTTTATCATAGTGCAGAACACAGAAGTGTGATGTACTTAGTCATGCACATAATCCTGCCACCTTCAGTGAGACTTTTCGAAGAGTGAATTCTGATTCCACCAATACTGGGGTTGTAGCATTTCATGTAATGAAGCTCTAATAAACACATTCGTACAACAGGTCATTGGGATTAAAAAATTTTGTACATCATGGTGATCTAAAATCTGTCTTACACAGAGAATCTGTAGGAGTTTTGTGGACAGAGAGAAATGCATTTAAATATTATTAATAGCTTGTAAGCAATCATTTCTACCTAAAAATAAAATTAATAGAAGAAAAGGATTTTTATTAGTATTTTTATAATGTGGATAGACCTACTATTTTGACATCCACTCATTCCACCAGTTTCTTCCTTATTCTTTTTCTTCATCCTCCACTCATTACGAAACCTTCTCCTGGACTCCAGATACCCCTTTTTAACACTGGTTTGACTGTTTGTTTGTATAGATATAACTCTGGACATTCTCACTACTCTCAGTCCTACACAAAGGTTAATATCTTCTCTTCCGAGAAGATACTAACACTTAGGCTTTTTTGCTCATCTCCTCCCTACACAACACCACATTCAACCACACACCATTAGTTCCTGACTTTTTATGGCTCCCATCTCCAAGTTATCAGCTGTTTTCAGCAACTAGTATGATTACAAAATTGAGTCCTTATATGGCTGCAGAATTTATGTTAGTATTTAAATACTATATAAATGTCGTGTTCATTGGATGCAAGTTATCCCTAAGCAGGTGTGTACATCCTTTTAAGTCTACATCGGGCTGTGCAAATGCGCTTTTCAGAAGAATGATGGACAGAATGAGAATATTCATGACTCGTTGATAAAATACTCATGTTTCTTGTTCTCATACCAATACCAGAAACCGGAAATGTCCTCACCTCTGAGGGTTTGGGGGCATAGGCAGTGAAATGCTTTGGGTGAGACTTTCAGCAGAAGAAGGATAAACAGCTTCTGGCAATCCGAGCACTTCAAGGAGCTGCAGAGAGAGCTCCACTTGGCCAAGTCCAAGCAGACACAGGTAGGAGCTTGGGCACTGATGATTTGTTGCAGTGATGTGCCAGCTGTTTAAATACAGTCTTTGAGCTAAATGGGAGCTCAAGTCAGGCAGAAGTGCCTGAAGAAGAGTTGACCAAAGTCTCAGAGGACTGTGTTTTTCCTGTGTGACTCAAGAATACAACACTGCATCTCTTCCAGCTGACTCACTCTGTCACTTTGCCCTTTTTCCTATTTGGCACCTTAAAAGTACACTGCCAGAACACTGATACAAACTTAGCATGTTATTTTTTCACTTGGTTCACAACTAGTACAGGTTTTCACATTTCTGTGGCATTTCACACAGATCACTGGACAAGATGCCTGAAACAGCTCTTGATCATATGATTAGTGAATTGGCTATTTAAATATTTTGTCATCCACACCATTAGAAACAAATTTATTACTCTTTCTTTTTATTTTCCAGTAGACAAAAATAGGACCGGAAAGAGAATTAAAATAAGTGTTATCTAGGGTGCATTCTACCTCAGATTTTATGCAAGTTTGTGTTAGTTAACATGTTTAAATACTGGGATCTTAAAAGCAACAGCAACAGAAATCCAAACACTTGAATATTTCCATGTTCTCCCCTCTCTTTGCTATGGGGCTACAGACTAAATTTGAGCAGAACTTGTAAGTCGTTTCACTCCCTTGGGAAAGTACATTCTTCCTGGAAAATGCTTGCTTTACTGAAAATTTGTGTCAACTTCCATTTGACCTTAGTTTGAACAAGAAAGATAGAAAAAGCAAAGTTTTCAAGCTGTATTTTCCACCAGTGATGGTGCCCTGCTGATGCCTTGGGAGAGAGGGACTGTGTGAGCTGCAGAACACTGCTGTGCTCAGGCTGGCATTGAAGACACTTGGGAGCAGCATTCAGGATTACATGTATAAGAATAAGACAATCTAGAAACACTGGCTTCTAGCTGTGCCCCAGTAAAGGTAATATCTCCATTTCAGTTATACCTTCGAGAAATGAGCCACATGGGGCAGAATTATGTTATCATTTGGTACTGCTGCTGTCTGTCGCTTTTATAATAATTCACAAGATGATGTCCTTATCATTGTATTGAGCTGTTATTTTTCTTTGTGATGTACATAGAGTGCTTCTTCCAGACATTATGAAATACCAGAAAACACCTTACAGTATTGTCATCAGAAGAGACACAATTAAAAACCCTAACCCTAACCCAGCTCTAACCCTAACCATAACCACAACCATAACCCTAACCCTAACCCCTAACCCTAAGAAAAGAAATGAACAGCCTACAAGTTTTGAATCTGACAGAATACCAAAATCATTGTGCATGGGAGTGACAAGGCAGTGGCAGAGCGCAGGAATGACAACAGAGCCATAAGTGTATCTGAAAGCATGCTTGTGAGACTGCAGTTGTTCATTTCATTACAAGCGAGTGTCTGCACTGAACTCGGGATTCTGAGAAAGATGAGAAATCCTTTTTGACGTGTTAGATGAGTGTCTCAGGCTTTAGGGCGAAAAGTTACATCCCTCTTAGAGGCACTGAAGTGAATTACAATGACTTTTAAAGGTCTCTGTCACAACTCTTGATCTTTTGTTTAATCGCTGACTTTAATAAACTGGCTTGTAAGAAGAGATTTCTTCTCAAATATTACCTCTCTTCGGCTCTGATCATTAATTGCGGTAAATAGCAATAAATAAAATCAAAATTAATTAAAAACCAAAAGAACTAATAGTTTTCTCTAACACATGCAACCAAGCTCACGATTGCACAAAAAAATGCTAGCAGTCTCTGGTTCTTCATGGAAAGGTCTGTGAATTGCAAATGTTATTGCAATGCCTATTTGTTAGAAAATTTTTATTCTCTATCCTCAGAATGAGTTTATTTTCTGCTGCTTATTCCTCAACCAGAAATTAGATTATGTCTGTTGTTTGTGATGTAAAACATCATTTGGAAGTTACTCTCACTGAGAGTAAACATAGTTATAGAAAATTATGCGTAAAGATAACTAGCGCCACAGAAATGCCCCACTGGAAATTCAGCTCCCAATCTTTGCTGTCTAATCACTATAGACAGACTTAGACTCAATTCAAAAGTCATCTGCTGCATCTGACTCCGAAGCTTGTGCCTGCATGAAGCCGCAAGGGGTGGAGAGTGAGTACATGAGCAGATCTGGTTGTAAGTACATCACAGCCTGCAAAACATTTGCTTGGCTATCTCTGCCAGTATCAGCAGCTAATTAATACATTTACAGGAACAGGCACCTCTGAAGGAATCGTGAACTGAAAAAGCAGATGAACTCTATCAGGGTTTATTGACTTCCATGAGTTCTGGATTTGGCAGAACAGCAGTATGCAGATACAGCAGGGTAAGGTGCAGGCTATTGTGGGCACCTCTGCATGCCTGGATCCTGGGAATAGTTACCTATATGCAGAGTCACTGCCTGAGACATGGAGGTTGGGACTGGTATATCAAATGCTGGACCAGTTACAGGATTATTTTCAAAACAGGGGCCTATGGCTCTGTGTCTTAAACCAGTCCTGGTTAACCTCTGAATTTGCAAGTTGAATTACCTATGTTTCCCTTTTCTGCAGCCATTATCAAACCAATCGCTACAATATACAGGCTGCATATGTAAAGTATGTGTTACTGGGAAAGGCTCACACCTGGCATAGGCTGAGTACTTTCAAGATCCATTTTGAAGGAAGTACTTAGCACTTCACTGGTGTATTGCTAGTTATTTTGCATTCTGTGATGCAAGTGACCTCTGTTAAGGACTGACTAATGCTATTTCAAGGTTTTGACTCTGTATTTAAAGGTTGACACAGATAGTTCTCGTAAGTGCTTTAATTAAACCCTAATTCTTAAAAGATAATTTGCTGTGGGTTAGCTACAGTGGACTGCTTCCATTGCAAAGAAATCTTCAAGGTGGAAAGAATAATGGTGAAAATGACCTTCATTTTCTCCCTTTGAGTGCAGTGGTGTCTGGCTGCTCTATGGGGCCACCACTGAGTACAGACTGGGAACTCAACATAACGCAATTCTCTGAGGGAAAACAAGACTCCATTTTGTTAAGCACAGACATTCTATGTGCTTTTCTGCAGAATAAACAGCCCCTTTTTGGACTCTGCTAGAGAAACATTTTTTCTTAGAAATAATATCCTTTGCCCCCTCATTTCACTTTTTAAAATCTTATTTGCAGTGAAAACTGGAAACTTTATTGCTTTTTTGAAAGCACTGAAACTTTTAATCAAAAGAAAGACAACAAAGAAAAAGAAAAATAGCATCAAAGCTGAAATATTTTAATGGATGTTTTATATATTATGCCTTTTTGGTTTAAAAGAAATTCTCTCTCCCTTGAGACAGACTTTCAGAAAAAAAATCTGCACAGAACCATCACTTACCTTAAAAATATAGGATGGTAACAGCAATCTTAGGCTTTACTCTATAACAGTAATTTAACAAAACTGACACACTCCTGCTGATTCACTGCTGATATGGTCTTGCTACTAGGGAATTGTCTTAAGTTTAAAACAGAGGAAAAGTTTGTGGCTTTCAGGGCTGCATCATGGTGTGACAAGTCCTCTCTCTTGATGCTGGTATTTTGCAGAAGGACTACTGCACCTGGAAGCCTTTAGTCAGCTGGCTAGAGTAATATTTGAATGTGTAACTGCTCAGGAGAGCCCTGTGTCACTGGAGAAATGAAACTTACCCAAGAAGAAAAGACTCATCTCTAACATGGAGAGTTGGGTACTTGCCTTTGAACTCCTTCTCACAAAATAACAGGCTAATTTTCATAAGGCACAGGATAGACAAAAAAATTAAGTATAGAGACTGGTATTGCACTCATGGCGCCTTGCTCTGACTTGGATACCACCCTGCAGGTAGAAATATGTACAGAATAATAAATTGTTTCCAAATTAATTTCCCTTCACTAGAACGTTTCCTTTATTAGGCATGGTTCTTTGGAACTAGAGTTTCATCCTGGAGAATGTTATCAGAGTTTATTGGACTGGAAATAGAAAAAAGAAAAAAAGATACAATTATTTTCCATTTATTTGTTCTTTTTCAAAGATACCAAACTTCTTCTGAAATAATTCCAAAACTCCTGAAATGGAAGTTCCATAGGTCAATAATCGGAAATTTACAACTAATAACTTTGGGGCAAGGAGTAATATGAACATTTTCTAGTATTTGATTTGTTAAAAAATCAGTTTGTGAAGGAAAAGTTGAAGGAAACAACTTTGATTTCTTGTGTTTTGTACTCTTTTGGCCCATTTTCTAATAGAAAAATCTTTCTTGCCCATTCAGTCAACATCTTGCATAACTCGTTTTGATAATCATATCTGGGTAGGAAAACTGTTGTTACAAACCCCATATTTTTATGGATTCCTTATTTAGCATTTTGTTCTATTGAATTATTTCCTGTGTTTTCACTGACTGTTTTCTTGTGTATGGCTTAAATTTATCTCTGCTTACACACAAAGGTAGCAGAAGGAGTCTTGGTAAATGAATAAAAACTAGTCCATCACAGTACTCATTGAATAAAATACCCATGAAGATGTGTTCAGAAAGTGGCAGCAGGGAAGAACTGGGACATGAGCACTGAAATCATTGAGAGAAAGACAAATGAGCTGCTGAAAACAGATTAGAATCAAGGACTGTTGAACAAACATGCAGCATAGGAGTGAGAGGTATTCAAAGCAGAGATAAGGAGGATGATAGATATCCTCTGTGTTCATTACAGTGGAATCTAGGTGTCAAAAGTGAAAAAAGAAAAAGCCAAAAAAACAATTAATGTGGATTTTAACTATGAAAAGTACTATCAGATATTTACAGTCAAACACTCAGGGTAAAATGAACCTGGAGGGAAAAAAGAGAAGTATTGGCTTGGCTGCACTAAATGCCATCCCTGAATGAAACATGAAACAATGCAGGAAGGCCTAACAACCCTCCTCCACATGTTCCCTCCTTCATGCCTCCCCAAAAAGAAACAAAATAAAAGCTGTACAACTTAGAACTTTTTAAAGAAGTCATATAAAAAAAGCTCCGTAAATGAGTGTTGCCAACTCATCTATGGTACAGTAGTGAGATGAGAGAGAGTGGCAGTACAGTGCTAATAAAGTTTGACATTGCACTTTGTGAAATGAAGTCAGTTGGCTTGGCATGGTCTTATGGACAGGAAATATAAGGTTAAAAACCAGAGTGATAGACTCCAGTGCATCTTATGTGTGGTTTCAGAGTCTGTTTCCTATTTGATAAAATTCTTGTCCAGAGATCTCTATCTCCAAAGGAGAAAATAGATGTAATTCTGAGACACGTACCTAAGTCTTATCATGCTGGCAGAGTTCAAAAGCACCCAGTATCACATACCGTGATTGTGTATTTGAAAAAAGCCCTCATCCCTCTTACCGTTCTCAGAAAGACGTCCTGCCCCTTCTTTAATACAGCTAGTGATTTTCTGTGAGGAGTACATTAGGGCCATGGCTACTGGCAAAGGCATGAACTCATTAGATTCTATATTAGCAATCCATACACAGTCACATAGCAGGGTTCACTTTCGTCTCATGGGTAGTGTCCAGAAGTCTAATGAAAGAAGAGTTGAGTGGTTTGTTCCACATGCGTTTGTACTGATGCTTATGAACAAAATGTTCTGTATTCATAAACAGATGCCAAAAAAGTTCTATAGTCTTCAGGAGAGTTGACTAAAAAGTTAGTGTTCAAACAGGATGTGTATTTTTTCTCCTCTTACAATTTGTTTACACAAATAATTTCCAGACTTCACTCTTGAATTTTGTTTTGTTCAGAAGAGAGAAATGGCTGAGCTTATAATTTGCCCTAGATACATATGGCCCTGCCTACAGAAAAATATTGTGTCTCCATTCAATGGTAACTAATGTAGGGGTTAACAGCACCTCAACCTATTGCTACAGGGGCAATCCAAGAATACCCCAACAGCAGAAATCTTCAGGAAAACTTCACCACGCATTGCTTTGTCTCCTGCATGCAGCTATAGCTGATTTTTTTCCTCCATCAGCCAGAAGAAGTGTCCCATGCAAGAATGACTTTGCCTGTTCCTGGACATGGACCAATGGGGTCTTAAGGGTCCTATCTTTGTGACTAAATGTGAGCATCTACAGTACAGGACTTACAGCTAGTCTTACCACTTAATACTCGATGGAGTTTATCTAGTTTATATACTCAGTAATGCAATCCATCTTATCCTAAAGCCATGTCTGTGTTTTCTGAATGAATCATGTTCTGAACTCCATTACTCTAAGGACGTCAGCCTTGTTGCAGGTCCCTACACTGCCATTTAAAAAAGATCAATTCCATAGTAAGGTTTTATTGTATCACAAAACTGATCTATACACCTATTCATACTGCTCTCAAAATCCTGTTATGGGCAAACAGGGAACACAACTGACATGTAGACAGAATAATTTATTGTTAGTCTCATTAAATTCTTGACACATAAAACAAATAGTTGTTATTAGCCCAGACACAATAATAATAACAGTCATAGTCCAAAGAAACACAGGAAAAAAACCCAAAGAAACCCACCTTATTAACAACATGGTTAAAATATTAATTTAAAAACCCTCAAAACCTGCAAAGGCTAAATTTCCTCTTACCTACCTGGTTGTCTCACTGATGTTATGGTCACTCATTCTCTGAGTCACCACGTCACAGCTTCAGAGTCCTTTCAGAAGAAGATGAGGATATCAAGTCCTTGGTGCCTGTAGTGGTTTTGTTTGCATCTATTTTCCTCCGTGAGAGGAATGCTTTGCCCAGAAGGGATTTGATACCAGTCATGGTGACACCTTCTTTCTTGGTGCTGCAGTCTCCTAGGGAGTTATTAATCTCTTTTTCCTGTCACAACATATAAGCATGTATATGCTCTTTCCTTTCATTGCTTGTCATTCCTGTTTCAGTTGTGTTTGTTGTCCTTGATTTGCAGGGCTGCACTCCTGCTGTAACCAGGGCTGCCACTGTGATTTGTATTTGCTGTAGGGGACCTCTGATATTAACCAGTTTTGGTGCCTTTCCACAGCACATTTTATTCTAGAATTTATGCCACAGAACACAACTACTGGGTATTGTTATTAACAATAACCATTAACCACATCGTTGCACAAAATTAAATGAAATCTGAAAGCAATTTAGGGCACAGTTACATAGTTGCTAGACAATTGCTGTCACAGTTTAAGCAAGCTAAACCCAGCTCAAGACAAGTCAACATCAGTCCTGGGGTCTATTCCTGTAACTAATGGCAATTTGCATTTCGTGTGCTACAAAAGGGAGCCAAGGGCTGCAGGTAGAGTAGGGGTGGAAAGTGGCTGCTGGAGCAAAGTATAAGCTGCAGTGAGAACTATTGTGAAATGTTTTAGCTGTGCAAAGACTTGGGGGCCTTGTGTAGGGCTCATCCTACAGCTGGGGTTGGAGTTGAGATGCCATTCATTTTTAGTACGTGTGTATGATTCAGTGACAGCACTGCACTGAGCGTGTCCACTGCTGAGAGTCCCTTGCCTTCGTGCGGCTTCATTTTCTGGTGCAGTGCCAGCCATGCAAATTCTTCACAGAAAAATACACCAAAAATTCAGTGGGGTCAACCTCTTTTGAAATGTCCTTGTCAAGGTTACTGGACACTGGCCAAGCCTTTCCTCTTTAATCAGTGGAAGCTACTATTTGAGTTATGATTATAACCTTTGCTTTACCGTGTTCAACTCCCAGTGGAATCCCACAGAAATTGTGTTATATCTGTGAGAAATTTATGTTACCTTCTCTTTGTTTCTTTAGGTTCTTGCTGTCTTGCATTTTATCCTCAAAATATAGAATTATCATCACAATTCATTTCGTTCATTGTAACGATAGTTTCATCAACACTCTCTTAATTTTTGTCAAATAGATATAATTTAGATTTCTTCTTGCTCTAGGCAATTGCTTCTGTCAATGTGAAAAGCACTGCCTGCATCTTTAATTCTCTTTGCAATAGCTATCAGCTTAAGAAATTTTTGGGAGAAATTCTTATTGACGTAAAGAAAAATCAAATCTGTTGTGAGTTTGCATCTTTTCTTTTTGCCAAAGTGTACCAAAAAATGTATCCCTCAAATAATATCATTCCCAGATGATTCAGGACATTTTATTATAGTATTTTAGGTGTACATTTTTTTATTTTTTTTGTTCTGAACATTTTTTCTGTTCAGAACACTTCAAAGCTCTGAAATTTCTTTCAATGTAAACATTATTGTCACTGGTGTGTAAAAGTAATAATTTAAGACAATAGCTCTCAAGCAGCTTTCAGAAGCAATTTATATATTTTTTATAGTCCACAACAGTAAACACATGACTCCCTTCTGTTTTATATTTCAAAAACTGGCACTCTTATCTTAGGAAAGAAAGAAGCAACTGGATATCTTCTTAGAGAAAAGGGTCATCAATGGGGCTGAGGTTGCATGAGCCATCAGCAACATATCACTTAAAGGGAAGAAGAGAACCAAATAGAACTAGTATCCTAACTTTCTCCTGGCTTAGTAAGTTTTGAAAAAAGGGATGCAGGTATTTATAGAAAGAGGAAAAAAAATGCCACAAAGAATTCTTATGTCATTAAAAACAACTAAAATACATTAAAGCATTTTCTTGAGTCACAGATTAGTCTAAGCTATGATAAATTCTGGGGAGGATAGGGCATATGACAGTTCCCCCATTAAAAAAAACAAAAATCCCTTTTGGAAATATTTAATATTTTTGGAATCCAAATTGATATACATGCATCCACCTGAATATCTTCCAGTATACTCTGCTGTGTCAAAAATGAAGGCCTTTGAAATAATTCTCACAGGTGTTTCAGATTTGGATTTCTCTAGGTTTCTGTGTGAATTGTTAATCATAATGCCTCCTATTATTTGTGAGAGGATATTTTGCTGTCACACAGACAGCATGAGTGACAGGTTTTTCTCCCACCATTTCATATGAATAATGAATTGTTTCAATGCACATGTAAAAAAGACATAATTTAGAGTTAGTTATCATTTCCAGACTGTGCTTTATCTATTTTTCAACTGGGCAGAAAATGAGCCCATATCTTACTACAGTCATTTATACTACTAACTTCTTTTTAGTATTTTGCAACATAGAGTATTTCCTTTGAAAACTGTCTTAGACCATGTTGTCAGTGGTTTTCTTTGTTTATTTGGTTGATAGAGTTTTAATTTTAATTTTTTTTTCTGTTTGTTTGTTTTTTGTTTTCCTTTATATTTCAATCTGGTCTAAATGAACTGCTTCTGGAAAACTGGTATTTAATTCTGAGATTTGTGCTTTATTTTTAAGAAGAAATGTAAGCTCTTAGTGTCTCAGTTAAGCATATGATATCTTTCTTGAGGATATCATCAAGTCAAGGAAAAGCTTGTGCCTTGAATTTAAGTGGAGAAAAATGCATCAAAACTAAGGCAGCAACCCATTTGGAACTCTAAGATGTTAAAATACAAAGAAGCACTGACTATTGCAGAAGCTATGTACACTGAAATTATTTCAACTTTTTTCATACTTCCACTGTTCTGAATTACTTTGTCCATTATTTATGAACTTCTTATTCTTAGTTGTTGAGTTAAGGTTACCCTTTTGTTGTTTAGTTCAGCGAGTAATTGACTTTGTCTCATACTCCTGCTGCAATCCCAGAAGTGTGTGGAGGGAAAATAATGTTCATTGTTGATATTTTACATTTTTTCTCTCCTTTTTTTTTTTATATTTCACTCTCATTCTCCACTGCTTTATGTTTTACATAGCTACTAATAATTACACTTGTGCACCATGGGAACTTGAGCTTTTTGCATCAGAGCAAGAGAATGACGTGTACAAATGATGGAAAAAAATTAAAACCAAAAAAATCACTATAAATGCCCAGAAACATAAGGTTTCAGCCTGATTTTTTTGTCACTATTTCTCCATTGTCTTCAGTATCAACTGCTGACACTACCAGAATCCCTTAATACTCTGTAGTTTTCCAACTGATATGCAGAAGAGTCTTACCTCTTCTCCTGCTTAACAAAGATGATAGAGAAACTATATAAAATGTACCCTAACAAGTTACTTCAAAGAATCATCTAAAACTGGTACCCTTTTGCTAGAAATTGAGTAAGGCTAGGTGCTTCTGAAGAAGATGTAAGAAACACTAGATAACGACAAACTAACTTGTCATAATGACCAATTAGTAGCTGGCTTGTGAACCTAAGCAGCAAGGTTGGTATTCAATCGTCTTATTTTTTCAACACCTTTTTTTCATATTGCTTTTCCTCCTACTTTGTTTCTCTACAGCAGCACTGACTGTGCTCATTATCTTCATAAATGCCTATTGTTCTGACCCTTGAGAAATTCTTGCCCTTACTATGTCAAAGAAATATATTTATAGGCTAGTTATGAGATATGTTAAAGTGGCAGGTCTTTTTCTTAGTTCATCCCATGCTGAATAGGTAAGTGACAAAGATCAGTGCAAAGTAGAGCCACAGAAAAACTATACAATATCAGGAACATCAGGAAACTCGGGGACAGACGAGCTAGAGGACATTTCTTCCTCTTATCCAATGATTTACATCTTTTGATATTAGAAATAATATCATCACTGTCATAAACATCAGCTTTTATTCCTCTGAACTCCCACAGGGAAGCTATTCTCACTTTTATGCTTATGAGTAAAAACTAGCTCCACATTTCCAATGTAAATTTATTTATGGACAATGTTTTTTCCTTTGACAAGTATTTTTTCTTTTTTTTTAAATTCTGATTTGTTCTTCAGACAATCTTGCAAGATGCTGTTGGATCCTCACTCAGTGTTTGGTTTGCTAAACAAGCTGAGCTTTCCTAGCCTCTCCTCAGAAGATCATCCACCACGTTTATCTTTGCTTACCTGGTTAGAAACTTCTTTGTGCTAGGAAGTGAGGATTCATGCAAAATCCTGGTTAAGGCTTTATCAATATCTGAGGATTCATGCAAAATCCTGGTTAAGGCTTTATCAATATCTAATAAAATATTTCAATCACATCCGCATATCTACTAGAAATAGCATGTCTTCCTGTTCATCATTTTCCAATACTTAATTTAGTTTAGTTTTGTTTACTGAGATTTCTCTTTTTTAGTTTTTTTTTTTTTTTAATGCAGGTTTATTATTTGTGTTCTTATTGATATGCTTTTGATGTCTGCAAGCCTGAAACTGTTCTCTCATTTTTTTTCTTGTTCAAGATTCAGATTTTGGATAGTTTTTTTAAAAAGTATCTATCCTAATAAAATTCCAAGTGCCCTCTCAATACTTTCTTGATACAGTTAACTTTACGTTCCTCTTCTTTAATTAAAATTTCTCTTTTGACCTAAAGAATATCAATTACAGATTTACCTTTATGGTTTAATTTTGTTTAGATCAAGTTAATTACAGATCATTCTGCTTGAGTTAATTTTCTATAGCCATTTTTTCTACAGTGTCCTCATTACTTTACATAACTAAATTTTTATTTCTTTTCAGCTAGAACCTGATAGGAAAAATACCTCATATTATTATCTCCAGGAACATTTGCACCCAAATTACTATAATTTCTGTCTCTATACCTGGAAAGTTGGATCCTCCTGGAAAAGAAAAATAAAAGGTTGATACTTTATTTCTTAAATTCTATTGCAGAGATTTTCATCCATAAAACAGTTCAGTCCTGTGAAGTCTGTATTAGAGTCCTTAGCTTTCCTTTAGCAGATCAGAAATATTCCACTGAAGATTAGTTGCGGCTCTGCATCTTCCTCATTCTGTGTAGTGGTTTGATCACATGCTTTTCACTTTGTGAGATAAGGATTGGAAGAAATGCAAAGCAGGCCTAAAACTTTAAAGAATATAAA